>JAYEPQ010000005.1:45243028-45345528 GCA_036321105.1 Dracaena cambodiana
ATTCAAACTCACAATTTTTGTGCATCAAAGCCATCAAATCAAGCTATGTATCACTTTATATATAGTATATCAAAATATAGTGTGACCTACATGAAATAAGCAAGTAATAAGGCATATGAAAATATATATCATACTTTTATAAACAAATTTAAAGCATAAAATAATGAATAATCAAGGAGAAATATTAAAAACCTTCTTGCAAAATAGAAGCCAGTAACTATAATACAGATAGTAAAAATGTCCCAAAGTGCAATAACTATATAGCCATTAATAAAAATCATCAGCTAAGCCTATTTCCCATCAAAACAGGGTCGACTGCAGAGCAAGGCTCAACAAAAGATTTGTTTATGACTAGTTGTCAACCTAACATCAACCCTCTAACAATTATTGTTGATACTCTAGCATAAACTATGGACATGATACGAGCTTATCATAATCCAAAACAAACCAGAACGCATCCACCATACTCTCCTAACAAAAAATAATTAGAAAAAAAAATAATAAGATGAAACAATGATAAGTTTGCTACAGGTAATCACATTTAACTCCAAGACACACATGAAACCAAAAGTAAAATGGTATGCATTCTCCAATGGCTATCAATCAAAATGATGCTACAAAAAGCATAAAGATCAAAAAGATAAAGATATACATGATTAGTTTCATACTTCTATGAAAGTTGAATTTCTAAACCAACTTTGAGTTAGAATTACAGTAACAAGTTCTTCTAAGTCATCTAAGTGCAAAGTCATTTAGGGACTTTATGAGTTAGACTTAAGAACTTATAAGTTATGACTTATGGTAACAAAACAACAAAATAAGTCATTTGACGTCAAGCATAGCTTCCAATAGATCCACTGCTAGATTCCTCTTGAAAATTGACATTTTCATTTTTCACATCTTCATATTCTTTGCTCTCCATCCAATTGCTATCTTCCAGTAGGCAAGGCCCTTTTAATGTAATTTTTTTATGGTTAGATACCTTTCCTGACAATTATGGTTTTTGCCCAAATTAATGAGTATTTTAGGCTTGGATGCTCTTTGGTTAAAAGATTGAACACGATTTAAAATTTGCAACCTATAATTAAACCAAAAAGGTCCATTACCTAATAGCTACATATCAAATTACTATAAGATACAAATCATGTTGCAAGATACCCAAACTGTTTTGTAAGATACATTACATAATAGCTACATATGTATGTATCAATTTCTCTTTATATTGCTTCCCATTGCAAGATATATATCACATATTGTAAGTGTAGATCAAGAAAAACAGTATGGGCCAACATTAAGATAGCTCATCTTACAATTTATCATCACTATACCCATCATATAAGAAAAAACAAACATAAACATACTATTAAAAAAAAAAACAAAAGTTTCTTCACTATAACAAGTTAAAATGAAGAACATCAAATTACTGCATATCCATGAGAAGACCTCAAAAGTACAAAGAAACATAGGTGACAAACTGGTATAAT
This sequence comes from Dracaena cambodiana, assembly GCA_036321105.1. Taxonomy (NCBI): domain Eukaryota; kingdom Viridiplantae; phylum Streptophyta; class Magnoliopsida; order Asparagales; family Asparagaceae; genus Dracaena; species Dracaena cambodiana. The sequence continues at coordinate 45,244,513 of JAYEPQ010000005.1, forward strand.
AAATATGAACAGTTAAATAAATTAGTCCAATATATCTATATGTATCAAGGGAAAACGGGATCAATAGTAAACACTTTACACAGCTGCCTACAGTGAGCTGACACAGCACCCTGTTCTACCACCCGATTGTATTAAGTTTGCGAAAAAAAGTCCTTGCACTGGATACAATGTGGATCAGTGGAAGAAAGGATGACATATCAGCTTCACTCTATGTTGCTGCCTAAAATGTCATTGCTGATCCTGCTTACTCGTGTATCAAACAACCACCATAGGTCACTAATATCAAAGATGAAATTGGCAACACATAGTACATTTATTATTTACAAACACAGATTAAAGAAGATCAAAGGCAGTTTTCCAGTTTTGGTTTCATACTGAAACGAAGAGATGTATTGAGAGGCCCAAACTTACTGTAGGCTTCCACCAATGCAGTACAACATGACGCAGGTACGGGAGAAGATGGTAACTCTCGGAGGATGTGCTGCAACATATTTTTTTGGTTGAAGTTAGTGAATGAAATAATTACTAGAATCTAGTGCATGTAATGTGTCAGACAACACAAGACCTTGATACAATCACCAATCACATGCGCATCCTCATCCGATGAGAACTCCATTTTCCCTGAACATAACTAATAAGTTAGATAAAATAACTAATTTATGAAATAAATATATAAATAAGACAATAATATAAAAGTTATAAAATTCTAAGAGGGAGGACATACCCTGCTCATATTCCCGGACCCTACGTTCTACCTCTTCGACATCAGCAGATTGTCGCAGTATACCTTCAACTTTAATTCCTGTTGATAATATCAAAGTTCCATAAAAATGAAGCTTCTTTATTAGAACCATAATTCCATTTATCCCAGTTAAGGATACAATAACCAAGTTGTCCAGCAATTTACTCTTGCCTATGTTTTTGGGACATATATTTAATGATAAAAAGCTTAACACCTCTTATTTTAGGATATAATCTTTTGTCATATAAATACAAAAATTACAGAAATAGTAAGGACTCGTATATTTCGGGATCAACATTACAAGTAGAAGATAAAAAATTCCATATAATTTCAATACAAATACACTGAAATTCGAATTATTTTATAAATTGATTAGTATATCAATTAGTGATTATCTAGGAAAAGGATCTAATACTGATATGAACAAAAATATGGATAGAAAATTTATCATTGTAGAATTCTCCATTTTTGTCTTAGAAATAATATCGATATTGAGACCTGAGCCAATACGCATATAGGCACCAAGATTCATAAAAATACTAAAATTGAAACTAAAAATTCTCAAAAAAATTTAAAACATGGATCCTTTTTCTTTTACGATTCATCACAAAATCAACCTACCCAATTAAAAAAAAGATTTTAAAAAATAAATCAAAAACTAATCAATTGCCACATTCAACAAATTTTGACATGTCCGTCATATCATTGATTTCACCAATCTGCATAGCAAACGGATGTAACATTTCAAAGTCGTAACACAATAAAGTTCAGCAACAAATGGTCTGGATTATTCAAGCATAATGCTGGTTGTTGGTTCTCATGCAAACTTTTTCTTTCACTATGTGAATTTTAGCTTAGAAAATCTACATCCCAAATAATCTAAAATTACTTCCATACTGTTATAATTTGAAAGTAAAACACACTACTTCCCATCTGGCAAAGAATTTTCCTAAATCAGAGGCAGAGGAAAGGGGTCTCAAAGGATCAACTGACGCCCCTGACACATTCGAACCCTGCATATGTCTGTCTTGGGCCAAACCTTTGATAATATACCCTCACCAAATAGAAATGTGACAAATGCCAGAAGTATCCTCTAGTCATGCAGAGTTCTTTTATCCCAACTACTTCAAAAGCATGTGTTTCCATTGAGTTTGCAACTGCCATAGTTCGTATTATCCCCCGAGAGAGAGAGAGAGAGAGAGAGAGAGAGGGTTCATGAGTGGTATCCATGGAGATTTCATATTTAAAGAGTGAGAGCACATGATTCTAGATTGATCTCAAATTCTGGTTATACCAAAAAAAGAAATAACATAGCTCGCATTTTTTAACAAAAGGCATAGTAAACCTGGGAACCTTTTGGACCTAAGATCTCTTACTTAAACTATGGGCCAGAGCCTCAACAAGACCTCCCTTAAGTCCTAACACCCAACCTCCTGGCCAGAGCGTCACTGGGACCTAACTAAGACTCCTATCACCCATCCTCCTGACTAAGGCCCCATGCAGAGCCTAACTCACATAGAATTGAGGTGTCATGAGGAGAGGCTAGGAGAGGAGGACCTTATAAACTCTGACTCCCTCTCGGATTAAATTTTTTTTTTTTTTCAATCACTCCCACCTGTCCCCTCTCAGCCTCACTTTTTACTGCTGCCTCTATATTGATATACAAAGGAAACAAGATAAAATAAGAGGAAGCAAAAAAGAAGGATCATAGTCTGGGCAGCATGCAAGGGCCAACTTCTGACGGGCACCAAAAGAAATGCAAAACGAACTTGGGAACAAAACCAACATTATATACAGAAACTTGATTATTTAGCTTCAAAACAAGCCCAAGATGGCATAAATCAGGATGAGCCCAAGATGGAATAAATCAGACAGGAATTGAAAGACATATGAGCCAATCAAGTTGCAGGTGTCTGTCCAGTATATAACCGGAAAACGGAAAGTAACAAGTTTCTGAGAAATTTCGCATTGTTAAGGATCACGCATAATTAAGGTATTCTTCAAATCCTATGAAAACTTGACAGCGCAGAAGATTTGAATGGGGTTGAGTTTTACAGACTGTTAAAGCTGATTGTACTCGCCATGAGTACTTGGTTGTTTGATTGACATTCTATCAACTAATGGGTTTTATCAAAATATTTTGCACCTAATCACATAGATATAAAATGCATTGGTGCAATAACTTTATTAAGGAATCTTGAGACCATCTTATTTAATATTGATTTGTTCCCACCAATAAAGAGTAAGCTTAATAGGATTCTCCTAGTGCCAATCTTGTGCTGGTATGGGCCCTCTCAAAATACGGAATGTTCCAGACAAGAACATCATCAACATCATAGGCTCTTAGCCATTTTCCCATCAAAAAATGGGTTCAGCTGTAAAGTAGAATACAAAATAGAGAGCTCCATAAGAGAATGAATCAAGTTTTTTACATCTGGCTGTCAATCTGACATCAACCATCGATTAATTGAGCCAAATTCTTGTCTGCATTAACAACAAGAAAATATGGGCTCCCAAATCTTGATGGCCTAGGTGGGGAGGAAGTACTTACCCTTTGCAGTAATGTAGCTTAATAACCTCATGACAAAAACCGTCCAGATTCCCCTAAACTAGGAATGAGTGCAGAAGAAGTAAGATTATATAATTTGCAAGTCACATTCACTTCTTGAGATGTCGAATATGCCAGAATTACGTTTCAACAACAGAAGGATTGACTGAATATTATCTAAAGCACCATAAAAGAGAATGAGAAATAATTTTACCGTAATCCTCAATAAACCTGAGGGCCTTCTCCAAGAAGGATGGACTCCCATCAACTTCTTCTAGAGCAAGTAGAACTGGTCTCCCAACAACCGTAGAGTTAATGGATTTCCTCTCCCTCCCTGCATATTGAAAAGAAAGAAGTGCATCCATTAAACTATTTCTTGGAAAAGTAACACTGGGAGGTTCGTGATCATCCAAGCAATTAATTAACATGATAGAGCAAGGACTTGCAATTGGAGATAATAATAAAAAAGATATATCAATTACAATTGGAAATAATATCCGCATAAAGAAAGAAGTTGTTCTGATGGAGGATAAACTGATAGAGAAATGATTGGAGGGTCCAGACATGTGCAACACAGGTCTTTATTGTAATTGGTTAGGAAAAAGTGATAAAATTGTAGTCCATGGAGTTAGGAGGAACAGAGGTAGGTCTAAACGAACATGGATAGAAGTAATTCAAAAGGACATGTAAGTGGTGAATTTAACTTCGGATATAGCCCTTAACCAAGCAAAATGGAAGAAAAGGATTCAGGTAGCCAACCTTAAAATTTTGGGTTAAAGTCTGTTTGCATGTTGATGAATTTATAAACAGAGATCTGAAGAAAAGAAATACCATGGATGTAAATGCACAACAACCATCAGTGGCCAGCAGAACTTGAGAGTCTATCATTATCTACAGAGTTTATGCTTTGCTATCAGATGCAAATACTTAAAGAATAAAGTGAAGCATCCATGTTGCACTGGAAAGAAGAAAACACAAGCATTTATTTGCCTGAAAAATTCAATCAAGCAGATCTTATCTTAACATGATTAAGATAACCGAAGACAACCAACAAAAGCAAAACAGTCTGCTGTCAACTTAGCCAAATTTGGAAGGAAACAATTACAAGCTTGTATCCAATCTTTGGGGTCATCAGCATGAACCTTTTTTGCGCATTCAGCACTGGCATTGGACCACCACTTCTAATAAAGAAAATAGTCTACTAATTCAAGTGCCATTATGTATGGAGACGAGGTGTCATGTTCGACATGGTTGTAAATGTCAATTTTAGTTGGGGAGAAGTGGCCTTCATATTATAGGCCAAAATCTATGAAATAAAATTAGAAATGAATTTCAGATATGAATGTAACAAGGACATAGTAATAATAATCAATACTAAACATAATGCAATTAACTTCTTGGCAGCCATGGTTTATGCAGTGTTTTTGTGTGTGTGTTTGGGGGGGGGGGGGGGGGGGGGGGGGGGGGGGGGGTGTGTGTGTGGGGAAGGGGGGGAAGGTGTCAACTTACAATGTAATCTAGGGAGACACCCTAAGATCACTTTCCCATGTATATAAATAACAAACCAAACTGAAGCGGAGACAACATTATGCAGGAAAATGAGAAAAGGGAATACATTGTTCAAATGAAGCTTCAACTGAGTCAGCTGTCTCATTGCCGACAATTCCAATCTGCCCCATAGGCACAGCTTCACCAGGTGCTTGCGCCAAAGCACTTTCCAGTGCACTTTTCCACTCTTGTAATTCCTCTGAAGTTTCTCCCTATGCAATTAAAAGTTTGATCACACGAAGATGATACATGGAAGAAGTTGCAACAAGAAAGAGAACTAGCACAAACATGCATACCTTCAGTGTATAAGTTCGGCCATCATTACCATCAGGAAAGAATATTGTCAAGAGCTTTTTATCTGCCTTAAGAACAACACTGTACAGTTTGATTCTCCATAAGTTTACTTAGTCAACAACATTGATTTCTAGCATAGCAGCTGATAGCAAACAAAAAAATGCAGAAAAGGAGAGGAGAAACTTTTAGAGGTATAAACAAAATACCCACCTTCCTGTGTTGTTCAGGTCAATAGTGCCAAGGCTAGGATTTGCATCGCCCCCTTTTTGAGGAAGAGCATTCTGAAAAAAAATGATGAACTAGTGATTGTTGCATGGTCAATAGAAGTAACATGGAAAGCAAAAAAAGATGAGGAGAATAATCAAACATATATTTAATAGCTTAAGCATATTTTCCTAGTATGATATCTCACAATTTATTTGTACATCATTCTAGTAAGAATTTTGTTAATAAATACTGTGAGAACTCATAAATTTTTTGTATATAAGATGCAACATATTGAAATTATACAGATAAAGCTAAGTTCCTTGACGACAAAATTTGAAATTTTGGGAGCCATGTATAAGAAAGTTCTGAAATTTTGATTCGGTCTTAGCTATAGCTACCATATGCTCGAAACATCTCAACCAATTTTGCAATTTGAGATTGGTCAAAAAATTGTTGCCAGTGTCATGCAATCACCTAGGCATTAGCATTAAGTAACCCATAGCCTAACCACCAACTTTTTTGATGATCACCGTCAAAAAGTTCATGGCATGCCTTGTCAATTTGCATATTTCCGTCTTTTTTGTTTTCTTTTGAGTAAGGTTCATAGGCTTGCATTACAAGAAAATAGGCAATCTAGAACACCCTTAAAGGAGAAAAAATATTTATTATAACAATTTCTACACCTATGTACACTGATCAGTAAGAGCCTCCACAAACAGCTGGTGGCCTCCACGGGCCACACATACAAGTCATTCATAATGAGCCTGCAATACTGTGCTCCTTTAGTGAGATTCAAACTTGCGATTCCCAATTTTTCACAACAGAGGGAAGTCCCATAACCACAATTCTAAGAGAACATTCATCCCGCCTCCTATGCAGCAATTGCACTGGAGAAATTATATTCGTTAAAGAAAACTTCATAAGCATGCATTCTTATTCGTTAATATTACAACCAAAGGATCAGCAGGCAGTTACTAATTTCTATTTCATTTCCTACATTTGCACCTACAATCATGTGGATCCTGTTTATTCACATAATACTATGTGCTAAATCAGCAGAACCCAAGTCAAATATCAGGCCTTGTAAGCATAGCTCACAGATCGATGATAAAACTCTTTTAGAACATTAGCTGAACCATCCAACCAGTAGACTAATACCTGATACCTTTACAGTCGAACTCATTGATAAACTAAATAATTATCAAATCACTAAGAGATTCGATACCTGAGGAAGTATAATAAACAGTGAAAGCCTTTTTCCCACAAGATGGAGTCGGCAATCAAGAACTATTTTACTGCAGAGGATAATTCTAGCAAGCTGATTTCAACTATCGGAGAACCAAATCATATGCAATGAAAAATGATCGAAAAGAAAGAAAGATGCTTTAACTTAAACCTAAGAAACTAATTGATGGAGAGGAAAACATAGCTTTTGAACATTCAGCTCGACCTCATGCAACCAATGGACAATATTGAGAAACTCCTAGACTTGGAAAAAGTCTTGAAGACAGGAGAATACGGTAAGCTTTGCTGTAAGAGTTGTATCTATCTCTGATTCTGAAGGCTGAAAGCTAAACAACCAAACAAACACAATATGAAGAATGTATTAACTGGTATTAAGAACAATGTTTATATATCAGCTGATATACTAGTTTATCGGTCGATATATCAGTATTTACCTCATATCAGTTGATATGTCGGTATTTTCCCTCTAGCCGTCTGTATGTTTTTATACCAAATCTCATTTTATACTGAAATGGGAAAAAATATCTGCTCGAAGGCAATATTTTGGGTAATATTTCGGTCTTGAAATATTGCATGGTAAGCAGTAAAACCGGACACCTTTTAATTATGCAAAAAAAAAGAACAATCAACCCAACCCGTTAGCTCGACTTGACATATGAATATGAGGCAGAGATGGAATTAGAGCTAGGTTAATACGCCCCTCAAGTTGATTCATTCCTCCACCATAAGCAGTGACTATGAAAGGTAACACCAGTGAGCATTTCTGATGATAGCAGCAAGCACGGATACCACCACTAGTGAGCAACAATATCATATGTATTGATTTTTTTTTTTTAAGTTGAGCACTTAGTTGATTTATGTTTTGACGTATTTGAAAAGATTCTATAAATGGTAAGATATTTATAGGCTTCTTTAAGGTCCTAAACATATTTTATATAGTATTAAATTATTTATGTAGGCATAAAATGATATATTTTATCCAATATGGCCTCTGATATGACACACTAAATATCATGATATGTTACTGATATAAGATATCCGTATATAATTTGCCGACTGATATATCGCCGATATCGATGTTTAAAACACTGATTAAGAGAATGGATGCTATAACCATTCTGTCTGAGAACTTATTGAGATCGTGGCTTTGCCCTATGATTTAAGAGTGAAATAAAATATTAAAAATGTGAAGAGGATTATTTTGCAAATTAGATCATATATAATTCTTGAAGTCCCTATGTACTAACTTTAGCAGAGGTGAAATATTACAAAATCTTTTATTATCTTGTCCATTATGTATAGGTGTTTCAGTATTGACTGGTAAGACCCTATGACTTTGCAATCTATTCTATTGTCCAACACATCATATCCAACACCAACCATTACTTATGTCTTCCTCTTTAACAAAGGTATAGGTCTTGGCATTGTATATATCTAATGAGTAGCTTAGACCACCTCACTTCTTCTACAGAAACAGATCATAAATTATTACAGTTTCATACAAGTCACTACTTTGATATCTCTTTTCCACAAAAAGATAGTTCTACATAAATGAAAATACATGCATATCTCAATGTTCAATGAATATAAAGATCTAGAAGGTCTGAAAATGTCTCCAGTACGTGTTTCAAACTAATAATAAATCATCTGAAATTAACAATACACTTGAAGAACCATCTGATATGTGCCTGAGTGTTCAAAAAGTGTCAGTGTCCAAAATGAACACTGGACACAGGACATTGTTTCAAGTTGGAAACGTCCTTTGTGTTGGAAGTGTCCTGTGCTACACTGTTCATGACTATCTCAATTAGGGGCAGGCCAAGGGTCCAGCTTGTCCAGAACCAAAATAGGAAAACTATATTGACGCAGCACATAAAATAATTAGGGTATATTGGTCAGGGAAGTGGGGTTTGATGATGAAAATTAGGGATTCTGGGGAAGAACTGGCACCCAGGAGAATCCACACTTGGCTCAATGAATTCTATGAAGAAAGATTTCAAGAGCAAAGTTTAATATCATACCATAATTTAAAAAAAAAAAAAAAGGTTTACATGCCTTAATTATAGAAAATCAACCATGTGCACAACATACAGTGCTTCAAATTTGGATACCAGCAATATTCAGTTAGTAAAATTATATACTGGATATTGGACACCAGGCGATGTATCGCAATATGGCACTAAATATCGGATATCATACGGTTTCATACTAGGTAAAGAATATACATATCATTACGTATATAAAATATATTAAATTACTTAAAACAAGTTTAGGATCTTAGAAAATATTTATCTTACCCAATTTGCTCAAGAGAAGCAATCTGTTTGAGAGTCAAGAGAGGGAAGACGTTATGTGAGAGAGAGAAGGGGTGATCTGTCTAAGAGAGCGATGGGAAGCTAAGCTATCTATGAGGAAGAAGTTATCATTGAGGCTCACGGATTATCGGAGTCTTACACTCGATAGTCGGTATTGAAACTGGAAAGAGAAGTATAGGGCTAATGTGATCACTCAATCGAGTTAGAGAGCGGAGGAGAATAAGTGAGGCGTCGATCGGTGAGTTGTCGAGATCGTCATTGGGGCTCATAGGGCATCGGGATCGAAGCTATTGGTAGTCGTTGCTCTGAGTGGAGAAGGGTAGGTATAGGGTTCTATTGCGGCCTCTTCAATGCAATCACTTGAGCGAGCGAGAGAAAGCAGAGAGGAAGAGAAAGAAACAAGGCGTCGAATCATTGATCGGTTAGATTAAGGACAAAATGAGAAATTGGGAATAAAATAATATTTATATAAATGAGTTCATATATTGAAGAGTTTAGACTAATGAGTCTAAATCACAAACAAACAAAAAAAAAAACAATAATACGTTAAGCTTGCCGATATTTTTCATCCCTGCTACCTAACGATAAATCATCATATGGCTGATATCAATATTGAAAATAACGCGTTATGAAACTCGTTATATTGCATTACGTAACCTAACAGAACCCCAGTGCTACGTAACAACTGAAAATAACTCAGTGCACCATAACAGTACGTTTTTTAATGTTATTTTACATTATATTACATAACGTTACGTTAAATTACGTTATCTTATGTTATTTACAATTATTTTTCTAGTAATTTCTATATTGTTATTGATTATTATTCTACTTATTAGTGAATTGTTATAATTTTCTTACTTGATTAGTTGTTGGCTTATTTGATTTGCTTGTGGAATTGCTAACTTGCTAATTTGCAATTGTTTCCTTGTTAGCTTGATGTAATTTTTCTTCGATTGCTGAAATATCTTACTCGTTGATTTTATTGAATTTTTAGCTGTTATTGAATTTTTAGCTGAACTGAAATCAACAATTACAAATAAGATAAATTGGACATTACAAAATATAAATTACAATATTAATAATAACTGAAATTGAAATAAAAAATTGGAATTTTGTTTCTTTACGATGATGACTAGAATTATAGTTATAGACTTAACATAATTTATGAAGATAATTATAAAACTTAATATAGATTTAGAATAAATTATATATTTCAAAATGATTCTATATTCTTTTTTTAAAAATTTTAAATTTATTTTTTAATTTATAAAAATTATTTTATTTAGTTTTGTATTTATTTTGATTAAATAAATAGAAAATTACATAACCTACGTTATGCATTACGCTATATGCGATATAACCTAACAAAGGCAAAACGTTAAGTTACCATTATCGCTATTTTAAACATTGGCTGATATATAGCTTATATCGAGCCAAAACAATAACTAGAAAAATGTCTTTACCTATCATATTCCAAAAACTGGTACACCGCCTGATACACTGGCCGAGATTTAAAACACTAACAACATGTGTAAATCAACCGAAATCTAATAATAAAAATAAAATTCTAACAAAATCCAATCGGATCTATCAAATCTGGGCCTTTATTTGTCTCCATCAATTATCGTCGGCTTGGAAACATGAGCCTCCGGTGAATATCGAAGTTGATATTCATCGAGAAATATGGATTGAACCTCATGATCTCCTTGGTGCATAATCAAGTCCAATTTGAATCAGACTATCCATGCAAATGCACTAGATATCGTTGGTATTCTCTATTTGCAGTCAAGATGATCTCGTCATCCATAATATCTTGAATTTACTCATTGCAATGTTTCCTTGACAGGGTGGTAGTGGGTGATGAATGGGAAAAGGTCGTTCTCTTGTAGAAGTCCAAAAAGATGGATATTGGAATAACTAGATACTCAAATGGAGCGCTATGCAAGTTCAGATCCTTGAAACTGAAAGCTGGTTGATGCCAATATCGTGGGAAATCTCAAATTCATAAGCATTAACTTCTTTAAAACTTCGTAGGGATCTATCTGGACACATTCTAACCATCATTTCATCTTCAACTGCAAACTACTAAAATAGCTTGTGCGTATCTATTGCGAACTTATAGTTCACATTGCTATCTGCTATTTACCGAGAAATGTGATCATACAAATCATACAAATGTTGTGCAAAGCACTTTGCAAAGACGCTAAGCCTATCACCTATGAGAAAGAGGCTTATAAGTTTCTTAGACTTGTAACCAATAACTATCTTGAAAGGGCCCTAATAGGCAGATCTACTGCTTGAACTAGTACATGCAAACTATTTTACAGATATAATAGTATCCATGCAATCAAATTCCCACTGACTAGATGCCAAAGTAAATATGCAAAACTCTGATTTACCACCTCAATCTGACCATCAGCCCATGAATGATAATGTTCTAGAAAACTTGAACATAATAATCATTTTCTTCCAAAGAGTGAGCCAAAAATGACTCTTGAATCGAACATCTTTCTCATAAACAAACAACTTGGAAAGACCATGCAAGTAGACTACCCATCTACAAAACAAGTGCACAACATGTGATTCTTCCATTATCTTGTTGCAGAGAATAAAATATGACATCTTGGAAAACCTATCCACCACAATAATATCAAATCATGTTTTCTTAGTGTATGAAGGAGAGCTAAAATGAATTCCATGCTGAGATACTCCTAAGGTGCAAAGAATATGGATAAAAGGTATGTAAAATCTCATGTTTACTTCATATCGTTAGCAACCAAATAAACTCGACAATGCAACACAACTCTTACAATAGAAAAGCTTGATATCATGCTAATAAAATCTATCATCCACCAAGAGGATGGTCTTATCACGAATAATTGATCTAGCAATCCCTCTCAAATACATCTCCCAAATCAAATAATAAGGAAAAAAGAAGCTTTTAGAATACATAAGCGGGTGTCTAAAACAAGAAAACATTGTCAATAGCAAACCCCTCGTAAGTGGTAGCCTGGTAGGTGGATCATGGCACAAAAATCACCAAAGTTCCTACAAGTAAGATACACATGTATGATACACTCAAAACTAATCACCTTTAGACTCATCATCCATAGGTGCAAAGTTTTCTACTTAATGCATCAAGTTTATTATCCATACCAGTTTGAACACCAAAGTGTATTTCTGAATAAATTCAAACTACTTGATATGTCGGTGTCATACTCTCTTCTAGGAGTTGATATAACAGAGGACTTGATGGTCTAAGTAATATACAAACTCCTTGGATAGCAAATAGTGATGCCAACAAGGCAAACTCTGCACTATAAAGTAAAATTCCCAACCATAAATATCCTAACGTTATTTTGGCTCGTTCAACTTCTCGCTAAAGAAAACTACAGGATGACTCTTTTGGCTCAACACACCATTTATTCCTATGCCTGATGCGTCACAAGCAACCTCAATTTTTTTTTTAAATCAGGAAGGTGAAAGATTAGAGTAGTAGTCAATTTCTCCTTAATTTCCTCGAAAGCCTTACTACAGAATTAGTTTGTTTGAACTCCCCATTCTTAAAACAATCAGTAATCATAGCCATAATATTACTAAACCCCCGAACAAATCTCCTATAAAAGTAGCTTGGCCCTGGAAGCTCTTGGCCTCAAGGTTTGTACAAGCAATAGGACACTATCTAATTTGTCAGGATCAACTTCTACTACTCCTTCAAAGGCGATAAACCCTAGAAAGTAAACATAGAAGGATAAAAACGCATATTTTTTCAAACTAATAAAAAAATTATCCTTGCAGAGAGTCTCCGGAAGGACCGGAACTTGCCAAATGAAAAAGATATTCTTCCAAGATTCTACTAAAAATGATAATGTCATCAAAATAAACAACGACGAACCTACCTAGGAAAAATGCAATACCTGGATCATGACTCATAAACATAATTGGCATATAAGACAAACCAAATGGCATAACCTACCACTCCAACCCGTCCTTGATCTTAAAGGCATTTTTCTAGTAATCACTCTCACAACAACAAATTTGGTTATAACTATTACAAAGATCAATCTTCAATAAGATATGAGATCTGACCATCATATCTAATAAATCATCAAGTTTAGAAATTAGAAATCTATACTTAACAGTAATCTTGTTGATGGCAAGACTATCCACGCACATTCTCCAGCAGCCCTGCATCACCTTCTTAGACATGAGTAATGTAGGAACAACACAAGAACTTAAACTCTCTAATAAACCCCTTCCACAGTAACTTCATCTACCTGTCTCCTCAACTTAGTGTGCTCAACTTAGAGTGCTTGATAGGATTCATCTATATGAAGCAAATTAAGCAAACTAGGCCTAGTACGAAATCTATGACATGTTGGATGTCTCTAAAAGGAAGTTTATCATGTAGTTCACCGAGCATGATATCATAAAAATCTATGAGAATTTGATGAATCTCATAAGAAAATTTTACAGGTGCACTAGGAGTCTCTCCTAGAGTAACTATGACATACACTATCCCTTTTTTACTCCCATTAAGAAACTATGCTATGTTCATTAAGTGAAGACTTTTTATCCACTTTATTTGTGACCATCCTAGTCTTATGACTGTCCATAGTAGACTTGAATGGGACAAGTTTTAATACTACTTTTTTCGCATTGAATTTGAACTTGTAAGTGTTTGACCTACCAAAATGATCTCATTCAAATCGTACAATCATGGCCTACCAAGAAAATTATGTGCTTTGTTTAAGACCAACGTCATACCATAAATGATCCAGATAACTAGACATATAGATAAACACTAAATAAGGGTGGATAATAGATTGAGCAGTTTTTCCCATCCAACTAACATTATATATTTGTGGCAGGGTTCAGCTTTGAGACCCATCTTTTAGCCAGCTGACTAGGAGAGAATATTGAAACAGCTACCCCCATAATTATCACCATTTACTTCTTGCTTTCATGAAAAACGATGTATCTATGTCAATCCTCATCCTAGATGCAGCATGAAGACACATAACGATACTCAATTGGATACTGAAAACCCTCACATCCTTAACAGAATCATTAATGTTCCTTATGGCCTCATAATCTCTTCCTCTTACATATCATCCAACTGAAATCCGTCAACTAGAAAGTTCCTAGGACATTGTGGAACTATGTGACACCATAATAGTGACACTTGTAACACTTGATACCCTTGGCGCCCTGTTTTTGATGACTCATATATCACTGACTTACCCTTGGCATCCTTGGCAGCATTAATGTTAGGGTTGACACTATTTTCATACTGATGCCTATCCTACTGTTTCGACTTAGGAGTAAACCTGCACTCAAAGGGAGTGTCATATGCCTTCTCCTAATTGAGAAGCTTGTGCCAACGAGGTCATATTTTGGAAGTACATGGCTTGCTACATATGTCAGATCGCAACCTTGAACGAGACCTCGATATAGTCTATAATCTTCTTGTACCTCACAACGAAGGGTCAACTCATCAAATTGGGTCATATAGTCCTGAAGTGATATGCTACCCTGATGAAGATTATACAACTTAGGAGAGGGTTCCTAAATGAAGTGGAAAAGTACTTTTTCTTAAGTTTAGCGTATATCTTCCCACGTCTTTTATAGAGTCCATGTATGTCTCAAGCTCCTCCATTAAAGTCCAACAGATTCTGACTAGCCCTACAGATTTAATCCTCCTCGAACTTGTCTTACTACTCAACCTAAGTCAATATCTACTGACCAGTCACTAAAAATCTTACGACTATAAGGGCACCATCAAACATAGGAGATTCTATCTTAATTCAATGTGTGACATCATCATCGGTGTCTACGCTTATGGACACTCTCATTTCTCAGCCTCTCATTGTGAGTGTTCATATGAGGTGCACCTCTGCCATAAGTCGTTTTTCTACTATTTACGAACATTCATAGACTAAAGGACCTCATATCCTTAAGTACTCATCAAGTTTGTCATGAATATTGATCGAACTAGAATTATACAACTTACCGTTACCATTAAGAAGGAACATGCACTAAACTAGGACGTAAATACAAGCAATCAAACAAACGGATACAATGCAAATCTTAGACTTCAATAATGCTAAATGTATGCACTAAAGAAACAAATAAAAATTTCCTAAAGACTAAGTTCTAGAATGCAAAGGAAATGCATCTTAAAAGATAGTTATGCAAGCAAACAATGGAGTAGTAATTCTAACAAATAATCATTCACAAGCTTCCACAAGAAATTACAAAATTTACTGTAAGAAATGGGCTATTTTAAATATTACCTACAGATGATGAAGGAGCTACTGTACGAATAACAAGTCTTTCAAAACTTTTAGATGAAGATTTGCTTGCCGTTAAGTTTCAAATTCTTCCACAAGTGCTCAAGAACAACTCTAGAAGTGCGATGCCTCGAATCTGGCTCGAATAAGACTCTAATCGGCCATCAAAAGCACAAAATATCCTTAATGAATTTGTTGCTATTCAACGAGTTTTGATGTTAGATTCAAGTCGAATCTGACTATTGGGAAGTTGAATTTATCAAGTTTGGTAGTTGCAAGTTTGACTTGAACCTAGACCGGGTCTAGATGGTGGTAAACCAAACTATAGAATGAAAGGGATTTGGAAGCTTCGGTTTCAGATTTGAACTTAAACCAAACCTAATATCTTCGATCCTGCTGTTGTTTCTACTTCCTCTTCGATTGCTCAATAATGTCGAAGGAGGTCTACTGGTTTAGCAATTAAGACAGAGGCGAGGCAAATGAAGAACAAAGAATCTTCGACTGGAAAAGTCAACGATCAGATTTTAATTGAAGGCTTTGGCAGCAATGAGATCTGAAGACTAGCGAACTAGATATGAAGATCTCTGACAGTCGAAGGAGAAAGGCAACTTAGCAACAATGATGCGATAATGATCAGGGGTTGATGGAGACAAACAATAGTCAGAGAGGTCTTGAAACGATTGCCCTGCTTTTGTCTGGGATTATGAGGCTCAACCGGTTTGACTTGGGGCTGGCTTCAAGGGGTAATGCAGAGGGCTTCGAGGAGCAATGCAGCGGGCTTAGGGAGGTTGGGGAGTGGGGACAATAGTAATGAGAGGGGAATGGCAGTAAAGAATCAACTGGAGATGGTGGCCTCTGACCTCATATCTGAACAACAATGACAGTAATTTGGAGAGAAAATGACAACACAGTTGTCGTTGTTCAAGGATCTCGAGTTTGCCAAGTCGGCAACCTGAGGAGAATTTTCTTTCTTTCCTTTTCTATTCTGTTTGTTCTCTCATTTCTGTTTTTTCACCTAAAACAATAACAAATAAGATGAGAAGGCAGATCTAAGGTTTTGAAACAGATGAAAACTAGAAATTTTTTTTAGCTCTAATACCAATTTAAAGCAGCACAATAGCTATTTGGAGAGAAGATTTGATAATGGAAATGGAAAATTTTGGAAAAAACAAATTAGCGTTCGAACCTCGGCACCAAATGAATCCATGTTCATTCTCACCAAATTCATGAAGAAACATTTCAAGAACAACACAAGTCAAAATATTAGGATTTCTCAAAGTTTAGCATCATATAATAATTAAGAAAAGTTTTCATGCAGCAGGCCTTATTTATAAAAGACCAACTACGTGCACAACATATGTGCAAATCAACAAAAACCTAAAAAATTTTAAAAAAAAAATCCAATCAAATCTAATTAAATCTAGTAAAATCCATAATCAAATCAAGGTCTTTATTTGTCTCCATCACATATCCACCATGTGGCCTCAATAAACAACTTCCATCAGACCCTCGTGTGTGGATAACATAGTAATCTATAATAAGGGAAAAAACTCCAGAAATTATTAGAGGAACATTAATTCTAGATAAACTCATAAACCTTGTAACTGAACCATTAAGAGAGCGTTGAGAAAGAGAGTGGGAAGGAAAAGAAAAAATAAAAAAAAAGATCATCCACAATTGTAATTGTTACCCTAACATTGAGATTTAACACAAAAGTCAAGGAAATAAAGGGGACTGTCTGGGTGTTTCTTATCCTTTTCGAGCTGGTAGAAGGGAACAATCTTTCCTCTTCACAATAACATACACACCAGCACCTTTTGGAGGTTCAGCTATATTTCATCTTTATATAATCAATATAGTTTAGAATACCACTAGCAGGTCAATGATCAAAACATGCCAGATGGTCATAAAGCACACAGATCAGTGTTCTAAAAAACGCCCTATGCGGGCGCATATGCGCCCGCATAGGCGTTTTCGCCCCTAAAACGCATGGAAAAAGCAGAATGCGGTCCATTATGCGGACAAACGGGTTATCGGGTTTCGAACGTTAAAAATTCGCCCGACCCGCACCAAAAACCCGACCCGTACCCGCAACCCATTACTTATTTCCCTTCCTCCTCCTCTCCCGAATCCAGTTCCCGAGCTCAGCGAGGAAAAAAAAAAAAAACCTTATTCTCCGATCGCCCCTTCCCCCCTCCGATCTCACCGGCGACCCGACGACATCTCCTCCGGTGACTGCGGTCCTCAAGGCGAGCTCTCCGACGGTCGAGTCCCTGCTTCAGCGAAAAAAAAAAAAACCCTAACTTCCGTTCGCCCTTTCCCCTCTCCGATCTCATCGACGACGTCACCTCCGGCCGATCGTCCCTCCAAATTAGCGAAAAAAGACCAAAAAACCCTAACTCTCCCATCTCCCGAGCTATCGAGTCCCTGCTTCAGCGAAAAAAAACCCTAACTTCCGTTCGCCCTTTCCTCTCTTCGATCTCACCGGCGACATCTCCTCCGACAGCTGCAGTCCTCAAGGCGAGCTCTCCGGCGGCGCTGATCAGGTAAAGTTTTTTTCCAGCTAGGATTTTGGATCTATTTAGGGTTTTGCAGTTTATTTTTTTTGGGTATTATTCCTGTTAAATATTTTTGATGATTATTTAGAATTTGGTTAGAATTTGGATATTATTCCAATTTAGTTAAAATTTGGGTTGCTGCAGTTATTTTAATTTGGGTTGCTGCTTTTATTTTAAACTGAGTTGAATTTGGGTTGCTGCATAATTGTGTTGGATTTTACTGGAAATCCAACACAATTGCTGCAGAATTGCTGCATAATTGTTGTTGGATTTTGCTGCAGAATTGTGTTGGATTTTGCAAAATTGTTGCAGAATTAACTGATCACTGAGTTGAATTAAGTTTATTTGAATATAAGTTGGTGATTTGTTAATTGTATAAGTTTATTGTAGTAGAATATAAGTTAAATTAATTTTTTAGAGTTTTATAGCATTAATATATCCATTTTTTATAATTATTATATTAATATATATTAAAATATTAATATTCCGCATAATTCCGCGTAATCCGCATAATCGCCGCGTAATCCGATTATGCGTTATGCGGTCCTGGACCGCACGCATACTGAAAACGCATTCTTGAACATTGACACAGATACCATGTAAAGTAAAGATCAAGACTATTACTTGGATTTTAGCAAAGGTCTCGACTAAAGTCAAATTGTAAACTAAAAAGAGCCAAGACAGTCCTCTACCCTTGATTCTTGTCCAAGCTATGCATGTAGCGAAATTCTTTTTAACCAGATACACAAGAAAGGAGCAAGAAAACTAAGATCTTATCATCATTACTGCCCACAATTTGATAATTGTTAACACAAGACTGACTTGATCAGAACACTGGGAGAGTGAATAAGACAATTTCCAATTACAATATGGCAAGACAAATGCAGCAATCCGCAAGTACTTTAAGTAGAAGTATCAATAAAAGAGAAGGTAAAAATCATATTTGAAAAGTTGAAAACCTAAGCTACATCATTTCCATAAAATTAAGGTTCAATAGACATGTTCGTGGATATTACTGAGAATACTGGTAGTTTGTGGGGACACACAGGTAGTTAGCTGACTTTAAAAATTAGTGAAAATTATGTTGTTTCAGTTTGTTATTCTATGCAAAGTCCCGGCAGCATATCCACGCGCATGCAGACACACCTAAACCACCATCTCCCACAAACTCCCACCAGCAACAAACATTGGTTATCAAAAAAATTCAGATTTTGCTTACAAATAAACCTAGAGGATAATATAAGTACATCAATTTAGAAATATAAGACATGAAATAAATAAAAGAACTTACTGGATCACTTCTATAAAAGACTAGTGATGTATGTGTAAGAACAAACCACCTTTTCTTCCATTGCGTCCATCCAATTCCTACAATTTGTGAGGCACAATGAAGAAGTTGCAATATTTAACAGATTACTCCATTCACTTCACCATAAAACAGTAATAAGTATAAACTAAAATGATCCCCAAAAACTAATAGGAAGGTCTATTTCTCTTAAATTGGCCACTGACATTAGAAGGAGAAGTAAAAAATATAACACAAAAAGTTCACGGAACAATAATTTTATGATCATTGAAGTTAATGCAAGTGCATACAAACTATATCGTCAAAATTAATAGTAAAATTAACTTTATCCTGATTTGAATTAAAGAATTAAGTTCTTTAAAGTAATTTTCCAGAGTTAGTCCTTTATGTGATGGACACATTGCTTGAGAACTGAAATCAGGGCCTTCAGAGTCCCAAATAAGGATAGACACACATGTCTATCTTATAGATTATATAAAAGTATGTAAGACATCAAAGAATGTTTACACAAGGCACGAAAGCATCTCCTAATAATGTCTTCCTCGCAACTTTCAATGTTATCCCTACATTAGATTTTGAATGGGGTCCCAGAGGAAATTGTGTGAAACAGCAGGGAGACCTTGATCTAGTACACCAGCAATAATATGCTAGCCTCCAGCTCTCTGTTCTCTCACTTCTTTATGTTTCATGTGTTATCGTCGAGCTTTCCCCTCTTGGTTTTCTATTTAAGAAATATAAAACCCTACAGCAACAACATCAACTAAGCCTTTTATCCCAAGTACTTGGGGTAGGCTACATGAGCCAAAAAAAGAATCTCGCTAGATCGATCTCGTTGATAGTCCTTCTCCATTCATTTCTATCAAGTAATATCTCCTCATTTAGACCTCTAGAATCCATATCTTTTCATATCACCTCCATCCATATTTTCTTCGGTCTTTCCTTTGTTTTATAAGAAATATAAAACCCTCCATCCAATCAATTTTTTGTTTTATAAGAAATATAAAACCCTCCATCCAATCAATTTTTTGTTTCCTTATATTGACGTAACGATGATCAAATAATTGATCTTACTACCCTGGTACTTAAGATTTAAGATTCCTGAATTGATACGTGAACAAAACATGTTTATACAGATATACCTCGCAAGGTCATTTGATTAATCTAAAGGATACCCTATATTGTCTAATGTAAAAAAGTATAGGGTATCTAGATGTAAATCCTTGATGCTCTAGACTTGGTAACCCATAAAAGATAATATGATTTGGTTCACTTACTTCGAGTTGCAATCTTCACTTATCTTCCTAAACATATTTTATATAAGATTATGTGGGCCTATTTAGACATCCAAAATGTTGCAAAATAGTAAAACATATGTGAGGAAGAAAACCTTATCCATGTCTACTTGATTCTGAACAGAAATTGGCTTATGTTATGTGAGGAGAAATATTTGTTTTTGAATAATCTGAAACCCAAAAATGAATCTGATACGTTATTAGGCTTGGATCCCCAAGCGAATCCCACAATTCTAAGTGGCAATAGATCCACATGTGGACCTATGATTTTTTAATGAATCCACAAGTGGACCTTCCTAAACTCATAACCTCGCAACAATAGCACACAGGGAAGAGACACCATAACTTGGGCATTTCTTCTATCTGTTGTTTGGTAAAAGTGTGACATCATATCTAAAAGATGGATTACCATTTTTACCTTATCCAGTTAGGTCAAATAATAATTACATATCTGTTGCTCGTAAATTCTACACTGACACATATAATTTACTATTCAAAAACGTTTAGGCACAGCAGAAGAATAATCAGTTAATAGAAACAACCAGCTAGGTGAATTTTTTGCTAGTTCTCCCTTCTAGTTAATCTCCAGCATTACAACAGTTTATAATAACTTAAGAGCTACAAGAAGGTAAGAGACTTTTCATAACTAATCTAAGTTAAAAAAAAAATTTATAAATAATGGAACATGAGATACAAGATGCTGCAAACAAATATATGTAAGCCTCACGAATTATATAAAGAATCAGAAGATTACATTGCATATTTCCCTACAAGAAAAATAATTTCTTTCAGACTTGGATGTTTTCTATAAGCCTATAGATGTAACATTGTCTCTGTCATACGTGTAAAAATCTAGGTAAGTATATATGAACCTGTCTAGCAGGTAAAATTATTTAAATATGTCATTTGAAGAATGCTGCAAGTGTAAAATAGCTTATGCTACAAACATAAAATATCAGGTAACAACTTATCAAATGATTCATCCCTTACCTTTATATTTTTAGCTGTACTATAACTAGAGCCATGTGTATGAGTTTATGACTACCGAGAAAGTTATAAACAGAGTTCAAGTATGCACCAACATCTCCTCTTATAATGCAAATATTGATTAAAGCACTTAAAATAAAATAAAATAAAACAAAATCTGTGTGGAAGAAGCAAATGGCCTTTTAGATAACATGTAGAGGATGTACAATGAGCATTCAGTATACTAAACAGTTCACAAATTAATCTAGTAAATTTTATGTCGAAAAGAAACACTACAATAGGCATCGGAGCAAAAAACGATGATGTATCCACAAAAGAGATAAACTTTAATAGAACCACCACAACACCAGCAGAAAAGAGATAATAAGAGTTAACTATATTGTCATCACACCAAGAACCGCTTCCATGAAGAGCAAAGTTTTAGTTCCAAGGAATTGAAGAATCACATACCTTTAGATGAAAGGAATAGATACCCACTTCTAAGAATCTGCAGAATTTTGTATATCTCAGTATTCCACTTATGCATAACAAACAAGGAGATTCCAAGCAGAAACAAAATAAATGAGCATAATAAATACAAATAATCATTAAAAAAGAATGCTTAAAGTAATTAAAGCTAATGTGAAACATGTGTATTAACAAAATATGATCCTAAAACAAAATCATGACACAAAATAAACATATTATATAGTTTCCTAATTTTAGCTCCCTGAAAGACAGCCTCACAAGTCAGGGAAGAAAGCTAGAACTCAAGTAGAACCTGGAAAGGATTTTACTTTCAACACACTATCGTCAAAAGTTGGGTCTAAAACATGCATCACTTCTAATCTAGATTTAATGTACATTTTTTAAGTAAGATTTAAATATCCATTTGAAAAGTAAGACCTGAACAAAGGGAAGAAGAAACATCAAGAGGTCAACATATACGTTAGATTCATTTAAATTTGATGAGAATTTACAAATATCAGTGACGTCCACAATGTCGTAAGGCATGGAAGTTTAGGCTGGTTTCAAATGGCTTGGAACTATAGGTAAGCAATTAGCATAGGCTGACAAGCGGAACGCGCAAATTATAAGATGGATATATAGGGGAGAAAATACCGGATATATCGAAGGTGGAGTTATACTAACTGAAGAGAAGGTAAACAGGAAGCAACTAAGATGTAATCAACTTTAACAAAGAGGCTCCATCAAGGAGATTGAAGTATAAAATATCAAAGTTGGGTCTTAAATTCAGTCAACTACTATCTTGATTACAAAAGGGAATCATTTTGAGTTGGCTTTACAAGAAGGCACAGAGGAAGCAATTAAGATGCCATTGAGAAAAGATGGCTCAAGCTAGGAGACTGATCGAATAAATTTTGAAAGTTGAAACCTAATTCAGTCAATTACTTTAAGTTAGGCATTGGGAAGTTTGCTTTGTACACCCACAGCTGTAGCTCTGAAAGCCAAAATCTATTGATAACAATTAAACCATGTGTATTTTCTCAAATACACATGGTTGAATTGTTTTTTTTTTTTTTTTCTTGTCTCAAAAAAAAAAAAAACAATTCAACCATGTGTAATTGAGACATTTCTAAATTAGACATTTCAGGCATGTATTTACTATGTATGGTGATAAAGAAGAATGATAAAAATAAATGAGATAATCTTCAACTTAACAACATCCCACCCACCTGGCAGTTCGGACATATGTGTGGTTGTTTATCAGAACTTTCAGAGGACTTGGGATCTCTTCCACATTGACAGATTATGCATTGCGTGGTATTTTCATTTGCATGAGAAGAGGCCATCTGCAATTGTTTAAATAATTACAACATGACAGATATGGAAGCATTTTGAGTTCAACATCAAGAATGACTTCAAGCACATTCAGATAGACGATATAGAGCAATCAACACTCAGGTGATCATCAAAGAAACAGATATATAGATATCAACACTTGGAAAAGAAAGAAAGCACCTCGTACAGATTAACATGCAAACGCTATCGAACTAATATTAAGTAACCCTCTGTGTGGAGGCAGGCATAAGAATAAATTTCTATATGGGCACAAATGGAACAAAACTACTTTTGGCACATAAAAGAGGAAAAGAATACATAGCTAAGGCTTGAGCCTAGGACTTCCACCGACCAATTTCTATTTCTTTCCACCTGAGCTAACTTTAAATATACTTTCTTCTAGTAGGAAAAGATCCTTAAACTAGAGAAATGTTAGATACAAACGTTGTCACATGAATTATAGGTTCAATTTTATTTATTTTATTTTTGTAAATTTGAGCGTGGGAGTTAGCCCACAACTGCCTATATGTAGGTCAGTCCCTGCCTCTACCACAATATAATGGCATAAAATTACGTCACTCATTATGATATGTGCTTCATCAACTCATTTAAAGAACAATTAGGATTTGACACAAGTTAGAAAGTCAGAAATAAACCATTGGGCTAGCCAACTCATCGCTACTTAAGACTACAAACTTATAAATTAATATTAATCTGTTTGTTGCTAGAAACTTTTTCATACAAAATATTATGTGCTTGCTAGAATACCTTCTCCGTTTCCATTTCCCCTTCTGTGTTTACATAGACAAATACCAAATTGTCCATGTGGGTTAGCGTAAATATTCTGACATATAAAAATCTACTAAAGCTATTATCAAAATTACCTTTTTTTAAAAACAAAATTCTTCTTTCGACAAAAAACTACAAGGTACATTGTATTACAATACATTCATGGATTATTTCTAAATTAAACTAATTTGAGATTTTTTAAAAGAATGTTAGTGCCTAAGCCAGTGAATTTTATCCAAAATTACAAACCCCAAAATGTTAAGGGAAGTAAATCCGTGAAATCTTCAATTGATAGGCTTATATCTACAGATTAAAAATTATTCTAACCGAGAAATATAACAAACCTACAAAATGTAAACAATCAGATTAAAGAAAACCCTTAAAAATAAAGGAAATGGAATTAAAAGGATAAGAAAGCGAGAACCTGCGATCAAATTAGGAGTTTGCATCCGATCTGAGGATCGAACTCAGAATTGGGGAAATGCGATGGAGAAAGAAGAAGGGATGTTTCTTTTTTTGGGATTTAATTTCTTTTATTTTTTTTTCATTTTCCCCCTCAAATTGTGGGTATTTTTTTCGTCTGATTAGAAATCTCCCTTGCGTTAGCGGCTCTTGCGCTCCGACAATTGCTCCCTCTCTCTCTCGCGAGGAACTCATCGCATTACAGACACCTCGAGACTCGGGCGTTCGCGTACCAGCGCATGCACACAGATAGAATGGGAGTTTCTAGATGCGCCCCATGCTCGTCCCAGTGAGCCCCAATATCTCAGTGAGCCCCGGATACTTTTAAACCGGCCTCTTTTTTCTTAGTTTTTTCTCCCTAATTTTTTTAGTTTTGCTTCCGAAACTATTTGAGAGGGAAAAATGGGGCTCACTAAGAAAAAAATAGGGCTCACTAGGAAATTGTTCTTAGATTTTTCTTAGTGAGCCCCATCTTTTTCCTTCTTATTCCTCCATATTTTATTCTTCTTCCTCCTCACTCTCTTCTTTATTCCATTCACTCTTCCTAGTCTGTTCTTCTTCCTTCCTCACTGTTCAGCGACGTTCGGCCCTGTTACTGTTGGCGCGCCAAGTACCGTAAGGAAGAAGACGCGACGACACGCCATTGAGCCCTGCTACGGAACTATTTTCCCTATTTCTTTTCTCTCATTCCAATTTTGAAGTTCTACATTGTTCAATAGTGGTAGGATTTAGGGTTTAGATTTTGATTTAGAGTTTGATAATCTAATTTTCATTAGGATCCGCCTAGATCAGTTTAATCTAATTTCCAATTATCCCTAGGCAGGGTGGGAAAACCGACAAATTAAATAAATAGGTAGGGTTACAGTCCCGACTAGTGGGTCTCTATGCCGGTGCTGTAACCTCAGCCCATAAGATAAAAAAAATTTGAATAAAAAAAAATTGGAATGGCATGCAAACTATAAAATTTCAATTTTGGCGAAAACTTAGGATTCTAAAGTCGCTTCTCCTTCTCGCTTTTTTTTTTTTCTTTTGTTTTTGTTTTTGTTCTTTTTCGAAGCGCTCACGCGAAAATGAGAGAGAGTTTAAGAAATTGGGGCTCATTAGGAGAAATATAAAGAATGAACAGAACTACTGGAGCTGATTAAGAAAAATCTAAAGACAATTTCATCTGAAATTATAAATGATAAACTTATAAATAAAGTGAGTCATTTATATGGACTCATGAGCACAAGTATGGGCGCATCTAGCAACTCCCAAATAGAACCCATCGGTATGGACCGGGCTTAGAAACTGGGCTTTGGACGTAGTTCGTGACAGGAGTTTTTCAGAGTTGCTACTTGCACCCACTATTCAAACTTTGGAATATTTACTATTTTACCAATAATATAATTAGACAAAAAATCTTCCTTTGCTATGTGTACTCACCTCAAATGAAAAATCCTCTTTGCTAAATAAAAAATTTTGAAAACCTAAGTTCAGTCAAAGCGTACGTTGGAAATTTGATTAATTTTGCTCGACTGGTGGAGGTGGAGAAAAACCTTTATGCTCGAACCCAACTTGCAAAGCAAAAGCTTCCAACTCAACAACTACTAGTTGAGTAAAAGCCTATCGTTCGGAAACTACTTGTTGAATAGAGCCTCCATACTTCGCTACTACTTGTTTTCATATTAGTAAGGTATATTTTTTTTATTTTTTTCTTTGAGGGGGTCACTGGGGAGGGGAGGCAGGGTGAAGGGTCGTTGGGGAAGAAGAGGACAGTGAGGGTATGGGGGGTGGGGGGGTTGCTGGGGAAGAGGGGTCAGGGTTGAGGGGTGGTTGTGGAAGGAGAGGAGGTTGCAGCATCGAGGCTAGAGAGAGAGAAGGTTAGGATCGGTGGCAGTATTTAGTAAATCTAGAAGAATAGTATTGAAATGATAGAACGGGTAATTCTAAATGCGCACCACTTTTTGCTAGTGAGCATTTTGGACAAAAAAGGACATGAATATTTCCTAGTGAGCACCGTGACCCAACAACTTCTCTTGTGAACTCTGTCTTCTCTCCTGAGCGATCCGAGCGGAAAAAAAAAAACCTTAATCTTCTGGATTTCTTCGCTATGGAGTAATTTCATTTGATTTCGTTGCGGATTTGGAATTGTTTTTAGTGTAAAAGGAAGGAGGAGAACCCATTGGACTGTGGATTCTTGATGTTGAAGAAGATGGAGAACCCATTGGTTTTTTCAGATGATTATCCGTGTTTAGATATGCGTAGTAAAGAAATTTCAAGTAAATAGTCTAATTTTTTGCTAGCATGAATTTATTTTGTGTTTTTGGAAGATTTTTTTTACAAATCGCCATCAGATAGTGAGTTTAAGTTTTTTGAACCCTATTGTTCAAGTTTCCAATTCCGACCCTTTCAAATCTTGGACAGGGTTTGAACCCCTGACAGTAAAAAGGTGGAATGATGTTTCAACTCTGGACAGTTAAAACGTGGAATGGGATTTCAACCCTGGACAGTTAAAAGGTAGGATGGAGTTTCAACCCTGGACAGTAAACTTCTCCTTTTTTTGTGAAAAATTAACTATCCGGGATGTGCACCCCGGATATTCTATGCATCATCCGGTATTTACACCCCTGATGGTTTATTTAATTGAATGGGGTGGGAACGCCGGACAGAGAATTTAACAATATGACTTTGAATTTCTAAATAAAGACTTACATATAACCAACATATACGCATATAATCAGCATGAAATATACTAGTCAACAAGAAACATGCTATAGATAATTTTTGAAATGTGATAGACATGCGCCAAAATAGAATATAGTTTTTTCCGATTAAATTACAAAACATTAATAAACATTGCAAAACACACTTCAATGGCGGCAGAACAGAGTTATTTCCTGGTTACATTACAAAACACTTAAAAATATTATGAAACACAAATCAATACCGACAAATCTTGGTTTAACTCATCTCTGACTTCACTGCGACTTACACCTAGGGAACTAACTAATAAGTCAATAGAGAATGGTGGAATATCATCTTCAGGCAAATAGACAGACTTTCCTATTACTGGCAAATCAAGAAGACACGCGACGTCTCCAGCATGACCGTCATCTCTCCAAAAGGCATGTGAAAAGTTTGGTTTCTGGATGCCACCTCTTAACGAAGGCTGACATCTCAACGCTACTTATATAGGGGCACGAGCACTGAACCAATAGGTATAGAGAGGAGTTCTTAACGAAACGTTGTTGGGTTGGCTCAACCGTAGCGGCCATGTAGCGATTTTTTAGTATGGTTTATGCAGCGCAATAGATCTCTCTCTTGCATTAAAAGTAAATTCATAATAAACTAAATCCATAATTAACTAGCAACGACCGAAATCTATTGTTATTTATTTTATTTTTATTAATAAAATAAGTAATATGAGTTTTAAAACTCTTAAGAACTGACAAATCTGTTGGTCCCTCATCAATGGCATGTGAGACATCTACCTCTGCCTCTCCCGCCGCGACGTTCGCCGTGTCATGCGATGCAACCGGCTCGTCCTCGGCTACTTCGGTTATTGGATCAGCCGGTGCCTTTGATTCATCTGAATTTGACTTTAAAATTAAACATTGTGATGCATAAATCATTAACTACACAAAAAATTTAGTCATCAATCAACAATTAGTGCAATTTATTCTTCTTTGGTTAACAACATACCTACCTACTTCATTCAAAAATCCACATTTACTACAAATTACACAAATAATAATTTTAATTTAGTCAAATATCTAATACCAAGAATTTTATTTTCTAATACCTTCCAAACAATAAATCGTATACATTTAAATCTCCGCACCACTAAAAAGAATCTTGACTTCGAATACTTCAACATCAACAAACCATAAGATTAAGAGATTTTAAAACCACAACAAATTAAAAATAAAAAATTACCTAAAAACGGATGCCTTAGCGTGTTACTGCTCGAGCGCGGGAGAAATCGATGGCGAAGGTGGTAAGATATTATTGGCAACGGATTTCACGTTCCTGGGGCGGCGATGTTCCGTGGAGATCGCCAGCGAAATCCGTGCGTGAAGCTCGAGCAGAGGAGGGCAACGTTTTAGGCATTGGGGATGGTGCTCACTAGGAAATAATGAGTTTTGGAGGAAGAGAAACAGTTAAAGGGAGTAGAGGGGTATTTTGGAAATATTTGTGGTGCTCACTAGAAAAAAGAAGCATCTTTTTAGAATACCTAGTGCTCACTAGGAAATTGGGGCTCACTAGGAAAAAAGTGGTGCGCATTTAGAATTACCCTGATAGGAGGGTACACTTGGTTAAAAAGTTAAAATTTGAAAACATTAAGGAGTGTATTTAGCAGGTTGGTTAGCGTGGTAAAAAGGTAGATGCAACTAGCAGCCCCTATTCGGTATAGGCATCTTGGCCTTGTGCTCATCCATATCCTTGGATGAGCTAGGACTAATGGCATAATTATAAAAACATACTCCTAAGTATCTAAGTATACATATCACTGAAATTGATTTTAACTATAAATTTGCCATTATTTTTTTTTAGACAAGTATATCTATAACATTCCATTATTTAAAATATAGATAGCTGAGTTATTTGGCATCATATGATTACACAATCAGCCTCAATAAACAGTACATTCACGAAACAGCGAAATATAAAAATAAAAAAATTAATAAGCCCATAGATAAAAACTCAATTCAATCATCAAATAATTTTCAAAGAAATATAACAAGAAAAATAACTCTAAAATCATATAAATATGTTGTTGGTAGTGAAAATTTCTAAATAAAAAGGAATTTTCCACACAGAACGCGGAGCTAACTCTTTAGCTCTGCGTTTGGCTATTTTACCCTCGCATTTGAGCAAAATGCGGAGCTAATCTATCTCTCCGCGTTCTGATGAATTTAGCTCCGCGTTAACTCCGCGTGAGCAGATTTTATTAGAATTCCAAATTGATTGTGATTGAGATTTGGACTTATCCAATGCCCAAATTGAGTTCAATCAGAATCCTAAATTGATTGTAATTGAGATTTGGGCTTATCCAAATATACAAATTAAGTCCAATTAGAACTCTAAATCAAGAAGATTTAAATCAAAACTAAGATATTTGATTAGAATCCTTAACGAATACAAATTCTATTTAAATAGAAACTCTTATATTGACCTAAGGCTATAAATACCCCCTTGAGGAAGCGTTTGAGGATCTTTTTTAGGGGGAGAGCATTAAAGAAATTCAAGTTACGCATGAGAGTTTTGAACGAATCAAGACCAGAAAAGATCAAGAAGAGTCGGCCGCCATCTTCAAGCAAGAAGATCATCGTCGTCAGATAGTCCAAAGGAGCTACTAGATAGATCTCATCGCTGCGAGAACCCACTATTTTGTAAAAGAGAGAAATAATTATAAATCCTCTCGTTTGTTCTTTCCTTGTTCACTTTCGTTGTAATCTAAGTTGTATTCAATGGAAGGAAGCAAAATTTTTGCTACGAACAAACTGGCGACTACAGTGCGAGAAGTCTCTTTTACTGAAAAAGAGATCGTGGTGCAATCTGGCGTTGAGAGGATCAGATCCGACACTAATATGCTCGTTGTGGAGATCGACTAGCAGAAATACGAGTACCTCTTCTCTGAATCAGGTAATCTGACTGAAACGCAGTACTATCGCCGCGTGTGCTCCAATATCCGTAAATCGGGTAATCGGGAATCCACCGTTAAACGGGGACCCTTGGAGACCGCGATCATGGAGCCGTCGTTTGGACAGAAAATCCTAACAGAGGATGACCTCTCTACTATCGAAGAAGGCTTGAAAACTGGTCTGACCAGAACCCAACTCCACAACCGAAATCGGAGAGTTAGGCGAAAGACCCTCAAAGCCCGCGTTAAACGCGAGGCTATTCAGGCAGCAGAACGTGAGGCTACAGTCCCTCGCAAACGGGCTGGTGTCAATCACAAGACCAGTCAATATCACTCTAAAGCGAAGCTGCAATTTGCGTTAATCGCAAGGACAGGCCAGCGTGTGATTCTCCACGCGAGGCTATTTTCTCTCTCTACTTAAAACCAGAGAAACTCGCGTTAATCGCGAGGGTAAAGTGTTGACAGAGCCAGCATGTGATGGTGATTCTCCACGCGAGGCTAAAACTGAGCCTAGCGATAAACACGAAGCCAGTAAGACTTACGTTAATCGCAAGATTTCTGACACTCGCGTAAATCGCGAGGATAAACTTCTCATAAAGTCAGCGTGTGAAGATTCTCCACGCGAGGCTAAAACTGAGCCTAGCGATAAACGCGAGCCAGTAAGACTTACGTTAATCGCAAGATTTTTGACATTCGTCTAAATCGCAAGGATAAACTTCTCATAAAGCCAACGTGTGAAGATTCTCCACGCAAGGCTAAAGCTGAGCCTAGCAATAAATGCGAAGCCAGTAAGACTTGCGTTAATCATAAGATTTCTGAAACTCTTGTAAATCGCGAGGATAAACTTCTCTTAAAGCTATCGTGTGAAGTTGATTCTCCACGCGAGGCTAAAACTGAGCCTAGCGTTAAACGCGAAGCCAGTGAGACTTGCGTTAATCGCAAAACTCCTTACTTTCGCGTAAATCGCCAAAATAATTTTCAGACTTGCGTTAATCGCAAGAATCGCTTTAAACGCGAAGTTATGACTTGCATAAATTGCAAGAATA
The DNA here is from genome assembly GCA_036321105.1 of Dracaena cambodiana. Lineage (NCBI taxonomy): Eukaryota > Viridiplantae > Streptophyta > Magnoliopsida > Asparagales > Asparagaceae > Dracaena > Dracaena cambodiana. The sequence goes on from JAYEPQ010000005.1 coordinate 45,275,556, forward strand.
AACCAGCGTACAAGAATTTTCTTCCGCACGAGGCTAATATCTACAAGTTAAACTTCTGCAGAAATGCCAAGCTATCATAAAACGCGAGGCTAGCATATCAAAACGCGAAGCTATTTCTCAGCTTCACGTATCAAAACGTGAAGCTACTTCTCAGCTCCGCGTACCAGAATGTGAAGCTAGTTCTCAGCTCCGCATAAATCAACCTGAATACAAAATCAGGATTGATAATTGCACTATTAGACCAGAACTTAACACCAGTGATTCCAAGAAGCTCTAGTGGGCCCCTAGACCCTCTCAACAGATGAGTGAGCCCCAAATTCCGTGTTCAAGGCCACTGACCTCGGAGAATACCTAACCAAGAAAAGAGGTATAAATCAAATTCAGTCTGATCCTATTTGTCATTGCGAGCAGCTTATGACAGTAGTATCTGTTATGATGAATAATTGTTGTTGCAGCAAGAACAGAGTATCGGTGTTCGACCGATTAACTGAGTCAGACAAAAACCCTGCTAAGAAAATAAAAAACTGCTCCCCGAGAAAAAAATGGAGAATTGTAACTTCTAATATGGTCGGAAAGGAGAAGAAAATCATAGAAAGGAATGATGATTCAGAATAAAGTGATGAAAAACCTCATCATTTTAACCGACTTAAGTCAGGCGCTATCCCGGCTCGAAATTATAAGAAGCTTGTAAAAGGATCTTATGACGACAACAGCACAATTCGGGCATAGCTTTGCCTCGTTCTTCGACATCATCTAAATTGCAGAAATCAGCATCACATATGATGGACAAATCTGATGATATCGATCAAAGATTTGAGGCCCAAGAACAAATGATCCAAGATCAACAAAAAACGATCGAGGATCTCAAAACGATGCTCTTAAAGGTAGTCGAAAACACCCAAAAAATAGTAGAAGATAAAGCCAAAAGTTCTTCAGAATCACCACCAAAGAAAGAAAAGGAAAAGATAAATGAAGAAGATAAAGAAGAAAAGGCTTACTCGGTGCATGAAGACGAGGTAAGTATTCTTTTCATGACCCTCATGAAGAGAAAATTGAGAAGTTACAAAGCCAACTTGATGCCTTGATGCACAAGAAGGAACTGAAGGAACCGGGAGTTTCGAGACCATACCCGCCTGAATGGGATTTGGCACCGTACCCTAAAAAGTACAAAGCGCTCAAGTTGGAGCATATGATGGGAAAGGATCTCCAAGTCAGCATATCTACTACTTCTTATCTCAAGCATGGTATTTGATGGGCAACGACCCAGTAATGACCAAGGAATTTGTAAATACCTTGCGAGGGCCTGCCTTCACATGGTTTATGCAGTTATCCCCAGGTACTATTAATACCTGGTATAACATTGAGAAACACTTTCTCGCAAGTTTCTTCGAGAATGATACCGAAATATCGGTTCATTCCCTCCTTGCAACAAAGCAAGGGGAGAAGAAACGGTCAAAAGCTTCATTAAACGCTTCAGAGAAAAATCCGCATATTGTCAATACGGTATGACCCAGAAAACCCTGATGGAAACCTGCAAGCATAATTTCAGGACCGGTATACTGATAAGAATGGGAGCTATAGAGTCTAAAACATGGAAAGATCTGCTGAAGCAGAGAGAGCAGGCAGAAAATATAATTCGTCGGATTGAGAAATCTCGTAGCACGAGAAACTCTACGAATAACATGCCATATTCACAGAATCCTAAAAATAAAGGGAAGGCTGTGATGGTGTCAGTTGCAGATCCGAAACCAAGACCTAAGAATCAGAGAGGTGCAGGTCAAAATATGCCCCGACAAGATAAAACTTATACATTCAAGACTGAGCAGACTGGTACTTTATTCCATCTCCTCCTCAGAAAGGGCATATTGAAGCTTCCGGAGAATCAAAAACTGGAAGACGCTGAAAAAACCAACGATCCTAACTATTGCCTGTACCATCAGAATATCGGGCATCCGACTAAGGATTGCTATCCATTTAAGAGCCGAATCCAGGCATTGGTAGAAGCCGGTGTCCTCCAATTTAAAGAAGAACAAAAAAGTTTCTGCAAATATGACAACTTTGGTAGTTGGAACCAATAAGTTCCCTACCAAAGCGACCCCTGTACCAGTAGGGAAGCTGATATCGACATTAAACACGGGCATCCCACACAAGCAAGCTGGCCCCTTGGGTACGCTCCAAACCACAGCTCTGACAAAGTCATTCTCATTGGCTAGCAGCCGGATTTGGCTGAGGGTGCCGAAAATATTGACGATGATAAATATCATGTTGCTTCCGCTACTTTTACTAGCCATTAGAATGGCTAATTGAATGCTATAAATAAAATTTTTTGTTGTCCAATGCTGTTAAAGCGGCGGGAAGAGGAGATCAAATTCCTCGCCAACCCTATCATACTGGGGGTAAAACTATGAAATCAATTGTTCGTAGCAAAAATTTTGCCTCCTTTCATTGAATACAGCTTAGATTATAACGAAAGTAAACAAGAAAAGAACAAACGAGAGGATCTATAATCTATCGCTCTCTTTTACAATAAAACGTGGGATCTCGTAGCGATCGGATCTCTCTAGTAGCTCCTTTGGACGATTTGACGTCGATAATCTTCTTACTTGATGATGACGGCCGACTTTATCTTGATCTTTTCTGGTCTTCACGAATTCAAGACTCTCACGCGTAACTCAAATTCTCTACGATGCTAAAAAGATCGATGATCTCAAAAAGATTGAAGATCTGATGATCTATTAAATATTCATGATCTCTAAAGTCTCCTCAATGAGACAATTTATAGACTTTAGTAGTTATGAGAGTTTCCATAAGAATAGGAATAAAGATTTCCATAGGAATAGGAAAAAGAAGTTTTGTATTCATCAAGGATTTTAATCAAATATTTAATATTAATTTTATTGATTTAAATATCTTGATTTGAAATTCTGATTGGACTCAATTTGGGTATTGGATAAACCAAAATCTCAATCTCAATCAATTTAGGATTCTAATTGGACTCAATTTGGGTATTGGATAAGCCCAAATCTCAATCACAATCAATTTGAAATTCTAATGAAATCTGCTTATGCGGAGTTAACGCGGAGCTAAATTCATCAGAATGTGGAGCTATGGATTAGCTTCGCGTTTTGCTCAAACGCGAGGCTAAAATAGCCAAATGCGGAGCTACAAAATTAGCTTCGCGTTCTGTATGGAAAATTCCTTTTACTTAGAAATTTTCACTACCAATATCAATTACCCAGTGCTGTCAAAGCGGCGGAAAGAGGAGATCAAGTTCCTCGCCAATCCTAATCATACTGGAGGTAAAAGTATGAAATTAACTACCCAATGCTGTTAAAGGCTAATAGGAGAGGAAATCAATTCCTTGACAACTCACAATGCTGAGAGGAATAGCATGGCTAGCCCAACGCAAATGGCGATTGGTAAAGACACACCAAATCCATTTATAGTTGGGGGTTTGTTAAAAATTTCGTGGACCTGTCATGTTAAGCTCATATATCTGACAGTATGATTTGGATTATTCCCATTTCCGTTTAAATTACGCGTGAGAGCACTTGGACTAGGCATGTGCAATTAGACGCCTCTGCCGAAATCGATGATCCTAACCCAATCATCTTGGTGTGTGCAATTAAGCACTTCCGTCAAAACTCTAGGCATGTGCAATTAGGCGCCTCTGCCAAAATCTGATGATCATGACCCGATCATCTTGGCGTGTGCAGTTCAAGTTACGCATGAGAGCCTTGAACCGCCTCCATCAAAGTTTCAAGCATGTGCGACTAGGCAGATCTGCCGAATTTCTTGATCTTAACCTGATCACCAAATTGAAGATCCAAAGTATTTCAAAATCTGTTAAGTTCTAAGTCATTTTGGAAACTTTGGAGGGGGTTCTGTTGGTAGTGAAAATTTCTAAATAAAAAGGAATTTTCCACACAGAATGCGGAGCTAACTCTTTAACTTCGCGTTTGGCTATTTTAGCCTCGCGTTTGAGCAAAACGCGGAGCTAATCCATAGCTCCGCATTTTGATGAATTTAGCTCCGCGTTAACTCCGGGTAAGCAGATTTCATTAGAAATTCAAATTGATTGTGATTGAGATTTGGACTTATCAAATACCCAAATTGAGTCCAATCAAAATCCTAAATTGATTGTAATTGAGATTTGGGTTTATCCAAATATACAAATTAAGTCCAATTAGAACTCCAAATCATGAAGATTTAAATCAAAACTAAAATATTTGATTAGAATCCTTGATGAATACAAATTCTATTTAAATAGAAACTCTCATATTGACCTAAGAGTATAAATATCCCCTTGGGAAGCCTTTGAGGATCTTTTTTGGGGGGAGCATTAAAAAAGTTCAAGTTACGCGTGAGAGTTTTGAACGAATTAAGATCAGAGAAGATCAAGAAGAGTCGGTCGTCATCTTCAAGCAAGAAGATCATCGTCGTCAGATAGTCCAAAAGAGCTACTAGATAGATCCCATCGCTGCGAGAACCCACTATTTTGTAAATGAGAACTATAATTATAAATTCTCTCGTTTGTTCTTTTTTTGTTCACTTTCGTTGTAATCTAATTTGTATTCAATGGAAGAAAGCAAAAATTTTGCTACGAACATATATCTCAGTTGAACCACTAAACATGCTAAATACACTTATTATATTTTTGATAAAATCTACTAAAATAATATCTAAATAAATAAAATTCTTAGTCAACTGTCCATGAGTCCCTACTCCACCTGCTCCCAAAAATACGCCAAGTTTTACTCCATTTCAGACGGGTCTACCTATAAAATATAGTCTTATCTAATTATGCACAACTAGAATTATAAGTAAAACGACCAATAATAATTAGAGTAATATTATGTATAAAAATCAGTGTCGTAGTGTTAAATAAAATCATATAAATATGTAAGACAACATCTATATCACATAACATCATCGATTTATATATCTTAATTGTAATTTTTTAGTTAATAATGTTTTAATTATGTTATTTGGAAAGTTCAAGAAAATATAGAGTTATTTAGTCTGAATACATCTTCGTCGGCTTCTGGAAAAATGGTACAATTGTTTGATCGGAACTTATCGCAAACTTCCCATAAAGAAAACAATGCCAGTTTTGATAAGAACATTTCATGATCCTCCCAAAAAGGAGACGAGTGACACAGCCATATTCAGCTATTAATTTACATAATCACATATATTCTCAATTCAGTTTAATTTTAGTTTTTTAGCAAATTTTCAGTACGGTAACATAAATTAGTGATCATCATTAAATTCAATAACTATAACAATATTTATAATTGTATCGATCAGTAATATGAGTATGCTAGTTTAGTGACCACTCACCAATTGTATGGTATATCATTTTCAGTGTTTAGTATTATTTCTTTTTTAGTGTATCAGTTGTTGGCATTGAAAATTTCCAAGTAAAATGGAAATTTTCCACAACAGAACGCGGAGCTAACTTTGTAGCTCCGCGTTTGGCTATTTTAGCCCCGCGTATGAGCAAAATGCGGAGCTAATCCATAACTCCACGTTCTGATGAATTAAGCTCCGCGTTTACTCCGCGTGAGCAGATTTCATTAGAATTCTAATTTGATTATGATTGAGATTTGGCTTATCCAATATCCAAATTGAGTCCAATCAGAATCCTAAATTTATTGTGATTGAGATTTGGGCTTATCCAATACCCAAATTGAGTCCAATCAGAATTCTAAATCAAGAGATTTAAATCAAAATTAAATATTTGATTAGAATCCTTGATGAATATAAAAACCTTCTTTTCCTATTCTATGGAAATCTTTATTCCTATTCCTATAGAAACTCTCATAACCACTAAACTCTATAAATACCCTCTTCGAGGAGACTTTAGAGATCATCAATCAATAATAGATCAATCCATAGATGATCATCAACCTTTAAGATATCTTTTGGAAGTTTTTGTGAAGTTCAAGTTATGTGTGAGAGCCTTGAACGAATCAAGATCAGAGAAGATCATTCAAAGTCAGCCGGCATCTTCTTCATCAAGAGCAAGAAGACCATCGACGTCAGATCGTCAAAAGGAGCTAATTCGATAGATCCCATCGCCATATAGATCCCACTTTTTATTGTAAAAGAGAGCGATGAATTATAAATCCTCTCGTTTGTTCTTTTTCTTATTCACTTTCATTGTAATTAAGTTATTTCAATAGAAGGAAAGCAATTTTTTGCTGCGAACAAACTGGCGACCACAGTGGGAGAAGTCTCTTTCATCGAAAAATTGATCGTGGCGCAATCTGACATCGAGAGGATCGGATCTGATGTTAACATGCTAGTCATGGAGATCAATCAACAGATGTACGAGGAGTATCTCTCCCTGCGTCAGGTAACCTGACCGAAACGCGGCGCTATCGCCGCGTGCACTCCAATATCCGTAAATTGGGTAATCGAAAATCCACCGATAAACGGAGACCCTTGGAGACCGCGGCCATAAAGCCGTCGTTTGGACAAGAAACCCTAGCATAGGATGGCCTCTTTACTACCAAAGAAAGCTCGGGAACTGGATTGACCAGAACCCAACTCCGAAATAAAAATCGGAGAGCTAGGCGAAAGGCCCTCAAAGCTCGCATTGAACGCGAGGTTAACTTCACAAAATGCGAGGTTACAGCCCCTTGCAAACTGGCTCGCATTAATCGCAAGACCAGCCAATATCGCGATAAACACGAAACTAAGACTTGCGATAAATGTAATATTTCTAACACTCGCGTTAATCGCGAGGATAAAATCTCCTTAGAGCCAGCATGTGATTCTCCTCGCGAGGCTACTACTGAGCTTAACGATAAACGCAAAGCCAGTACAACTTGTGATAAACGCAAGATTTTTATCACTCACGTTAATCGCGAGGATAAAATTTCCTTAGAGCCAGCGTGTGATTCTACACGCGAGGCTAATACTGAGCTTAGCGATACACGCGAGGCTAATACTGAGTTTAGCGATAAACGCGAGGCTAATACTTGCATTAATCGCAAGACTCCTCAGCTTAGAGCCAGCGTGTGATTCTACACGCGAGGCTAATACTGAGCTTAGCGATAAACGCGAGGCTAATACTTGCATTAATCGCAAGACTCCTCAGCTTCGCGTAAATCGCAAAGATGATTGGCAAATCGCAAGACTCCTCAGCTAATACTGAGCTTAGAGCCAGCGTGTGATTCTACACGCGAGGCTAATACTGAGCTTAGCGATAAACGCGAGGCTAATACTTGCATTAATCGCAAGACTCCTCAGCTTCGCGTAAATCGCGAAGATGATTGGCAAATTTGCGTTAATCGCAAAAATTGCGCTAAACGCGAAATTATGACTTGCGTTAATCGCAAGAGTAAGCCAGCGTGCAAGAATTTTTTTCCACGCGGGGCTAAGATTCCAGAAGATAAACTTCTGCAAAGACGTCAAGCCAATGTAAAACGCGAGACTAGCATATCCAAATGCGAGGCTATTTCTCAGCCCCGCGTATCAAAACGCGAAGCTACTACCCAGCTCTGCGTATCAAAACGTGAAGCTACTGCTCAGCTCTGCGTAAATCAACCTGAATACAAAATCAGAGTTGATCATTGAACTGTTGGACCAGAACCTGACTCCAATGGTTCCAAGAAGCTCCAGTGGGTTCCTAGACTCTCTCAATGGATGAGTGGGCCCCACGACTCCATATCTAAGGCCACTGATCTTAGAGAATATCTAACCAAGAAAAGGAGTATAAATCAAGTTCAGTCTGAACCTACTTGTCACTGCCAGTAGCTTATGAGAGCAGTATCTGCTGTAATGGACAGTTGTTATTGCAGTAAGAACAGAGTATCAGTGTTCGACCGACTAACTGAGTCGGATAAAAATCCGGCCAAGAAGACGAAAACTACTCTCCGAGAAAAAGAATGGAGAATCGTAACTTCTAACATGGTCGGAAAGGGGAAGAAAGTTGTAGAAAGGGATGATGATTCGGAATCAAGTGATGAAGAACCTCATCATCTAACTCGACTGAAATCAGGAGTTGTCGCCCCTCGAAATTACAAGAAACTTGTAAAAGGTTCTTATGATGATGACAGCGACAATTCAGGTATAGCTTCCCCACAATCTTGTGCATCTTCTCGACCACGAAAATCAGCGTTGTACGCAGTGGACAGGTCTGATGACATTGACCAGAGGATAGAATCCCAAGAGCAGATGATTCGAGGCTAGCAAAAGGCCATTGATGACCTCAAACTAATGCTTTTAAAAGTGGTCGAAAATACCTAGAAGATAGCCGACGATAAAGCTTCGGAACCGCCATCTAAGACAAATGAAGAAACTAAAGAAGAAAAGGCTTATTCGGCACATGAGGATGAAGATAAATATTCTTTCCATGATCTTCATGAAGAGAAGATGGAAAACCTACAGAAGCAACTAGATGCGTTAATGCAAAAGAAAGAGCTAAAAATATCGGGGGTTTCAAGGCAATATCCGCTTGAGTGAGATTTCGCTCCTTATCCAGAAAAATATAAACCCTTCAAATTAGAGTCATATGACAGGAAGGGGTCTCTAAGCCAGCACTTATATTACTTTTTATCGCAGGCATGTCATCTAATAGGAAATGATCCCGTAATGACCAAAGTATTTGCGAGCACCTTGCGAGGGCCTGCCTTCACTTGGTTTATGCGGTTGCCCCCAGGTACTATCAATACCTGGTATGATGTCGAGAAACAGTTCTTGGCACGTTTATTTGAGAATGATACCGAAATGTCGGTTCATTCCCTCCTTGCGACGAAACAAGGGGAAGAAGAAATAGTTAAGAGTTTCATTCAACGCTTCAGGGAAAAATCCGTGTATTGTCGACATGGTATGACCCAAGAAACTCTGGTGAAAACCTGTAAGCATAACTTCAGGACCGACGTGCTTATAAGAATTGGAGCTGTAGAGTCTAAGAATTGGAAAGACCTGTTAAGGCAGGGAGAGCAGGCGTAAGATATAATTCGCCGGATTAAGGAATCTCGTGGCATGAGAAACTCTACGAATAATAGGCCATATCCACAGAATCCTAAAAATAAAGCGAAATCTGTGATGGCGTCAGTTGCAGATCTGAAGTCAAAATCTCAGAATCCGAGAGGTGCAGGTCAGAATAGGGTCCGCCAAGATAGAACTTATATATTCAAGACTGAGTAGATATGTACTATATTCTATCTCCTCCTTAGAAAGGGCATGTTGAAGCTTCCGGAGAATCAAAAACCGGAAGATGCTGGTAAAACCAACGACCCTAACTATTACATGTACCATCGGAACGTTGGGCACCTAACTAAGGATTGTCATCCTCTTAAGAACCGAATTCAGGCATTGATAGAAGCCGGGATTCTCACACTTAAAGAAGAACAGAAGAAAGTTTCTGCAAATATGACAACTTTGGTAGAAACCAATGAGTTCCCTGCCAAAGCAACTCCTGTACCAGTAGGGAAGTCAATATCGACACAAGCATTGGCAGCTCGCTCTTGCAAGCTGGCCCTTTGGGTACGCTCCGAACCACAGCTGTGACAAAGTCATTCTCATTGGCTAGTAGCCGGATTTGGCTGGAAGTGCCGAAAAATTGACGATGATAAATATCATGTTGCTTCCGCTACTCATGCTAGCCATTAGGATGGCTAATTGAGTGCTATAAATAATTTTTTTTGTAGCTGGGGGTTTTCTAAAATTTCTGTGGACCTGTCATGTTAAACTCTGACCTCTAATAGTATGATTTGGATTATTTCCATCTCCGTTCAAGTTACGCGTGAGAGCACTTGGACTAGGCATGTGCAATTAGGCGCCTCTGCCGAAATCGATAATCCTGACCAGATCATTTTGGCGTATACAAATTCAACTTAGGCGAAAGAGCACTTGAATCATCTCCACCAAATTATCAGGCATGTGCAATTGGGCGCCGCTGCCAAAGATCGATGATCCTGACCCGATCGTTTTGGCGTGTGCAATTAAACGTCTCCGCCAAATGTCAGGCATGTGCGATTAGGCACATCTGTGGAATTTCTTGATTTTAATCTGATCACAAAATTGAAGATCCAAAGTATTTCAAAATTTGCTAAGTTCTAAACCATTTTGAAAACTTTGGAGGGGGTTTTGTTGGCAGTGAAAATTTCCAAGTAAAATGGGAATTTTCCATAACAGAATACGGAGCTAACTTTGTAGCTCCGCTTTTGGCTATTTTAGCCCTGCGTATGAGCAAAACGCGGAACTAATCCATAGCTCTGCGTTCTGATGAATTTAGCTCCGCGTTTACTCCGCGTGAGCAGATTTCATTAGAATTCTAATTTGATTATGATTGAGATTTGGGCTTATCCAATATCCAAATTGAGTCCAATCAGAATCCTAAATTGATTGTGATTGAGATTTGGGCTTATCCAATACCCAAATTGAGTCCAATCAGACTTCCAAATCAAGAGATTTAAATCAAAATTAAATATTTGATTAGAATCCTTGATGAATACAAAAACCTTCTTTTCCTATTCTATGGAAATCTTTATTCCTATTCCTATAGAAACTCTCATAACCACTAAAGTCTATAAATACCCTCTTCGAGAAGACTTTAGAAATCATCAATCAATAATAGATCAATGCATAGATAATCATCAATCTTTAAGAGATCTTTTGGAAGTTTTTGTGAAGTTCAAATTACGCGTGAGAGCCTTGAACGAATCAAGACCAGAGAAGATCATCCAAAGTCGGCCGGCATCTTCTTCATCAAGAGCAAGAAGACTATCGACGTCAGATCGTCAAAAGGAGCTACTTCGATAGATCTCATCGCCACATAGATCCCACTTTTTATTGTAAAAGAGAGCGATAAATTATAAATTCTCTCGTTTGTTCTTTTTCTTTTTCACTTTCATTGTAATTAAGTTATTTCAATGGAAGGAAAGCAAATTTTTGCTGCGAACATCAGTAATTTAACATACATAATCAGTCAAATATATCAGTTCAGTTATTTACTCAATAGTTCAGCCATTAAATATTTCTTTAAAACTATTACGATCAATTAATTAAGCTAAATACATTCAAAGTTACTGCCACCTTTATAAGAAAACTTCTTATTGCTATCTAACTGAAAACATTGAGGGTATTGTCCATTTTGAATTGATGATTACGGATATTTAGGATATTATAGTCTAAAACCCATGCATACCCACGCAAACGAATTTAACACGAACTTGAACATAAAAGTTAATAGTCGAAATCAAAGCCGAGTTCCACCTATATCAGCACATTTTAATCCATATATGCATACATATTAGTGCACAGACAACCAATATTATGTGAAGTTATTTCCATACATTGTAAAGTTATAAATACACTGAACTTGTTCAGAATCCTCAATTTTGGAACGAAGGAGCACATGACCGCCGGCAATGCTAATTATCCCACAGCTGCTTATTTATAATTAGAAAGCTCCGTATATATATCTAATCAGTTACATATGTTTCTGAGAGAAATAACTTTCATGATATGGAATATAAACTCAAGAAAAAATTTATATGACAATCAATATCAAGCTTTGTGAGTATAGTACCATATTCTGTTATATATATAACTAATTCTTTTTTCTTATTAAAAAAACAAATATATTCTCAAAGTTTCTGCTGAAATATGGAGGATGGTTGGTCCTGCTTTCTAGTGGACACACATATTATCATATCCCTTGTGAACATGAAGAATGTTGTCTAGATTGAATCATTCTATCATTTTGATCATTATTGTATAAATATGAAGATGCTATATGAGAACATAGATCCATAATTCTACAATAGATTTTGGATTTTCAATCACCAAAATAATGAGAGCTTTGTACAATGCTTTTTTTTTTTTTGGGGAGGAACATAGGGTGGAACAAAAGCTCCAGCGATCTTCATATCTTCATATTAATAGAGCAGATAAATATATAGATTCAACGAAGCAACCAACAAAAGCTCCAGAGATAACATCTTTATATGGATTCGGTACAAAGTATTACGTACATCTAATGGCCAACCCAGCCAACAAGACATCGAACCACAATTATAACCAACACTTAACCACCATAACATAAAGACGCAAAGAAAAAATTATAACCAGAAAATTCCGCTAAGAACTATCTTGAATCAGCAGCATGCCCTCAATTTCTTCATTTCTCCTTGAAAATATTAGGAATTGCAGATCTCGTCCCTCCGTTTGACTGCAACACAAACAGACAATATTTCACGGTCAAATGCTTAGTGAATAAACCACATGCAGTATGAGATGATGACGGCCGCAAACGAAAATAGTTACCTGCAGGTTGAGGAGGAGACTACGCAATCGCCTGCTGCTACAACTGGGGAAGTGCAGCTTGTTGCGTAAGATCGGATGGGCAACAATCACGTTGTGAATCTCAAACAATGCATTGACCCTTAGCGACTGAAGAGACGAGATCCCCCTAATAAGTAGAAGAAGTCAATAAAACTAATAATTTTGCAGGCGAAAGAAGTGTCTATTAATGTATTTACATGCAACTCGGTACGGTTAGGCACTGAACTGCCTTCTTATAGTGTTCCGGGTAACTTGGTTCGAAGAACTTGAGCTCCTTGTTGAGGATATCTAAAGCCTTTGCCTTATCACCCCTACAGATTCATCGAAACAAAACCAAGAAGATATCGGTGTCTCATGAAAAAAGAAATATTAATGTCAACAAAATAGTGAATAAAGGTTGGTTTTAAATGTTAAGACACCTCATCATCGCATCATAATACTTGTTCCAGCTAAGATGAAAGAAGACCATTGCTGAGTGAGCACTCTCGTTGATCGAGATGAATCCAGAGACATAATTCTCAGCCTTCTCCCAGTCTCCAACTAACATAGCGTCTCCCAAGTGTTTCATGTTGAAGTAGACTCCCGACTCCTTCTCCAACCTAAATTAAAAATTATAAGTTGAAGAAAAATTAAAAGAAATAAAAAAATAAGAGAGAGATATCATTAGAATGGGAATGTAGTAGGCTGTATGTACGTATGGATCGTCTCCGAGAAATTCTCCTCATCCAAGAACTGGAGAACGAGAAAGATGAGCTCTCTCTCCAGGTGTGGAGCCATTCTCGAGGAGGAGCCCTCGGCCGGCACGGACAGAGGCGGCGTTTCGCCGAGAAACCCCTCAGGAGACTGCATTTGTGGATTGGAAATTGAGGCTCTCTTCAGGTTTCTTTCTTTTTTCTTTTTCTTTTTTTTTTTTTTTCCAATTCTATACGCTGCAACCTTGGGTTTGCTCTTGTATTTATTTGTAGGGTGGAGGCTGGGGGACGATGAATGGGTGTGGATATATAAGGAAGGAGTTTAAACAGTAGAGAAAGTGAGTAGAATTTAGACACTATAGAAACAAAGAATTTAGACCCATCAGTTGTATACATACGTTGTCTCAAAGATTAATGTACATGAAACGATTATGCTTTTCTTTAATTACAGTGAGCCCCTCTATTATATAATAGTATAATTTATTACTTTTAAGTTTAAAACTATCAATTTAGTTTAAATTAAACAGAATGTACATGAAACGATTGTGCTGTACTTCTAATGTCGCTAGTCAATATTTTACTATTCTCACATCTGTTTAATTTAAACTGTATATTTTTTTAATAAAATTTTCAAATTATCCTCCTCTCTCTCTCGCTAAAATCTCACTCCAAACATGTCCAGAGAAGGATAATTTAGAAATTTCATATAAAGTACAGTTTAAATTAAATAATGGTGAGAATAATAAACTATTGATTGACGATGTTAGAAGTTCAAAGACTAAACTGAGAATTTTAAATTTAATTAAGGAGTAATAAGTTACATTAGACTTTATAGTAAGGAGGTTTCACTACAATTAATCTTTTTTTTTCCCATGTACTTGACTAATTTCCGTACCCAAACATTTGCGAAAGATAAAGATAATGTATAATTTTTTTTTTTACCCCTTTTTTAAACCCAGCCTACCAAATACATATGATGTAATGAAAAAAATATATCAAATCCCTATAATGCCACGATGAATGTCAGTTTTTCAAATGGAGCTAGCCTCTCTCCTTATATGTTGAAATCTTAGAATTTGAGTTATTGAATGAACAAAGCTTTTAAGAAATGAAGAAAAATATTCTCTAGATGGCTATATTTCAGAAGGATATAAATAAAGAACGAACAAAGTATCGGTTATAAGTTGATGGTTTTTTCTTCCAAAATTACGATATGTATTGAGAATATTAAATTCGTGATGTGTTGGGGTATAGGTAGAGATCATACACTGGACGCCATCTTATACACTCTTTAATTTCTTGAGTTTCTTAGGATATCCCTAATGAAATATAAGACATTAGTTACTTTAGATCCCCAAAGCATTGTTGGATGCGCATGCATGTTAATGTGATACCAAGTGACTCCGTAATTGGTCAAATATTTTCAATTAGCAAAATGTGAAAGGAGCTTTATCATGCCATTTTTTGGCATGGTCGGTAATATTAATGGAATATGAAGAGCTTCTGCTCCAAGTATTATTTAAAAAAAAAAACACATAATGATAGCAATTTGGTAGAAACAATATGATCACGGCCATCAGATATGCTGTTTAAATAGTTTCTCGAGCTACTCATATGAAAAATTCCTAATGAATTATTGGACACCAATTACTTTAGGTCCTCTAAGCACATTAGGGGCACATGAAATTTGATGTGCTCCAAAGTTACCTAAAGTCAAAAAATTTCAATTAACAAAATGCAACATGCTAATGAGCCTTCGCTAATTAGCCTTTGCTACAGTGGTATCACTTTTCTTCAATTTGCGAAAAGTTCTCAGTTCGACTTCAGATAGTAATAGACGTTGTCTATGGGTCAATTTTTAGCCCATTATATACAAAATTTTGAATTAAAAATGAAATTTTTATTTTTCTAATTTAAAATTTTGTTTAGAGAGAATCAAAATTTGGCGTGTGGATGCATCCATTACCATCCCTAATAAGAAGTATCCTTTTCGTGCAACAACTTTTCGTTTTGGGGGACGGTTAATTCGTTGGTAATTAACTCCACCATACTCCCCAAAACTAAGCAATCTTTAACTAGCTTATGTTATTATAAAATAATTATTATAAAAACCATGAAACGAAGTGAAGTACAGCTATAATTTTATAGAAATTAAGATGAATTATTAATTAGCAAAGAAGTTATTAAAATATCGAATATGAGTTTTAAGAGCATAGAGTAGTTGAAACCGTAGGGCGTGAAGAGTAGTCTAATGGATTAATTGGTCTGATTTGATAGTTGAAGAAAAAGTAATATCCATATCCTTTGATAGTGAAATCCTTGCCATATTCGAAACTGTTTTGATCTGATTTAGAACATGATTGGAAACTTGATAAAACTATATCCCTTAGCTGCAATAACCTTGATTGCCTCAACACATCAAAGTGAGCATCACTTGTATGCTAGAAAAAACTATGCCAAACTGCGACGCTCCATAGGGGTAGGAAAAAATTTTTTGATGACGTGTTTGGAAAATTCGACGAAATGGGGGGACTCTTAAATCAGAGGACCAAGCAATTGAGGTTCATCAGTCAAAGCTCAGGTGTTCTCAATCGGCGACACGATGGGAGCACTGCTTATTTCCTAAAATGACCGTCACATTGCAAGTTTTTCATGGTGAACTCAGATATTCTGTTATTTCTTGTAGATTGACCGTATTGTATCATTTGTGACAATTTATTTTGGATAGGTACGTTATGATGAGTGTCTCTTGCTATCTAATGGATTATCACAAGACAAGACTTACTTCCTCTCTCCACGAGCTTTTCCGAGGGATTCTTGAACGACACTTTCAGACATATGGTGATTGGAACTAGGAGGGGGGCTAGTGCCAGACATGGAGCATGAGACCCTCAGGGTTTTCGAGAAACGGAGATAACTTCTGCAATTCCTATCACTTTTTGTAGTTCTTTGTTTTTTGTCTTCTTCTTTTAGTACTTTATTTATATTATTTGGTGGTTTATCGTCTTGAAAACCACATATATTGTATTATATTATATTATATTATATTATATTATATTAATAGAATGCAAAGTGAGATAGCTCGCGGATTAGCCTTCCAAAAAAAGTTTTGAATCTATAGATGCCAGTCTAAGAAAGTCACTTTGCCTGGTAAATTAATAGAAGAGTAAAAATATTATATTTGTAATCTTACTTTTCAAGGCGCGCCATTGTATTCACGCCACCTAGAGAGGTGGAATTAGAAGTCTCCAATAGATATCTACTCTTTACTACTTCCTTTGTTTAAAACCTATAATTCTTAGAACCTAACTTCACTTTCTAAACAAGGCTTGAAAGTATAATACTAGGGAAGAATTGATGAACTTTTAGGAAGTTCTTGCTTAAATTTGCATGTTGCAATTTACTGTATTGGTATAGCGTTGACCACTTTTAGTATGTACTGTGATTGTTCTATTATTCTTTCTTTAATGAAATGCAGAGAGATTACACATGCTATTTAAAGTAGAAAAAAAAAAGAATATTGTACCAGTAGACTATCACAAGTTCACTAAATCAATCTCATTTTATCGAAGTTAAAGGGTATGACTGTAGAACGATAAAAATAATCCAAGTTCGAAATTCAAATCTGAATGCAAAATCCGAATCCAAAATCAAAATATGAATCTAAATCTGAATCCAAATAATAATAATAATAATAATAATAATAATAATAATAATAAATTAATTAAATTTAAAAAATAATAATAAATAAATAATAAAAAAGAGGCCGAGCCTCGCACCCACGTGGATGCGAGGCTCAGAAGGTCAAATTGGCCGAAGAAAAAAAATAATAATTAATTGGGGCTTTTGGCAGGCCGACCTCAAGTGTCCGTTTAACCCGTTCAGCCTCCCGTTTCGCGCGGTGAACTCTCGACTTTGTGCACGCAATATATTTTGGTCCCGTCTTTAACTGTTTTGCAATTTCTAATCCTATTCAAATTTTAATTAGAATCAAATTAATTTTTGGATGCATAACTTTAAGTTAATTTCATTAGAATTTGATAATTCTACAAATTCTAATCAAACTCAGATTGATTTCTGGATGAAGAGTTTTTAAATTAATTTCATTAGAGTTTGGATAATTTTACAAATTCTAATCAAACTCTAATTTGAGTTTAATTGATTTTGGGTGAAGAAACAAGATCCAATTCAATGAAACTAGATCAAATCCAACTGAAGGAATATACCAAGATTTCATTAAGATCTCAATTTTATTTACGTGAAAATATCTCCTCAAGGTTATACCTTCTCGTTATACCTTCTCGATTTTATCTACATGGAAACCGGCTCAACAATCGGGAGCCTATAAATACTCTTGAAGAGGGACTCAGAAGGACTTTTGAATCTTTTGCCAGATCTCTCTCACGTGCAAGAGTTTGTGCTTCCTCCAAACTCAGAAGAGAAGAAGAACGAACTCGTCTCCAACCATCGACGTCAGATCGTCAACGGGAAAATGACTGATCCCCATAGTTACCTCGAATCCCACAAATTTTCTGTAAAAAAAAAAGTGGCAATGTATAAGTCCTCTCTATCTGTTTTTATTCTTTTCCTTTTATTGTAATCAAACATCAAAAAAAGAAATTTTAATAATCTGTAATTTTTTTCTAATTTAATGGCAATGGAAAGATCCCTTGTTTTTCCCAAAAACAGACTGACGATCACAGTGGAAGAAATCTCCTTTACTGAAGAGGAGATGGTAGTCCAATCTGATATCAACAGAATTGGAGAGACGATGGAGAAGTTAGTGATCAAGATCGAGGTCGGCTCAAGATGTTCAAAATCATAAAAAGATGAGCTGATAGTTCTGAATGACAAGAAGGCGTTGATCCATCTACAGCCACTTGGATTTTCAAATTCTGGTCCATCAGAACTCGCTGGATATGACGCCAAAAGAGAACATATCGCGGCGCAAAGACGGTCCCGAATTCGCAATCGAAAAGCACGCTGTAGGGCACTCGAAGCCCGTTTTGCATGCCATGTTCAAAATCAGCATAATACAAGTCAAGAAGGATGTCAGACTCAAAATTAGCCTAGTGTGAAGTAAGGAGTATGCTAGGCTCAAAAATAGCCTAGTACCAATCAGTTTGGCAAAATCCAGCCTAGCACTCTTCAGCCTAGCCAGCCTAGCACCCATCAGTTTGGCAAAAGCTAGCTTAGCACCCATCAGCTTGGTAAAGGCCAACCCAACACCCATCAGCTTGGCAAAAGATAGCCCAACACCCATCAGCCGGACCAGCCTAGCACTCATCAGTCTGGCCAGCTTAGCACCCATCAGTTTGGCAAAGGCCAGCCTACCACCCATCAGCTTGACACCTATCAGTCTGACCAGCCCAGCACTCATCAGTTTGGTAAATGATAGCCTAAAACCCATTAGCCTGGCCAGCCCAGCACCCATCAGCCTGGCCAGTCTAACACTCATCAGTTTGGCAAGAGACAGCCTAGCACCCATCAGCCTAGCAGTCAGCAGCCTCGCACTCATCAACTTAACACAAATAAATTTGAGAACCAAAGTAAGTCTAAACCAGCATGCCAGACTAGTTCAATTAAGCCAACGTGTAAGGCTAGATCAGCACGCCAAGCTACCCAACAGAGTCATGCAATACATATCAAAACTAATGATGGATATCGAACTGAACTGGGGGTTGGCAAAAATAACTTCCATGATTTCTCAAAGTCGACAAATAAACATCGTACAAGAAGTGGGCCCCGCCCGCAAAAGATGGTTATATCAACACTGCGTGAAGTAACTCTGGATTTACGAAGATATATCACAAATAAAAGAAGGGTAGCATGACCCATCAGTACTGCTATTGTGAAGAGTTGATTGCGGCAGTTTTGACTCGTTGTTGCTGTCAAGCCCCAAAACCATTTGCATTTAACCAGTTGTCAGCATAAAAATCCAATATTCCAGAAAGAAGATAACTGCAAAAACAAAACTCTGACTCAGATCAAGAATTGCCTGCTTTCACGTCGAATGCGGTGAATAAGGGTAAGAAACCAGCCATTGAAAGGTATGCCTCTGATACGAAAGCAGAGGAAACATATTATCACACACGCTCCCCGTGGCTGTGAAAGATTGGCAAGGAATATGAAATTTTTAGCGAGCATTCGACCATAGCAATGCCGTGATCGCACGCTTTCTCTCGGTCCAGCAAGAGGATGGTCCACATGGCCGAACAGTCAACTGAGATGAGTCAAAAGATTGAGACGCAAGAATGTCTCATCCAAGAGCAACAAAGAAGTATCGAGTACCTCAAAGCAATGATTGCGAAGGTCTTGGAGAACACTCATAAGAGCACAGAAAATGGAGCAGAGGGTTCTTCCTCTTCTGATAAGACCAAGAAGGAGACTGAATCCAACCCAGATGCCAAGGAAAAAGGCAGTGAGGAGGAATATTTCGTTGATCCTCACGCCAAAAAATTAGAGAAGTTTCAAAGTCAAATAGAAGCGTTAATTCACCGAAAAGGATTGCAAGAGATGGGAACTACGAGACCCTACCCGATAGAGTTGGATTCCACATCGTTTCCGCCAAAGTATAAATCTCTCAAGATAGAATCATATGATGGGAAGGAATCTCTGAAGCAACATATGTACTATTTCCTTTAATAGACTGGCCATCTCATAGGCAATGACCCAGTGATGATGAAAATTTTCGTAAGTACCCTGCGAGGACCTGCATTCACTTAGTTTATGCAGCTGACCCTAGGAACCATCAGAGCCTGGCCTAACGTGGAGAGGAAATTCCTAGCCCACTTCTTTGAAGACGATACCGAAGTATCCATCCACTCTCTTCTATCAAATAAACAAAGAGAGAATGAGACGGTTAATAGTTTCGTTGAGTGTTTTCGTGAAATGTCAGTGTGATATCCGTGTAGATACCAGAAAAATAAAAATAATAAAACAGAAAAAAATAATAAATAAATAAATAAATAAATAAATTTTGCTCAGCGGGCACACCCGCGGGAATTTCTCCCGCTGGTTGCACCGGCGGGAGGCTCCCACTGGTGCAACCCGTGGGTTGACACCCGCGGGAGCGCTCCCGCAGGTGCGAACCCGCGGGTTTGTTTCCATTATTTTCCGATTATTTATTTCCTATTTTGATTTTT
This sequence comes from Dracaena cambodiana, assembly GCA_036321105.1. NCBI lineage: Eukaryota > Viridiplantae > Streptophyta > Magnoliopsida > Asparagales > Asparagaceae > Dracaena > Dracaena cambodiana. The sequence goes on from JAYEPQ010000005.1 coordinate 45,295,696, forward strand.
GCTGATATTCCGTGATCCGATTTTTCAGGGAGGATTGGAGCCGGATTTCGAAGTTCTTCGGTCTATAAAATACTAAAATTTAGTCGGAGAAAGGACTTTTTGGATTCTTGGACTTTGGAAAGATTTCGGGCGAGCTCGGGAAATTGAGAAGCAGAGCCATCTTCTTCCAGTCGGACGGTCAACGGAGGCATTAACGAGGCTCCATCGCCACCCGAACCCACATACAAAAAGGGAATAAATTAATATTCCCGTTCTTGTAATTCTTTAGAATTTTTGTAATCTCAAATCTTCTTTGTAATCCAAAAACTTTACAATGAAAGGAGAAATCCAATTTTTGAGCAAACAAGAACTGGCGACCACAGTGGGAGCCCCTCTATTTACGACAGAGAATCTGGTGGCTCAGTCCGACCGGGTGCCGATTGGCTCAATGGTTGAGACGCTGGTCATAGAAGTTGACCAGTAAAAATATGAGGAATTTCTTTCTTCCTCTGATTCGGAGGCTAGGCGTCATCGCCGGATGACGATAAAAAAAGGTGAGGCGTCATCGCCCACCAGAAATCAAAAGGCGTCATCGCCTATGAAAACTTACGAGGTGTCATCGCCCGTTGAAACTGACAAGACGTCATCGTCTGTCAAGTATACGGTGTTATCGCCCGTTCCAAAGTCATGCCAAAAGTCAAACCAGTCCCTGACTAGCTCCCAAAAGAGAAATTTAAGGTGTAAAACTCAACGAGCACGCCTCAATCATACAGGAAAATTTACAGAAAACTCCCTGACAGAAAACTCCGGGACGGTAAAAAACTTTGGAAGCAACCCCACGGGCGCAAACCAGCGGCTTGGAACCACGGGTGGCAACCTGCGGTTGCCAACCGCGGGTGCCAACCCGCGGTTGCCAACCGCGGGTGGCATCCCGCGGCTTGCAACCGCGGGTGCCAACCCGCGGGTTGCACCCCGCAGGAGCGAACCCACGGGTATAAACCCACAGTTGCAACCGTGGATTGCATCCGGCAGATGTAATCGACGGGTTACGTTCAATGAACACAACCCTCATGTCTCTTCGAGCACGCCTATGGTGAGCACGCAACATACACCAAGAATTTTAATCTCTCTATCAGAGGCGTGCGGAGCCCACACAACTACTCAGACTAGTATGCATTCTAGAAGAATCCGCAGAAGGGTTGGAGAACAATCTAATGTTGGAAAAGAGCTCAGCTCTGAAATATTACTGTTTGCCAGAAAATTGCATCTTTGATTCCATTGCAAAATTGATTGATTACAAGGAAATTGAGATTACAAAAATTCTGAGGAATTATAAGAACGGGAATATTAATTTATTCCCTTTTTTATGTGGGTTCGGGTGGCGATGGAGCCTCGCTAGTGCCTCCGTTAACCGTCCGACTGGTGGAGATGACTCTACCCCGCTTCTTAAGTCCCAGAATCCAAAAAGTCCTTTCTCCAACTAAATTTCTGTATTTTATAGACCGAAGAATTTCGAAATCCGGCTCCAAATATTTCTGAAAAATCGGATCACGGATTATTAGAGAAATAAATAGGAAACAAAACAACGGAAACAACCCGCGGGTTGGCACCAGCGGGAGAAATTCCACTGGTGGGCTCACTTAGCAAAATCCCGTGGGTGGGCTCACTTAGCATTTTTTTAAAATTTATTTATTATTTAAATTCTGTTTTATTATTTTTATTTTTGCTGGTATCTACATAACTCCCTCCAAAGTTTTCGAAATTCTGTATTGAGCCGTACAGAATTTCGAAATACTTTGGATTTTTTTTAATATATATATTTTTTAATTTTATTTTATTATTTATTTATTTATTTGCTATGAAGCGTGTCGAGGATTGGGTAGATAGAGATAACTGTTAACATATTCAATTTTTCAATAACAAGCAGAGGTATGATTTTAACGTGCTCATTAAATGACAAGCAGAGGTATGATGTTAACATGCTCATTTTAGGTCAAGCAGAGATATAATATTAACGTGCTTATTTTAATCCTAACCGTTCAGTGATATATAGTATGACGGATCAGGAAAAGATAGAGGTGACAATAAACGTGTCCTGGAGCTTAACATATTCAGAGGATCTGGTCGTGATAGGGACAAACTGACTAAATATAGGTGATGGTTAACGTATTTAGTTTTGGAATCGGACTATCAGAGGTAACTTTAACTTGATAGGGAGATGATTTTCATCAGAGGTAATTTTTAACTTAACGATATCAAAAACAAATTTATCAGAAGCTGTAATATTGGACTTGATGAAGTGTGAATTTTCCTTTTCTGTCAGAGGTGAAATCTTAACGTGACAGGAGATTTAATCGGATTTTATCTCATTTGATTTTGAATTTTGATGTCAGAGGTATGATTTTAACTTGACAAATATTTTGGAGTGTCGTTTACTCTGTTGGAGAAAAATGACGAGAAAAGTTTTATTGTCAGAGGTGAAATCTTAACGTGACAAGAGATTTATTTGATTAGGGATTTTAGCAAACCTCCAGCTATCAACGGGTTTGATTTGTCTTTACCAACTACCGTTTGAGTTGGGCTAGCCATGCTATTCCCCTCAGCATGGTGAGTTGTCGAGAATTTCGTTTGGGTTTAAATGCCAAACTTTTCCTCTTCCCTTTGCCTTAGCAGCTTAGGGCAGTGATATATCCCTATATTCGAATAAGGATACTGTTGTGACATGTTCGTCATGGGATTTTTAGCAAACCCCTAACTATTAACGGATTTGATTAGTCTTTACCAACTACCGTTTGAGTTGGGCTAGCCATGTTATTCCCCTCAGCATGGTGAGTTGTCGAGAATTTCGTTTGGGCTTAAATGCCAAACTTTTCCTCTTCCCTTAGCCTTGTCGACGTTTGGTAATTTATAGGGTTGACGAGAAATTTATTCTCTTCCCGTAGCCTTGTCGGCGTTGGGTAATTTATGCTTTTTACCCCCAGCATGGTGGGGTTGGCGAGAAATTTATTCTCTTCCCGTAGCCTTGTCGGCGTTGGGTTATTCATACTTTTTACCCTCAGTATGTTGGGGTTGGCGAGAAATTAGTTCTCTTCCTGTTACCTTGACGGCGTTGGATGATTCATGCTTTTTACCCCCAGCATGTTGGGATTGGCGAGAAATTGGTTCTCTTCCCGTTGCCTTGACGGCGTTGGGTGATTCATGCTTTTACCTCCAGCATGCTGGGTTGGCGAGAAATTTATTCTCTTCCCGTAGCCTTGTCGGCGTTGGGTAATTCATTTTTTTTTTATTTTTTTTATTATTATATTTTTTTTGATTTTTTTTTATTTTTTTTTTGATTTTTTTTTTGATTTTGATGATTTTTTTTATGGGGGTTTAAATTAACCGCTCTGAGCTCGTTTTGGGAATTGTTGTGAGCCCAAGTGGTACCTTTAGACCACACACATTAGATGTGTCGGAGTTAGCTCTAACTCCTTTTTTGTTCAGCTTTGAGCTGAACTGCTCCAGCGTCAATCAACGCTTGAATTTTGTCTTTTAAAATAAAACAAATTTTTGTGGGGTGACCTGCAATCCGATGGTACAGGCAGTAATTCGGATCGTTAGTCTTCCCAATTTCTTCAGACCTCTTGCTGTCCGGCAACTTAAGCATTTTGCGTTTGCTGAGCAGATTGAACATAGTAGCAGTATGTTCATCCTTGAACGAATATTGCTTTTGAAGCCTGGGCCACCTTGCTTGAAGCCTAGGTGATATTGCTGTGTTGCTTTCTACTGCCATTACCATTATGTCTTTCCCTTTGGAACGGAAAAAATGGAATGGAGATTCATTTGTACTGTCTCTGATTGTGGACTGCTCCTTTTCGAGGCGTCGAAGTATTTCTTCAGCCTGTTCACCTTGCTTAAGCAGATCTTTCCATGATTTGGATTCGACCGAGCCCATCTTGTCTAGAATATCGGTCAACAAGTTGTGTCTGCAGGTTTCCACAAGCGTGTCCTGCGTCATGCCATGTGGGCATCGAACAGAAAGCTCTCGGAACCGCTCAACATAAGTTTTGACCGTTTCGCCTTCTTCTTGCTTCGCTGCTAGCAAGGATAATATGGAGACTTCTGTATCATCTTCAAAGAATCGGCCTAGGAACTCACGTTCTACATCAGCCCAAGATTTAATTGTTCCCTGGGGTAGCTGCATGAACCAAGTAAATGCGGGCCCTCGTAAAGTGCTCGCAAATATCTTAGTCATAGTCGGATCACTCTCCATGAGATGTCCTGTCTGTGACAGGAAGTAGAAAATGTGCTGTTGCGGCGAACATCTACCGTCGAACGACTGAAGGTTCAACGGTTTATATTTTGCAGGGTAAGGTACGGTCTCCCATTCTATGGGATATGGACGGACTACCCCCACCTCTTACAGTTTCTTTCGATGAAGAAGAGCTTGTAGTTGATTCTCCATCTGCTCCATTTTTTCTACGTGAGGGTTGATGATAACCTTCACTTCCTCTTTTTCTCTTGAATGGGGAGGAATTTCTTCATTCTCGTCCTCGCTGTCCTTATTTGTTTGGACGGGCCGTTTTCTTTCCTGTCGACCAGAAGCGGACGACGAGAATTGGTTCTTTCTAGTTTGGGCTAACAACTCAATTAAAAATTGTTTCATTTTTTCTATGGTCTCCTCTTACTATTCGAGACGTTTTTCTTGTCTCTCAAGCCTTTCAGAGACTTCTTCTAGAAGCGCACCCTCTGGTTCGATAGAAACTCCTTTTGACTCTGGAGTGATTTCCTTATCCGAAGGGTTGTTTTCGACCACCTTTTTGCCTTTATTAACCATATGCGATGTGGCAGCAGGAAGATCGGTTTCCGAGCACACCCTTTTCACCATTCGCATTTTTTTAGATTCGGTGATCCGCTCAAAATCTGATCGTTTTGAGTTGCACTGGCAGTTTGATAGAACAGTTGAGATCAGCTGTTCGCATTGGCAGTGAGGGATATTTTGTGAGTTCTTTTTCCAATTGAGGTATTCTCTCAAATCTTGAGGTATCTTCTCCTCTCTACTTACATCTTGACGTCTCTTGCGTCGCAAATTTGGTTCATAATACTGGAGAATCTACAATATCTCAGAGCTGAGCTCTTTTTCAGCATCAGATTGTTCCCCAACTCTTCTACGGATTCTTCTAGAGTGCCCACTAGTCTGGGTAGTTGTGTGGGCCCCGCACGCCTCTGATAGAGAGATTAAAATTCTTGGTGTATGTTGCGTGCTCATCATATGCGTGCTCAAAGAGACATGAGGGTTGTGTTCATTGAACGTAACTCGTTGATGGCATCTGCGGGATGTAACCCGTGACTGCAAGTTTGTACCCGTGGTTGCAACCTGCGGGTTGGCACCCGCGGTTGCAAGCCGCGGGTTGGCACCTGCGGTTGGCAACCGCGGGATGCCACCTGCGGTTGGCAACCGCGGGTTGGCACCCGCGGTTGGCAACCGCGGGATGCCACCCGCGGTTGGCATCCGCGGGTTGTAACCCGTGGTTGCAACCCGCGGGTTGCTTCCGAGGTTTTTCACCATCCCGGATTTTTCTGTATCGGAGTTTTCTGCAATTTTTCCTGTATGATTGAGGCGTGCTCCTTGAGTTTTACGCCTTAAATTTCTCTTTTGGGAGAGGGTCAGAGACTGGTTTGACTTTTGACTTGACTTTGGAACGGGCGATAATGCCGCATACTTGACAGGCGATGAGTTCTTGTCAGTTTCAACGGGCGATGACGCCTCGTAAGTTTTCATAGGCGATGACGCCTTTTGATTTCTGGTGGGCGATGACGCCTCACCTTTTTTCATCGTCGCCCGGCGATGATGCCTAAGCTCCGAATCCGAGGATGATAGGAACTCCTCGTATTTTTGCTGGTCAACTTCTATGACCAGCGACTCAACCATTGAGCCAATCGGCACCCGGTCGGACTGCGCCACCAGATTCTCTGTAGTAAACAGAGGGGCTCCCACTGTGATCGCCAGTTCTTGTTTGCCAGAAAATTGCATCTTTGATTTCATTGCAAAATTGATTGATTACAAGGAAATTGAGATTACAAAAATTCTGAGGAATTACAAGAACGGGAATATTAATTTATTCCCTTTTTTTATGTGGGTTCGGGTGGCGATGGAGCCTCGCTAGTGCCTCCGTTGACCGTCCGACTGGAGGAGATGGCTCTGCCCCACTTCTTAATTTCCTGAGCTCGCCTGAAATCTTCCCAAAGTCCCAGAATCCAAAAAGTCCTTTCTCCAACTAAATTTCTGTATTTTATAGAATGAAGAATCTCGAAATCCGACTCCAATTATTCCTGAAAAATCGGATCACGGATTATTAGAGAAATAAATAGGAAACAAAACAACGGAAAACAACGGAAACAACCCGCGGGTTGGCACCTGCGGGAGCGCTCCCCGCGGGTTGCACCCGCGGGAGTAAATTCCCGCTGGTGGGCCCACTTTGCAATTTTTTAAAATTTATTTATTATTTAAATTCTGTTTTATTATTTTTATTTTTTCTGGTATCTACAATTACAAACTCTCCAGTATTATGAACCAAATTTTGCGACGCAAAAGGCGTTAAGATGCAGATAGAGAGTAGAAGATACCTCAAGATTTGAGAGAGTATCTCAATTGGAAAAAGAACTCCTCACAAAATACTCCTCACTGCCAATACGAACAGCTAATCTCAACCGTTCTATCGAACTGCCAATGCAACTCGAAACGCTCCGTTTTTTAGCGGATCACCGAACCTAAAAGAATACGAACGGTGAAAAAGGTGTGCTTGAGAACCGATCTACCTGCTGCCTCATCGCATATGGTTAATAAAAGCAAAAAGGTGGTCGGAAACAACCCTTCGGATAAGGAAATCACTCCAGGGTCAAAAGGAGTTTCTATTGAATCAGAGGGCGCGCTTCTAGAAGAAGTCTCTGAAAGGCTTGAGAAATAAGAAAAACGTCTCGAACAGCAAGAGGAGACCATAGAAGAAATGAAACAATTTTTAATTAAGTTGTTGGCTCAAACTAGAAAGAACCAATTCTCGTCGTCCATTTCTGATCGGCAGAAAGGAAAACGACCTGTCCAAATAAATGAAGACAGCGAGGACGAGAATGAAGAAACTCCTCCTCATTCAAAAGAAGAAGAGGAAGTGAAGGTTATCATCAACCCTCACGTAGAAAAAATGGAGAAGATGGAGAATCCACTACAAGCTCTTCTTCATCGCAAAAAACTGTAAGAGGTGGGGGTAGTCCGTCCCTATCCCATAGAATGGGAGACCGTACCTTATCCTGTAAAATATAAACCGTTGAATCTTCAGTCTTTCGACGGTAAAGGTTCGCCACAATAGCACATCTTCTACTTCCTCTCGCAGACAGGACATCTCATGGGGAATGATCTGACTATGACTAAGATATTTGCGAGCACTTTACGGGGGCCCACATTTACCTCGTTCATGCAGCTACCCCAGGGAACAATTAAATCATGAGCTGATGTAGAACATGCTAATAGCCCGATTCTTTGAAGATGATACAGAAGTCTCTATACTATCCTTCCTAGCAGCAAAGTAAGAGGAAGGCAAACCGGTCAAAACTTATGTCGAGCGGTTCCGAGAACTTTCTGTTCGATGCCCACATGGCATGACGCAGAACACACTTGTGGAGACCTGCAGACACAACTTGTTGACCGATATCCTAGACAAGATGGGCTCGGTCGAAGCCAAATCATAGAAAGATCTGCTTCAGCAGGGTGAACAGGCCGAAGAAATACTTCGACGCTTCGAAAAACAGCAGTCTGCAACCGGAGGCAGTACAAATGAATCTCCATTCCATTTTTCCCATTCCAAAGGGAAGGACATAGTGGCAATGGTGGTAGAAAGCACACCGAAGCAGAAACCATGGTCAATTATAAGCAACACAGCAAAGTCGCTCAGGCTTCAAAAGCAGTATTCGTTCAAGGATTAACATACTGCTACTATGTTCAATCTGCTCAGCAAATGCAAAATGCTTAAGTTGCCGGAAAGCAAGAGGCCGGAAGAGGTAGGGAAGACTAACGATCTGAATTACTTCCTGTACCATCGGATTGTAGGTCACGCCACAAAAAATTATTTTATCTTAAAAGATAAAATTCAAGCGTTGATTGATGCTGGAGCAGTTCAGCTCAAAGCTGAACAAAAAAGGAGTTAGAGCTAACTCCGACACATTTAATGTGCGTGGTCTAAAGGTACCACTTGGGTTCAGAACAATTCCCAAGATGAGCTCAGGGCGGTTAATTTAAACTCCCATAAAAAATAATAATAATGATAATAATAATAATGAACTACCCAACGCCGTCAAGGTAACGGGGAGAGAATAAATTTCTCACCAACCCCACCATGCTGGGGGTAAAAAGTATGAATTGCCCGACGCCACTAAGGTTACGGAAAGAGAATCAATTTCTCGCCAACTCCTTCATACTGGGGGTAAAAAGTATGAATCACCCAACGTCATCAAGGCAACGGGAAGAGAATAAATTTCTCGCCAACCCCAACATGCTGCGGGTAAAAAGTATGAATTACACAATGCCGACAAGACTATGGGAAGAAAATAAATTTCTCGCCAACCCCATCATATTGGGGGTAAAAAGTATGAATTACCCAATGCCGACAAGGCTATGGGGAGAGAAAAAAATTCTTGCCAACCCCAACATGCTGGGGGTAAAAAGCATGAATTACCCAACGCCGATAAGCTACGGAAAGAGAATAAATTTCTCGCCAACCCCATCATACGGGGAGTAAAAAGTATGAATCACCCAATGCCGTCAAGGCAATGGGAAGAGAATAAATTTCTCGCTAACCCCTTCATACTGAGGGTAAAAAGTATGAATTACCCAACGCCATCAAGGCAACGGGAAGAGAATAAATTTCTCGCCAACCCCTTCATACTGGGGGTAAAAAATATGAGTTACCCAACGCCATCAAGGCAATGGGAAGAGAATAAATTTCTCGCCAAACCCTTCATACTGTGGTAAAAAGTATGAATTACCCAACACCATCAAGACAACGGGAAGAGAATAACTCGCCAACCCCTCCATGCTGGGGGTAAAAAGTATGAATTACCCAACGCCAACAAAGCTAAGGAAAGAGAATAAATTTCTCCCCAACCCCACCATGCTGGGGGTAAAAAGCATGAATCACCTAACGCCAACATGGTTACGGGAAGAGAATAAATTTCTCGCCAACTCCACCATGCTGGGGGTAAAAAGTATGAATTACCCAACGCCAACAAGGCTACGGGAAGAGAAAAAATTTCTTGCCAACCCCACCATGCTGGGGGTAAAAAGCATGAATTACCCAATGCCGACAAGGCTATAGCGAGAAAATAAATTTCTCGCTAATCCCATCATGCTGGGGGTAAAAAGCGTGAATCACCCAACGCCGTCAAGGTAAAGGGAAGAGAATAAATTTATCGTCAACCCTATCATACTGGGGGTAAAAAGTATAAATTACCAACGCCGACAAGGCTAAGGAGAGAGGAAAAGTTTGGCATTTAAGCCCAAACGAAACCCTCGACAACTCACCATGCTGAGGGTAATAGCATGGCTAGCCCAACTCAAACGGTAGTTGGTAAAGGCAAATCAAATCCGTTGATAGCTGGGGATTTGCTAAAAATCCCACGACAAATCTGTCATAATAGCATCCTTATCCGAATATAAGGATACATCACTGCTCTAAGCCGCAAAGGCAAAGGGAAGAGGAAAAGTTTGGCATTTAAACCCAAACAAAATTCTTGATAACTCACCATGCTGAGAGGAATAGCATGGCTAGCCCAACTCAAACGGTACTTGGAAAAGGCTAATCAAATCCGTTGATAACTGGGGGTTTGCTAAAAATCCTAATCAGATAAAAAAAATTTATCACGTTAAGATTTCACCCCTGACAACAAAATATTTCTCGTTATTTTTTCTCCAGCAGAGCAAGTAACCCTCCAAAATATTTGTCAAGTTAAAATCATACCTCTGACATCATAATTCAAAATCAAAAGAGATAAAATCCTAATTAAATCGATCCCCTGTCACGTTAAGATTTCACCTCTGACAGAAAAGAAAATTCACACTTCATCAAGTCCAACATTACAATCTCTGATGAACGTGCTTTTGATGTCGTTAAGCTAAAAATCACCTCTGACGAAAATCATCTCCCTATCAAGTTAATAGTTACCTCTGATAGTCCGATTCCAAAGCTAAATATATTAACTGTCACCTCTGTTTAGTCAGCTTGTCCCTATCACGACCAGATCCACTGAATAGGTTGAGCTCCAAGACACGTCTAATGTCACCTCTGTCTTTCTCTGATCCGTCATACCAGATGTCACTAAACGGTTAGGATTAAAATGAGCACGTTAACATGATACCTCTGCTTGACCTAAAATAAGTATGTTAACATTATACCTCTGCTTGTCATTTAATGAGTACGTTAAAATCATACATCTGCTTGTTATTGAATAAATGAATATGTTAACAGTTATCTCTATCGACCAAATCCTTTAAAAGGTCTATAACCAAAATTAAAGAATCCAAAGTATTTCGAAATTCAGTACGGTTCAATACAGAACTTCGAAAACTTCGGAGGGGGTTATGTAGATACCAGAAAAATAAAAATAATAAAACAGAAAAAAATAATAAATAAATAAATAAATAAAATTTTTGCTCAGCGGGCACACTCGCGGGCGCGGGTGCCAACCCGCGGGTTTGTTTCCGTTGTTTTTTGATTATTTATTTCCTATTTTGATTTTCGCTGATATTCCGTGATCCGATTTTTCAGGGAGGATTGGAGCCGGATTTCGAGCTTCTTCGGTCTATAAAATATTGAAATTTAGTCGGAGAAAGGACTTTTTGGATTCTGGGACTTTGGGAAAATTTCGGGCGAGCTCGGAAAATTGAGAAGCAGAGAAGAGCCATCTTCTTCCAGTCGGACGGTCAACGGAGGTATTAACGAGGCTCCATCGCCATCCGAACCCACATAAAAAAGGGAATAAATTAATATTCCCGTTCTTGTAATTCCTCAGAATTTTTGTAATCTCAAATCTTCGTTGTAATCCAAAAACTTTACAATGAAAGGAGAAATCCAAGTTTTGAGCAAACAATCCGCATGACATGTCATAGGAAATATTAGTGGAGACTTGCAAACACAATCTCCAGACCAGGATATTGGTCAAGATGGAAGCAATAAAGTCCAAAACCTGGAAGGATCTAGTCAAAAGGGCAGCAAATGGAGGATATAATCCGATGTATCAATGAATACCATACCCAAAGGAGAATGACAATGAATCAGCCACAGCCACAATCATCCCATCTTAAGGAAAAGTGACAATGACCACCAAACTTGCTGCAAACAAAAAAGTACAGAATAATCGAGATTCTTCTAGGTCGCAATGGACGTACGCTTTCAAGGATGAGCAAACATTGACTCTGTTTAATTTGCTCAACAAAAAGATGATGCTCAGATTACCCAAAAATCCGAGGTAAGAGAAAGCGGGGAAGACCATTGACCCCAGTATTGCCTCTACCATCAAGATATTGGGCACCCAACCAAGAATTATTATGATCTGAAAGATAAAATTCAGGCACTCGTCGATGGAAATGTGATCTAGTTGAGGCCTGAACAGAAGAAGGTGTTTGCGAATGCGACAACAACAAAATGATTGTTATAAACTATAAGAAAAGAAAAAAATTAAAAAATAAAAAAACTTACGAATTTTTGTTGCTCAATGCCACCATGGCAATGAGAAGAGAGTAAAACTCTCGCCAATCCTATCATATTGGGGATAACAATATAAAATCAAGCGACCCAAAGGAAGAACGTGAGGTTATGCCTGCGTACAACGTGATGCTAAATCAGCATAAAATTATCTAAGATATGAAGCTAATTCGAGACTGAACCAGTGTAAAATCATCCAGACACGAGACTAACTTAAAATTAAACCAGCGTGCATGGTTATACTCGTGTGCGAGACTAAAACTAGTGCACAGAACACATCCAGAGTACAAGAGTGAACAGAAATACGAGACTAAGGGTCAACCCCGCATAGTCTGTGACAAAGAAGAAAGTAATCTATTACCGCATGACGAACTTCATGGACAGCTAAACAAGTCTCATGCAGGGGCTGGGATCCACATCTAACCAAATAATGTTATTTATGAAGCCAGTGTAAAAAATGCGAGCCTAATACCTGCGACCAACGCAAGACTAAGTAAAGCAAAGCCATTGTGTAGGACTCATTCAAAAGTGCAAAAGTTCCAAAACGTAAGAATAATTTGCAATTCCGTGTAAAACAGTTGAAATGCGAGGGTAATACATATGCGAGACGAGCCTTGCCTCCGCCTCGCGAGACGAGCCTAGCCTTTGCCTCGCGAGGCGAGCCCGGCCTCTGCTTAGCGTAGCGAGCCCAGCCTCCGCTTCGCTTGGCGAACCCAGCTTCCGCCTCCCGTGACAAGCCCAGCCTCGCGCGACAAGCCCAGTCTAGCATATCGTTTGGCGAGTCCAGCCTTAACGCGCGAGATACGCAATTCAGCCTCGCGAAGTTAACTCTCAATACGCAAAGATAAGTAATCGTGTGACAGACATAACGCGCGAGGCAGATCCAAAGCATGAAAAAGTCCAAAATGAGAAGTTAACTCTCAGCCTCGCGTAAATTTCCAAGAAAAAAAAGCGTTCAATTGAATTTCAATGATCATTCAAATGTGGCCCACACGGGGGTGGGACCCACACCAATAAACTTTGTATGTAAGGCAAAACAAACTCCGTATACAATGTGATGTCAAACCAGCGTAAAGTTATCTAAATGCAAAGCTATACTCACGGCCAAAATGCAAAGCTAACTCTCAGTCTCGCGTAAACTTCAAAGAAGAAGAAGGTGGTCATCAATTTACAATGGATAGTAACCAATCAAATAAGGCCCACACAGGGGGTGGGACCCGCATCCAGTAAACCTTGCGGTTAAGCACGCGTAAAGGGATCAAGACGCGAGCTTAACCTCATGTAAAGTAACTCAAATGCAATGCTATGCCGACGTAGAGTGCAAAATTATGCTCGCAACTAAATGCGAATCTAAGTCAGTGTGCAAAGCTATGTCAGCACATGAATCTAACTCAGTGTGCGAGGCTAAACCAGCACACAATTCCAACCCCGTGTAGAGCGCAAAGTTATACTGGCCCAGTTACGAGGCTATGCCAACTTAAAACGCGAGGCTAAACCTGCAGTTATATAGCCAAGTTTACATTCTGAACGCGCAACAACAAATTAAGTTGTATCAAGCATGCATCTTGAGAGCGTTTAACGAGAAAGTTAAATGAAGAACTTTCAAAAAACCAGACTTGGTCTTAGCTGTCAAAAGATTAATAATCATGGCCTACAAAACTAAGAGGAAATTCGAATCTAAATGGGAATGACCTTTTGTAATAGAAACTGTCTACTCAAACAGCTTATCGCCTGAAACTGTTTATTCAAACGGAGCCTATCGCCTGATCAATCAAGAAGGCGACAGGATGATGCCTATCAATGACAAATTCTTAAAGAAATATTATATCTAGCCACCTTAAAAAAAAAAGAAAAAAGGGAAGGCTAATGAATCAACCGTCCAATACTGTCAAAAGCAATGGAAAGAGAAATCGAACATTTCTCGCCAACCCTATCATACTGGGGGTAAGAGTATGAAACCGATCGCCTAATACCAAAAAATAAAGGGAATAGGGAGTGTTTGGTATTTAAATCCAAACAAAACCCTCGATAACTAACCATATTGAGGGAAATAGTATGGTTAGCCCAACGCAAATGGCGATTGGTAAAGGAATATCAAATCTGTTGACAGTTAGGGGTTTGCTAGAAATTCCATGACAAATCTGTCGCAATATTGTCCTATAAGAATAATTTATAACCCAATACTTTAAAAGAAAAGGGGAGAGGAATTCAAATCCTCGACAACCCATTATGCTGAGATAAAAAGCATGAACCATCCAATGGTTCAAAATTAAAGGGAAGAGAATGAGTTTCTCGCCAACCAATTATACTGAGGTAAAAAAATGAACAAGCCATAGCCACAATGGCAAAAGAGAGAAGAATACAAAATCCTTAACAACTCCTCATGCTGAGATAAAAGCATGAATCACATAATACTTTAAAAGCAAAAAAGAAAGGAAAACAAAATCCTTGACTACTCACCATGCTGAGCGAATAGTATGGCTAGCCTAATGGAAACGGCGATTGGTAAAGGCATATCAAATCCATTAATAGCTGGAGGTTTGAAATTTTTTTTGTAAAGTTGTCAAGTTAAGCTTTTAACTCTGATAGAAAGATTCGAACCATCTCATTTCAAAATCATCAAACCTGTTACGTTAAGTTTTTATCTTTGACAGCGAGATTCGAACCATCTCATCTCAAAATTATCAAGCCTGTCATGTAAAGTTTTTACTTCTGATAGTGTGATTCGAACTATCTCATCTCAAAATTAATAAATATATCAAGTTAAGCTCTTACCTCCAATAACTAAATTTGAATCATCACACACTACAAAAAAGTAGTTTCTTTTGTGATCCTAATCTGATCACTGGCTCTGTCTGTCACCCAGACGAGTCATCCAGACATGAACAATTAGGCGTCTCTATCGAAACCGATGATCCTAACCCGATCATCTTGGCGTGTGCACAATGTACCTCTGCCGAAACTCCATGGGTACGTTTAACAGTACACCTCTGCCCATGGTTCTTCAATCTCAATTCGAAAACAATTACCGGATTTGTCTGTCAGCTAGGCGAGTTACCCTTCAATTCGAAAATAATCACCGGCTCTGTCTGTCAGTCAAGCGAGTCATCAGCTCTGTTTGTCAATCTAAACGAGTCACATGACAATCAAAACACTCAACTTGTGAATATACTTCCGCACTCTTAACAAGTTCCTTCTCTATGAACTCATCCACCAATTTCAATAGAAAAATTCAAAATATTTCAAAATTTTGTTAAAACAAATGGAGAGACAAAATTTTGAAAACTTTGGAGGGGGGTCTTGTAGAACGATAAAAATAATCCAAGTCCGAAATCCAAATCCGAATCCGAATCCGAATAATAACAACAATAATAATAATGATAATAATAAATAAATTAAATAAATTTAAAAAAATAATAAAAATAAAAATAAAAAAGAGGCCGAGCCTCGCACCCAAGCGAGGCTCGTGGATGTGAGGCTCAGAAGAAAAAAAATTAATTGAGGCCTTTAGCCAAGCCTTGCGCCTGTGAGGATGGCCATGCTGGCCTCGGGCGCCCGTTTGCCCCGTTCGACCTCTCGTTTCGTGCGGTGAATTCCCGACGTCGTGCACGCAATATATTTTGGTCCCGTCTCTAATTATTTTGCAATTTCTAATTCTTTCCAAATTTTAATTAGAATCAAATTACTTTTTTGATGCAGAACTTTAAATTAATTTTATTAGAATTTGATAATTCTACAAATTCTAATCAAACTCAGATTGATTTCTGGATGACTTCTACAAATTTTAATTTAAGTTTAATTGATTTTGAGTGCAGAAATAAGACTCGATTCAATAAATCTGGATAAAATCCAACTGAAAGAATATTCCAAGATTTCATTAAGATCTCAATTTTATCTACATGGAAATATCTTCTCAAGATTACACCTTCTCAATTTTATCTACATGGAAATATCTCCTCAAGATTACACATTTTCGATTTTATCTGTATGGAAACCCGCTCGACAAACGAGAGCCTATAAATACCCTTTATGAGGGACTCAGAAAGACTTTTGGACTTTTGGCCAGATCTCTCTCGCACAAGAGTTCGTACATCTACCAAGATTAGAAGAGAAGAAGAACGAGCTCGCCTCCAACCATTGATATCAGATCGTCAACGAGGAAAGGACCGATCCCCACAACAATCCTACAAATCTTCTATAAAAAGAGAACGACGGTCTGTTTTTATTCTCTATATCTGTTTTTATTCTTTTCTTTTCATTGTAATCAAAAAACAAAAAGAGAAATTTTGATAATTTGTAATTTTTTTCTAATTTAACTGCAATGGAAAGATCTCTTATTTTTCCCGAAAACAGTGACATGTAAAATGTAGATCCTTAATAAAAGAAAAGTAGTAATAACTTTTAAAAGTTCTAATTATGTATTACCCATATTGTGAAAGTAATAACTAAGACTAACTTGTTACTTTTTCATATATGCAACGGACCATGTTTAGCCAGAAGAGCTGGAATATGTATCATAATGTAGAGCTTTTAGGAGGACAATTACATTAATGTCGCTATGTTATCACATTAAAAGCTAGCGCTTAACATCTCAAGTCCTCTTTGACAAGAGGGTTAAAAACCCCTCTTTTCCCTCTAGCTAGAAAAAGGTCCTCTATTTAGAGATGTTTCCAAAAATCTCAACATTTTCCTCCAATAAATATAGGATGACTTCTCTTTTTTTTTTATGTGTTTCGTTAGGGTTACGAGGAGTTAAAAGTGTAATTGACGCATGACGAAATCTAAACTAGAGTTCGGTGGTGGAAAAATTAGGGATTTTCAAAAGAACAAAAGAATTTAGGATTTTTTTTGGAAATTTGGAATAAAATAAAATTAATAAAGATTAATTTGGATCCCGGCAACTAGATTATCTCCCATCTACTTTCAACGAATCCAAGATAAAAAAAAAATTATTATTATCTAGAAAATCACCATACTAAAACAAAAAGGATTTTTATTTTCATCAGAAGAATGAAAGGTTGAAAATAAAAATCCTTTTTGTTTGAGTATTGTGATTTATTAGACAAATATGATGTTGAAAGTCCCTCAACATATGAGAATGGCTTATTGAAGAATGAGAAGGTTCATTTGCTTTAGTTCAAACACAAAATTCAATCAGAAAAGGAAAGGTTCTTGCATATTATTCGTTTTAGATTCCCTGGACGTCATTAAATTAATAAAGGGTTAATTATACTCAAATTCGTTGTACTATGGGGGTGTATAAGTTATCATTTCTAAAGTTTTAAACTCTCACTTAAACTTCCTGGATGTCTGAACTTTCCTATCAGTTTTTTCCTGCAGTCTAGAAAATCTAAGTGAGAGTTTTAAAATTTAGGAGTAATATGTTATAGGGGTATTTACTGGTTTGTCCCTCAAATCTTTATATATTATGATTTTGCCCCCCAAATCTTCATATTTAGAATTTTGCCCCTCATAAGTTACAATAATTTTGCCCTCCTATCTAATACAGTTAAATATTTGACCATTTTACCCTTCTTTTCCTCTTCTATTTTCCTCCTCTCTTCTTCTTCTCTCTTCCTTCTCTCTTCTCCTTTTCTTCATTATTTCTCCTCTCTTCTTTCTCTTCTCTTCTTTCAGCATTTAACTGTGTTAGGGAAGAGAGGAGAAGAGAGGAGGAAGAGAGGAGAAAGAAGAGAGGAGAAATAATGAAGAAAGGAGAAGAGGGGAGGAAGAGAGAAGAAGAAGAGAGGAGGAAAATGAAAGAGGAAGAGAGGGGTAAAAGAGTCAAATATTTAACTGTATTAGGTAAAGTTAGAGAGGGGGACAAAATTGTTGTAACTTATGAGATTTGGGGGGCAAAATTCTAAATATGAAGATTTGGGGAGCAAAATCATAATATATAAAGATTTGAGGGACAAACCAGTAAATACCCCTATGTTATATATCCTCTCATACTACGAGGGGTCTGAGTATAATTAATTCATTAATAAAATAGTTGAATTTTAATAAGATTCCATCACCTATTTTGTCCAAACCACAGAGAATTTTTAAAAACACTCCGTTGCCGGGGATCCAACCTGGGTCACCCGCGTGACGGACGAGGAATAATCACCACTATTCAATCACTGTCTAAAGAAAACTAGCGGATGAAGAGTTCAAAAATCTTCCCTAAAGAAAACTAGAGGGCAAAGAGGAGATAACAAAATCCTTTTTGAAGTTCAAATGGCTACAAACTCGTATCAACACCATGCCTGATAATACAAAAAAACAACGTTTTTTACGACCTACCGTAAATAGAATAATATGCATTCATTGAGTCTGCTTGCTGTTCGTAATGACACAAGCGCCTTCATCGCGTACAGGGTCCCTTGGTTCCTGCTCCTCCACAAGGAGCTCCTCCACCAATTCATGCCACTGTATGCTGGACTTTGAATCGCTTGACAAGCTCACATTGGTCAAAGGCGAGGAGCTGTTTTCTTCGGAGGACTCTTCAGCAGCAGCAACATGAGGCACATCCAAAAGCAGTGCTCGCTCCATTGCATCTTTGTGTTCTATTTCAAGAGAACGCTCTCTCTCCATCTTTTGTCGCGTTGGAGGGGCTATCACTTCATCCCTTTCCTTCATTCTCTGATAAAATCCAACTTATCATGTTAGTCCTCCGAAGCAACAGGATCACGAGTTCAAGAATACCATAATACGTTTATTCTACAACTACACAAAGCTAAAATGGAATTATTATTTATCTTCATCATTTTTGAACTACCTAAAAAGATTAGGTTTATGAAGTTTACTTACTTCTAGAGCCTTTTGTGCTTCTCGTTCAATCCAAACAATTCTATGGTCAAAAATTGCGTTGCACGAAAGCACAATATGTTCAAATCTTCCTTCAACTGGAATAGCTGTTCTCACCTCAGGGGGTAATCTTCCACAGCTAGAAAATTTAAAAATTAAAATAAATAAATTAGTAAAAAAAAGATTAGTAATAAGAAATATATCCATCAAATATATGTTGTTCTTCCATCCTAGCGATATTCTATAATATTGGTAGAAGCCGAGATGTGCACAAACATGCATGTTTACACACGGAAAGTGTAACAGAGACACAAACAATATCCAAGAATATACCACATACATTAATTGTCATTATACATATACTTAGAAACAATACAAAAACATAGCAGAGTCCTTGTCTTTGAGTTATGGACTATTATCACGTCCAACAAACCATGTTCGCATCAGTGCACGACACTTGTGTCTGTGTTTATTAATCATAGGCTATAACAATGCTCCTTCAATCCTTCCTTCAACCCCTTGAATGAAGGCTTAGGCATCCTTTACCGAGTCTAATCAGCCACCATTTCCCAATCTCAATAAAAAAAAAAAAATTCATTACAAAATTTCTCCCTTTGCATGCTCAGTGCATTAGCCTTCCTATGAATGAACCAAGTTACGTTGTAAGAAACAATGAATTATTTGGGGAGAGAATCCTAAACTCCTAACCAAACAGGGCAAATTGTCATGAACTCATGATCTATAGTTTTGCCTTGTCTAGTAATTCTGCATTCCTTGACTACATTTTAGTTACAATCCCAAGCCATCTAGATCTGATTCTCCATCACATCTTGTTTATACAGTACCCTTTATGTTTTCGTACTCCCTTCACTCGACAATGTTCTCATTAACGTGAGGAGATTACCATCGAGGCATTCTCCACCTGAATCAACTTGTGCACGGTTCACTTGATATGCGAAGTTCCATATCAGTAACTGATTTCTTGGATCGCAGGTTTATTGCTATTTCTTATGGCTACCTCGATAGCTAACCAAAAGAAAATAGTATAAATATAATCTAGCTCGTACAATCGATGGAAATCAAGTTAACTATTGCAGGGAAACTAGATAGGATAAATGTAACCAGTGTAAAATGCCACAAAATGAAATTATATGAAGAAAATACTACCAAGCAAGAGATAAGTAAAGCATTAAGGTTACAAATATTCCAGAAGACATTAATCTTTAGAAGGTGTACCTGCAGCACGGTTTTCTCTCGACAATATGATACATTCTCCCGGGCACATAGAGCCTTTTAGGATCCTTAAGTTTCTTCTCTTCCGAAGTGAACGTATCTCTCATGCAAGCAATGACCAACAAGCAGGGCAAACTGTCCAAATCAGTAACACCTGATGTAAAAATGATTATAATTCATTCCTTATTCGTAAACCTGAAGCTAAGTTACTCCATGCTTAATTCAAAACAAAGAAAAGAAAAGAATGATGCTTACCAGAAGATCGACCCGAAAATATGCTCCAACGGTGTTGGCATCCTCGGCAAGAAATCATCCTGAAACCTAACAGGGTCAATGAAAGATCCCAAAAAAGAAAATAACAATCAAAACGCACCAACATCAGAATGTATAATTTTTGTCGAGGACTCTCTTAATTTCTGATGCATTGGAGGGAATTTTGTGTTGGTCTTTTCAAAAAGCTATCAATTGTACTTTGTTTTGCTAGTTGGTTAATGTTACACCAGGTTCATATATTTGAAATCTTATGCATGTTAGTTTTATTGTAAGCTATTCATCGAAATAGAACTCACAGTACATTTACTCGCCATTTATTTCAAAATAAACAACTTTAGATGCGGTAAAATATCTCACCTGCAGCACAACAGAATGGACAACATCGGCATACTTGACGGCGAGGTTCAGCGACATACACCTGGCAGGCGCCACCGCGTAACACTTGACCCTGCTCCTCTCGATCCCCCCGAACCTATCAAGATAATTCACCGCCACCACTGCCATCAGCGCGGCCACGCCGGCACCAAGAGAGTGCCCGGCGAAAACAAGCTTGTACTCATCCCCACGCTCCCTCAGCACCCTGGCCAGAGTCTCCGCCTCCCGATTCAGCACCCACACGGCTGCCTTGAGCAGCCCCCGGTGCACGTACCCGTCGTCGAAAACCTGGAGGCTGTTATCCAAGAGCACCCTGTAGTCGCCGTTGCGGACGAGGTTGAGGCCGCGGACGGCGAGGACGAGCTCCTTGGCGTCAGAATCGACGTAGATGATGTACGGCGGGCAGCGGTCGCGGGTGTCGAAGTAGGTTGCGCGCTTGAGGAGGTTGGCGGGGTCCATCAGGTAGCCGTGGGGGTGCGGGGCCCAGTTGGGGCGGGAGAGGTCGTCCTCGTAGACGGCGAGGATCGCGCGGCAGGCACGGGGGACGGGGCCGAAGGCGGAGGGGGCGGCGGTTGGCCAGGACTCGCTGTCGTAGGCCCCCGCGTATGTGCAGCGGCGCCAGGCCCAGCGGGAGAAGCCCAGGCAGAAGATGGCCTCGACCAACGACATGATCTGCTTGGTGGCGAATTAGGTGGTTTTAGTTCATTAATCAAGCTGAATTTTATAGGAATTAGCGTTGTATTTTATTTGGAGGAGGAATGGGAGAATACTATGTAGAATGGTAAAACACGCGAGGAGAAAGGAATACAAGACTGAGAGAGGAGAGGACTGACGGAGTTTTTTTTTTTTTTTTTTTTTTTAAATCTTTTTAAAAAATATTTGTCCATTATACAAATTGCTGACGGAGTTGATGAGGAGGTTCTGCTGGCTTCTGGAAGAGGGAAACTTGGGTGATGCCGTTGTTTCGAAGTAGCTGCAATATTTTGAATTAACACGGTTTCTATCTTATGGTCCGGTCTTTTGGCGGGATGAAGTTGACCAAAAAGGAAAAAATAAAGAGGGTATTTACAATGTGTTTCTTTCATGTTTATAAATTATAATTTAGTCTTTCAAATCTTCGATTTAGTCCTTCAAATATTTTAATTTACTACAATTTAGTCTTCCAGTTTATATTTTGATCCGATTTTTTCATTTTACCCATGATTTCCTTCACTTAATTCTCCCTTCCCTCTTCCCACTCTCTTCTTAGTTCTTATTGCGTTCCCTCTTTTTTCTTCTCTTCTCTCTTTATTTATTTATTGGATTCTCCCTCTCTATATTGAGACCAAATGTATTATTCTCCATTAAATTATTAAATGTAGAAATGAATTTATCCAATATAAAGAGGGAGAACCCAATAAATGATTTATATTGAGACTTAAAGGTTTAATAATTTAGTGGAGAATAATACATTTGATTTCAGTGGGGAGAGAACCCAATAAATGAATAGAGAAAGAAAATAAGAATAAGCGGGAACCCAATAAGAACTAAGAAGAGGGGGGGAGAAGGAAGGGGAATTAAGTGAAGAAAATCAGGAGTAAAACGGGAAAATCGGATCAAAATATAAACTGAGCCACTAAATTGTAGTAAGTTAAAGAATTTGAGGGACTAAATTATAATTTATAAAGATTTAAGAGACAGATTTGCAAATACTCCAAAAATAAAATAAAACTAAAGTTGAAAAAAAACCCTTCAAATATTAATCTTTTTTAAAAAACTCGAATAGCTTTTTTGATGTTATGAAAACTTTCATAGGTTTCTAAACTAACTATATTAATGAATCAAATTAAGAATGCAACAAACATACATTTTCCAATGTTTTCGAATGTATATTTTCTTAGTATAATATACTAAATCAAATAATGGATGTTTAGAAAGATTGGAGAATAATTAATTATTGCATTTTTAAATTCATCCATCGAGATTTCATGGAAATTGAAAGCTCATTGAAATTTATATTATATTAATCTTGTCCATTCTTGCTCCAGACCTTTGAATTTTAAGGATGCAAAGTTGGACTTTAAAAGTTATATTCATACTAGACCTATCAAGTCAGACATCTTTTATGAATTAATATATTTCGTGAGACTATTTAAGCTATTCTCCCTCACTTTATAGGATTCTATAGTTTATAATTATCTATAAATTTCTCCAAAAAAAAAATAATTATAATTAATTTATGAATTTATAGAAATTATTATAAAATACGCTAATTATTGTCTCGCATTCGATTTAGAAGTATTTGAACTTTGGATATTATAGACATTATTCTTATATATTAGCGAAAATTATTTTTACAATTTTTCATCCATCATTATATTGTAATATTAGCATTAATATTTTTAGTAGAGAGTGTTTCCATATTCTATGTTAAGAACCACAACTTAGCAATAATTAATCCAAAATAAAATTATACAATACAAGCTGAGATAATTGAAAAGAAAAAAAAGGAGATAAAAATATAAGATAATAAAGATTACATCAAACCTTTGATTGCGTCTGGTTTGAATTGGGTTCAGTTAAGAGTTAAAGGATCCAAGTGATGCTTGGAAAATACCAGTCGGATTCAGGACGGATTACTTTTATCGTGATCCATACTTAGCCTAAAAACCATACTGAGTCTGATTTTAGATGCATATCCATCTTATTTGTGTTTTGGACAAGATTTGAATCCATAAAAGTCAACCTAAATCTAAATTGGATTTGAATATTTAGGACTCATTTGTCGCACGTGTGTTTGTTTGCATAGAAGTAGAATGGAAGTAGTGGAAGTAAGGCTAGTTGTACTACTTTACTTGTTTGTATGGCCAAAAAGAGAATTGGAAGTTATTTCCACTATGATGGTATGGATTCAATGTGGCATCCTAACTTTCCCTTTTCTCTTCCCTTCATTTTTGAGTGGAAGTACTCTTGAAGCTCAAGAAATATGGTAATATATTATTTTTTATTAGTTTCTCATTATTACTTTTCAATTCTACTCAATTAACAAATATATTAGTATTATTTTTTATTTAATTTGACAATAAAATAATATTTTTCATATTCCACTTCTTACTTTCAAAAATGAGCTTACAAACACTTGAACTCTATTGAACAACTCTCTTCCTAACCTTCCATCTTGAAAGCTACTTCTAATTTTCTTCTCTACTTCTCTCACTTCTAAACCAAACAAGGCCTTAGTTTATACAATAAGAAAGTAATTCCACGTCAGCGAGATAAGCTAAGAATATATGCGTGGAAAGAAGTTAAAAGGGAAAAAAAAAATGTAGAAAAAAGTGCTGATGTGGGTTTTGAAAAATAATTTTACTCAATTTTTTCACTTTAAGTACTTGATATGCAAAAATGTAAAAAGTTATTTATTAAGATATTAATACATTCTCTTTATCTAATTTTTCATTTTTTTCACTTTAATAATTGATATGTGCACTTCATTAAGATGAAGTTAAACATATAAAATATCGAAAGCTATTTCAACACTTCAGATGTCTATTTTGTCTAAACTGATAATTAACTGTTTTGAAAATAAATTTCAAAACTTCACTTTTGTTTAGAAATAATAATGAACGGATCTAAGAGTTAACTATTGACCTGCTCTATTCAAGAAATTAAAAATAATATTTTTATTTTTTTAATTTAAAATTTTAAATAGAGCGGAACACCTTTGTATAGAGTTCGGAGCTAGACCATAAGCCTCCGGCTAGAACCCAATAAGCCGATGGTGGGTCACTATAAAAAATTCGGACAATTAATTGGGCTGATTGTAGGCCCATAGATAGGCCCAAGAAGCTGCTTGCCCCTTCTCTATATAAACGCCCTCAATCTCCCCCTCTCCTGCTCACAATTGACCATCTCCCTTCAGTAAGATGGCAACCAGCAACCTCCTGCTATTTCCCGCCATCCTAACCATACTCGTAGCTCTCCCATCGACAGCCAAAAGCTCGACAGCGGCTGTCGATTTCATCGAAGCCCGCTGCAACGTCACCAGCCACCGCGACATGTGCGTCTACTCCCTCTCCCCCTACAACGCCACCATCAACAACAACCCCTTCCTCCTCGCCCGCATCGCGCTCAACATCTCCCTCCACGGCATGCGCAACCTCACTGGCGACCTCGCCGAACTCATCAAATCCAACTCCACCACAGCCGAGGACTCGCAGGTGATGCACGACTGCAGCAACTACCTGCGGAACGCGCTCGAGGAGATCCAGAGCGCGGCTAGGGTGGTGGGTGGGATGGATCAGAGGACCAAGGGGACGGAGTTGGCGTCGCTGGTGAAGGAGGCGAACGCGAGGCTGAGGTCGGCTGTGAGGTTCCAGGACACGTGCGAGGACGCGGCGGACGATGCGGATATCAACGGGGTGGTGTTTGTGATTCAAGTTAGGGTGAAGTGGATGATGCAGTATACGAGCAATGCTAACGATCTTGTCACCGCTCTTGTGCGAGTTACTTGGTGATCTGTGTTGAGCTGGGCTTGCTGACGAGCTAAACTATCTGGTGCATCTTAGCTCTGGATATTGATGTATCAATAAGAGAGAGACATCTACGAGAAATGAATAAATAGCCATCGAGATCGATCGGTAGTGATCCTATTTATCTTAGAAGTCTTTCAGTACTCTTATGTGTGCTAGTGTATAATTTATCTAATTGTCGTTAATCTTAAATTCTGTGCGGGCGCTTCCCTCTAAAGTGTAACCGCTCTCCAACCGTTGCATTTTGGCATCCCAAATATGATGATGATGAAGTTATCATATATAACAATCTCTATCAATAATAAAATATATAAGATAGAGGTAAACACTTCAACGAACCGAAAAGACTATCAATTTTGATCAATCAGAAGGCCAATTCGTTTGGTCCCTCTCGGGTAATCTTTAAGGTTTTAAATTTTTAATTGTGATTATATAGAGTGATTATCTAACATTGTCTATATAAGGAATCACTAATCTCTTGCTTAGAGATCAGATTCAACAACATGTACTTCATATGCTTCTTGTTTCCTGTTTGAATTTAACTCCACTTTGAGTTTATTTTTCTGACAGAATAATTCATTGCTTCGCACTGTTATGCATTTGCTAGAATTCTTAGACAATACTGAAGTGACAGTCAAGAAAGCTAGTGAATCTGTATAGCTATTCTGATGGCATGGCACTTGGCACATATGCTTCTAAATATTTAACCGCCGGGTATTTGGCTATCTTTAGACCAATCATTAAGGTGTTGTACTCAACAACATTATTAGGGCATGGCTCTATTAGTGAATACACTCGAGGGATGATATGGTTGTAAGGAGAGACAAAGACAACCCCACTCTTGCTACTATCCACTTAATAGAATGTTAATCACAACAATATTAGAAACTAATATCCAAATAAGAGTAATATCCAAGTATGAAATTTATTTGGGACTCATATCCTAAAACTCTTTGTTTAATAAAAATATGTTTTAAAAAAAATATAAGAGTGGGTGGTTATACAAGGTGGAAGGGATAGTGAAGTCTCAAGAAGGTCAAAATTAAGGGGGGATAATGTTCTAATATATTGCTTTGTAATGCTCAAAAGTATAGTACTTTGTGATAGGGAGATAGTTCTTCCAAAGAAAAGTCAGGAAGTGAGTTCAAAACATAGAAGTTACAACGGCTGCTAATCTGTATGGTTGAAAATTCTATCATTACACACCAACCAAATAAGCCAGGGAACCTAGGGCAGGTGAGGGATGGATCGTATTGCGCCATGAATGCCAAAGATCATGCAAGGAATCAGGGAGGCTTAGTATAAGCGAGTCATTGCAATAACTGCTAAAATATAAAACAAGTAATCCAGATTCAAATCCTGTCTGCAGGTATGTATTTAATTATGTTTCTATCAAAATGGGCCTCACGGTGATGGAAGATATGGTCGATTGCTTCCGGGTGCTTGTGTTGATGATGAAGTCCTCAGTAGGAGAGGATATCTTGGATGAACAGGCGTTTGGGAAGAGCTAACCTGCAAATTATCTAGACTTTGGTGAAGCGTGAACAAACCAGATGCATGCAGTTAGAAGAATGGCAGAGAGGCGACATATCATATCAAGAAACAAGCATTTCTTAAAATACATAACAAATAATGGGTGATTAATTATTGTTATGAAACCTTTTACCCTAAGTCCACACTAGAAGGAGCAGATGATTCGCTATATCATACATTGGAGTACATATTTGATGGAAGAAACTCTCAAAATCTTATCCCCTACCCCTCTTTCATGGTGGTTCGATAAGAGATTTGGTAATAACAATTAATATATATATATATATATATATATATATATATATATATATATATATATATGAGAGAACGGAAAATACACCGACGGTGAAGGAAGTTTCCTTCACTGCCGCTTAGGTGACCCAATAAAATTATTACACGTGGTGTCATTTAAGAGAATTCATTTATTTGTTATCTTGAATGACGCCCCGTATTATAATTTTATTGGGCTACCTAAGCGGCGGTGAAGGAACTCTCTTCACCGCCGATGTATTTTCCGTTTCCTCTATATATATATATATATATATATATATATATAAGATTAAGATCCATAAAAGGTGAAAACAACCCAAATATCCATAACACCCATTGGTTAGTCTAGGGATGAGAATGGACGGATCCAAAGACCAATTTTTGACCCGTTCTATTCAAAATTTTAAATTGAAAAAAATAATTTTTTTACTTTTAATTTAAAATTTTAAATAGGACAGGCCATAAATTGGTCCATTTCTCATCCCTATTTATGTGCCTTTAGAAATCTCCATGAGAAAATCTGTAGAATTTACCGAATCGAGAGATTCATGACAGTTCATAACAAATTTCATGGATTTCTTGCGAGATTCGTTCATCAATTAAGACAAATAAATTAGTAGTTCGCTATCATAGTAGCTCTTCTTAGTAGTTAGATTTAAACATGAACAGTGATTGAGAAACGAATTAGGAAAATACTTTGGCTCCAAAGTCCATCCCAAGTGAAAATGAAATCGACCAAAACTTTGGCATCGAAAGCGATTGCCTCTTCATTACTAAGCCATAGAGTAGTACTGTTTGTTTCGGTGCTTAGTCTACCATTTATGACCGTGCCTAAATCCAAAAATTGCACGTGCACATCACGTTATACTTTGCTCTATCCATCTACAAACTTTTGAGACAACGAAAACACTATTGTCTATTCTTTTCTTTCTAAGGAAACCTCCATAATAGTTCAGAATACTACCTATCGATAGTTATGACTTAAGGTGTAAATGGATCAAATATGTCATAGTCAAATTTATTTTTCAATCATGAATATGAAGATAGATATAGATATAGTTCGATCAAAAGATTTCATACATGTATTCACTTGAATCGGAAGAGAATACTGATCGAACTTAAGAGAAATGGATATGGATAAAGACCCGATATTAAAAATAGAAAAATGTAAACAAATGTTCATACGAATAAATAGCCAAGGTAGGTTGTTTATTTTTATGGTTTTATTTTTAAAAATTAGATTAGTTTATCTAAGTTCTATAGTAATAAATAGTCAATATCAATATGGTTTGAATAATTACTTTTAATTTTAACTTCTTTATAACTTTCTAAAGTTGGATCACAAAACAAATAAATATTCTTGGAGAGACTTTTAGGTAACGATCCATTAGGACAATAAGTACAAGTATTTTGGTCTTTTCAAAGAACAATGAAGAGGTGTTGCGGATTAAAAAGAAATTGAACAATGGTGTTCGAGAAATCTCACCATGCCTTCAATTGTGGAGGCTTTATTTATTTATAGAGAGAAGTTAAACAAAATACAGTTGAGTTTTGCAAGGAAACAAATTAAATATTCAAGGAAACAAATTAATAAAAAAAACAGTTAACCAATCACAACTGCAAATCGTCTTATTGAGACAAATATGGGATTGCTCCAGCTGGATGGTAATATTCAGATTTTAAAAAGTTTTGAATTTGAATCATCTTAACATTTTCTTCCTGCTCAAGTGTGTTGATCTTTGAGCATGAGACATACTCATATGAGATATTTTTAGTTTTGATGTATTTATGAAAAATTAGTGGGTTGAGAAATAAATCAACTATTAGAAATGTACATAAATAACTTGTTCTTATTCAGATATCCATTGCGAATTTCGAAAAAAAATTTTAACATGTTTTCCCCCAAATAAGGCTCTAAAAGAATTGAGATTACTGTAAATGAGTTATCAACAGAAGAAACATGGGGTGATCTACATAGAATCAACGGAGACTTCCACACATGATCGTATTGGCTTAGACATTTACATAGTTCCGGCTTGTAGATAGTTTATGCTAGATTGATTGAGTCTTGTATTATACTTTTAATTTGTTTCGGTTTGTACTTTGCGTCACGGCTATATGTTAATATCTCCATCAATATTAATATGATCATTATTCCATTGACTTCATGAATTATTTTCTTCCACTTAGCTCAATTAAGGTTCATATCAATAGTTAAACCGCCATATTGTTTTTAATTATTTCCATCCTTATTTCGATCTGTAGCTGCTATAAGAAATAGAAATTTAGTTTGTTTCATTTTGCTTAACTCATTAATAAAACACGAATGACATTTTATTCATGATTTGGCTAAAACATGCCATGATTAACTCAAAAGAAAGATCATTTATAACATCATATCCCTACAAACAGCTGACAAGATTATTGGTGTAGCTTGAGTGCAAGCTTTATAGGGACTTTTGGGCCTGGCAAAGGAAATCAAATTGTACACTTGGACAAGACACATGACTTGTGAGTTAACGAGTCTAAGACATGTTATTGTACACGAGGAACTCTGAGATTTGGATTCTCTAATTAATCCCCCAGTAAAAATAATGGTCATTTTTTCAAATCTTAGTAATCCATTAATTTTGAAATGGCTAGTGTAAAGAGGAGTAATCGAAATATGACATTAATTATGTTTAAGCTGAATCACAAATATCCATCTTTTCTATATATATTTTTTTGAAAGCAAACAATGTCTTTCTCCCTCTCCGTTCCATTAAAGATTTTAACAGAATATACATGTCTTCTATTTTCGTGCATTATGAATCCATTACATAATTTACATAAATATCAAATATGAAGCACAAAATAAACTAGCTAGCTGTTCATCTATGCAGCTTCCTTGTCCGAATCAGCAATTCCTCCGAGGGAATCCCTCATCCATGAGAGCATCTCCATATGTGCTAGTCTCTTAGTGGGCATGTAAGTCCCCCATCTTCGTTGGTCTCCTCTATGGCTATCATGTTCTCCGTGTCTGGAGTAATAAATATCCAAGCATTAACATCACTAACCATGATGCATAGACAAAAATCAAGGGAGTATGTTATTTCCTAAAAATTCTACTGTTAAGCTGTATCCATAAATTCCAAAAATAAGGTAGTTACCATCCTAGGTGTGTGTCATTCAACCACAACCTCCGCATGACCAATATTCTATATTAGATCTTATAAATAATCTAGATATAAAAGCTGATATATATTGTTGATGTAGCATGACTACAAACTTTGTGAACACTAAATCCGATTAAAACACTTCATGCTTTAATTTTATAAATTGATCACACGATCATCCAATCTAAACTTGAGTCTGTTAAGCATATAACCATGCATATAATTTTATGAGTACATCTCTCTTATTGTTTTGCATAGACATTTATTTATGCTCTATTTATCTTTCGTATCATAGATATTTATTTATGCTCTATGAGCATACGCGCATCACACGATCAAGTTCGAGGGTGGTCAGGCAAGAGCTGCGACCAGATCGCTTGCATTGTCCATGTACCGCCTCGACGGCCCCACCAACCGATTCACCTCCGATCTCACTTCACCTCTCACGCCGACTCCAGCGCCATTCACATCGTCCAAGCACTTGACCTCATCTTCGATCCCCTGGGCCAGCGACGATCTGGCAACTACCAAGTGCGTCGCCCGCTCCTGGCCTGCTGCTGTTGCCTCCAGCCCTCTAATGCAGTCTGCAGCCTTCTTCAGCCGCCAGAGAGCGTCGTCCACATATAGGTGGCAGCTGTCCAGCAGCTGTTTCTCCGCGCCAGTCGAGTTGGAGGAGAGCTTGGAGATGCGGGCGGGGAGGGAACGTAGGCGTTCGAAGGTGACGTTGACGGCGGTGCGGGCGAGGGCGAAGGGGTTCAGTTGGATGGTGGGAGCGTGGGGGGAGAGAGAGTTGTAGCAGAGGTATTTGTGTGAAGAGATGGCGTTGCAACGTGCTCTGATGAACCACCTCGACTTTCTCTCGTCTTCGACGTTGCTCGACGACGACGAGGACAGTATGAAAGATAGGAGTACTAGAAGAGAGAAGAGCAGTAGCTTGGCAGCCATTTTTCTTCTTTAATTTCGCAATGCGATGCGATGGAGGTGTTGGGGAGTGCCAGAGAGCTTTAAATAGAGAAAATGTGATGTCTCTCTCAAGGATTAGGGGGAAGCAAAGTCAAAAGCACCCATTTGTAGATTGCTATAGTTCTTGATGTGTATCAAGTGAACGAATTAGTTGTTTGGCTTAATTTAATTCTTTCAATTAATTAACCACGTGCCATCGAGAATGAGGAAGGGTTGGCTTTGATAAAAAGGTTGGAGCATCAAAGGAGGATCAAGGAGATGGTGTAGAGAGTGATTGAGTTTGTAAACTTCCCAAGCTTAATTTCTACCAGCATTAATTGGCACCATTGCTATGCAATTAGTTCAATATAGCTTTGTTTTTTTTTATTTTTTTTTAATCGTTACGAGTTAATGTATTCCGCTTTTCATTAACAAGTCCTAAAACTAGAGGTTCTGTATAGAAGAACTTAAATACAAAGCAAAATATAAGAAAAGCACTGTATAAAACCCTACTGAGCTAACAACACCTTACTGAGCCAACCTCACTGCTCTTGCCCCTGGCTCTCCTCCGACTCACTCTCCTCTACAGTGTCTACATCTAGATCCACCCCAAACTATGGTGGCTAAGAAAATGAAGTGTTTGAGTCATTTGAGTAACGAATGCACTCTCTATCTCAAAGGTGATCTTTTCGGAAGATACAATTAAGATGCATAGATTTTCAAGTACTCATCAAGTGTATATGATTAATTTGTCTTTAAAAATTATACCATTTCTCTTTTTCCAGATATTCCAATATATGGATGCTACCACAAGAGATCTAAAACTAGAGGGTTCCACAATGCCCTTTATCAGTGTATCCTATAACCATATATTGCTATTGGTATATAATAAAGATAACACATTTAACCCAAATAGGACTTGGTAATGTTTGCTATACCACTTACTAATTACAAAAGATATAAAACAAAAGGGTGTCACAGTGCCCTCCATCCTATACCAACATGTTTGGTACCGACTTGTCTATCGGTATATGAAAAAAAATATAACACATATATGCCAAATACGACTCACTAATTCGCAAGTTAACATCAAATGGTCCGATACCTCGCCATCATATTTGCAAATGACAAAAATATTTGAGACTTTAACCTTCTTTATAGTTTATTTAAAGCCTGTTAATATACGGACTATAAGTAGACCTTATGAAAAAGTTGCGAATATTGTTCCATCTCCAAACTTGTATGCCTTCTTAATTTTTGAAGGTACACTTTCACATGTTTTATAAAGATGAGTTGGATGTCTAACTAAATTCAACATGCAAATGAATCTTGTATTTAGCGGCATCACTCTTCTAAGATTTGTAAGAGGTTTCAAATTTAACTTATGATAGGAAATTAATTTGGATAATTCGTAAAAAAAAAATATGAATGTTTAAGTGTGAATAAAAAAGAAAGAAGAAAAACACTAAATTTAACACCTTTTGTGATCATGATACGTGTTTACGTATTTGATCCATATCATGTTATTTGAATATTCGGATCGCATTCAGATTCAAACAAAACTAATTGTGTTGAATCCAATAGGTATATTGGTCGCGCGCAGCCATTTTAGTTTCGGTTTATTTTTAGATTGTTGAAAGACCTTTTCACTGGGCTTTACGCAGCGGTATAATTTTTTAAAATCCGTAAATGGTATAATTTTTTTAAAACCCGCAATTAAAATGCGCGCCCAGTAGGAATCGAACCTGCATTGCTCTGATATCATGATGAAAAACCCTTCCACTACGTAAATACTAGGTTTCTGCCCAATAATGGGCCTCCGGGAACGCATTTAATTGCGATTTTAAAAAAATTATACTGTTGCGTTAAAACTCAGATTTCTACCCAAAAATGGGTCTTCAACCTGCTGAGGCGTGTTAAAATATAAAATAATTTCCCTCAACCCTCACTACAACTTTGAAGTTTTGATATAGTGGAAGGGTCTTTCAGCATAGATCATTTTAGGGTCAATATAGATCTTGATATATTTCTTAAAAATATTTCACGTAAAACAAAACATTATTGTTATATAATTTTCTAAGATAATGATGAGTCTGTTACTTATAGAAGTTAGAAAAGATAATTTTCATGTATTTGGATTTCAAGTTGTTAGCAAACAAGTAAGATAAAATAATATTTGTTGCTATCTCATCCTGACCATAAATTATTAACATTATGCATTAAGTTTGCAGATTATTAACTTTACCTATCCAGTCTCATGTTCTGAAGTACTCGCTCAGTCAAACACCATGTAGCAAACGAGGGGGAAACGTAAAGGCTGGAGAATCAGCCCAGAGCCCATCAGGACTTTGATCCGAATGGGCCAACGGCCCAGAGTATGTACTTGAAAATGGTTGCAATTTTTATACAACATTGAACAATTATAAGATCTAAACATGGTTAATATATGCTACAAAACAATATCCATTTTCAATTGTTCAATTTGGTCTGGTGTTGTCATCACACTACCCTCCTTCTTCCTTTCCCTTATTTTTTTAAAAATTATTATTTTTTTAAAAATTATTTTTGACCATCTTTTATCTTTGAGGGTAAAATGCATCTTTTAGAAATAAACAAAAAACCACTTCATTACTTTTTTCCATCAACTTTCATCTTTTGAAATGCATTGAATTTATTTATATAATTAGAGTTCTTTCAAAAAAATAATAATAAAATGAAAAATAAAACCTCATCCAAGACTAGGAAGCCATTGTCAAATATAACTAAGGGTTCAACACCTTCTCAAGTCAAGAAGCCCATGTTATATCTAATTCGAGTATTAAATAAAAATTGTGAGAGGATACGAAGCAGATACTACCTATCTATATTCCTCCCCATACAATAATATAAGAAAATAGTAAGAATAATTATACGAACTCATAAAATTGATACTTAGGATGTCAAATTATGTAGTTCCTCTTTTTTCTTAAAAGGTAAGATCACGTAATTCTTACACTATATTAATTAAAAAAAAATGTTACTTCTTAAATATATATAGTAGAACAAATTGTAAATAATATGAACTAATATAAATCATGTACCGTATATCTTCATAATTAAAATGGAGTTCATCTCATCTGTCACAAGATTAGAGCTAACCCACACAACAAACAATTAAAAAATATAATTGTTGCTACAGTGTGCTGGAATTTACAGAGAGAAATGAACAATAGGATATTTAATAGTTCTATCCTTACAGTTGATAGATGCACATATAAAACATATCATTTTGGACATGTCAGTTATCATATAGAGAGAAAGTTTACATCACAAATAAGCATGAGGACTATATCCAAGATGTCAGCCCACTACAAGAGCGGATGGACATTGAGGACAGGAAGATGGACTAAAAGTAAAAGAGGCCGCCGTATGCCATGATAGGCCATTTATGTACTTTTGTTTTCTTTTATTATTTTTTAGACAGAGATTACTATATTGTACGAGTACAAGCCTTGAATACGGGTGTTTATTTTGCTTTTACTTATGTACTAATTATATTACCTATCGTTAATGGAACACAGACGATTCACCTCATTGCTTTCGCTCCACCACGAAAAACCCAAAAAAAAAAAACAAAAAAAAAAAAAAAAAAAAGTTAACCTACAAGTACAAAGAAAATAACTGTACATCCACTAGAAAATTATTTAAGTGCGTGCCTCGCTAATTAATTAGCAAATCCTCGTTCTCCACCTATGTACAACACATCACCATCGAATATTATCCGTGGCAGTTGGCATGTCTTCGGCATGATATCCTCTCAAATCCTGAAGGTACCATTTGCTAGCCAATAATACAAACAAATGGTACATAATTGACAACTATGTCAGTATATATCAATTTGTTGATACTTGTCTTGTCATATCAACCATCATAATTGTGCTTGAAATGCCCAAAATTGTTGTGTGTCTTCTGGTGCTTTGTTCATATGGGGGAACGTCCTCTGAGGATGGTTCTTCTGGTGAGGGTTCTGTTCCTGAAAAATGATGAGACATGTCCAGGCCCCACGTCTGTCCAGCCTTTGATATGAGCTCGGCCCACCGTACATGTGCCATATCTGGACGACTCGGAGGGACCAACACATTTTTTTTTTTAATTTTTTAAAAAAATATTAAGTTGATTATTAAATAAGTTTAAAAAAATAATTAGGTTAATTTAATTAGTTTTAATAAGAAATAACAATAGTAAAAATGAAATTTTATTATATTAAATTTCATTACATTTACATAATTGCTCTATAAATCTATTTTGAAATCTACAAAAACCGAAAAGAGGAGAGAGGATCCTGACCTTCGTCCTCAACTTGTTCTTAGAATTTTTTCCAAAAGATTTATGAGTTAAAAAAATTACATGAAAAAAATTTAAAAAAAAATTACAAGAAAAATTTACAAATGTAGAAATTACAATTCGAAAACAAAAAACAAAAGTCTATTTTCATTCATCTTCTAGTAAGTGCTCTACTTCTATTTCGTTGGACGATTCTTGTTCCTTTTTTTCTGCATCGAGCCAGTCCTTCAAATAAACACACATCTCCAATATGTATGCTACCATTGAGCTTTTTCACTCTGTGAGCACTTTACTACGTGCACTAAAAGAAGACTCTGATACTACAGTAGACACCAGAGGAGTTAGTAGATCACGGATCATATTGGAAAGCATAGGATATATTTTTTCCTGTAATTTCCACCAGACCAAGATATCAAAGGCTTCAAAATTTTCAAAGGACACGTCATCTTCATAATTAGTCCTTTCTAAATAATAATGTAGTTCATTATAATATGTACTAGATTGCTTAGGCTTTTTTTGATGAAATACGGATGATATTATTGGATTTCGGGTTTTCCTAACAGTTGGTTTTTTCATAGATTGTATTTTATCACCATATATATCTTCATATATATAGTATATAATATCTAAATAAATTTTAATATCATTAACTAAATCTCTAACATTATCTTCATAACACATATTTTTTTATAAAATAAATCTATTAAAATTTCAAGTCCATCTAACTTATAACGTAGATCTACAACAATTATAAAATATAGTAAGTATGGAAAATTTCTAAAATATTTATTCAATTTAGTTTTCATGGATTGAACAATATCTTTAAATATTGGGTGATTCTTACATTCACTAAAAACTGAACTAATTTCGGTTAGATAATATAATGCAATATATGTAGTTGGGTAATAAGTGCCTGAAAGTGCTCTAGTTATAATTTTAAATTTACTTAAAATTTAGAAATGCAATGCAAATGATGTCATTTATTAATATCTAAACTACATATTGGTAATTTCATTTCATTAAATATATTGATTACATCTTTATATTTAATTGCCGCGTTTAGCACTTTATATGTAGAATTTCATCTTGTTTTTATATCTAGAAGTAAAATTTAGGTGAGATTTTAAAATTCCTACATATTTGTTTAAATGATTGTCTTTTTGGGCCACTATTTTTAATAAATAGTATTATGTTTCTAAGTTTAGTTATTGAATCACTTACTATTTTTAATCCATTTTATAAACATAAATTAAGTATGCGACAAATACATCTAATGCGAAATAATTTTTCATCTAAAGCTGATTTAGTAAATTTTTTAGAATTTCTATTGCGGTCGTATTTTCTAAAGTATTATTGAAAGAAATGGAAAAAAATTTCTTTCTATTTCAAATGCCGAAAAAAGTACTAAGTAGGGATTGTGATAAATTATCTGCATTATGAGGAAATTCAAATTGCCTAAAACCAATTATTGCTTTTTTGTATACACTAATCTTGATTTATATAATGGATCGTTACACAAAAATAATGATAACTATTTAGAACCTCTTAACAATCTGCGGTTATTACTACTCTAAAAATTAAAGATGCTAAAATAGCAATTAAAGTTTTCCTCATATTTTTTTATTTTTTAACTATGTCGGATTTACATGTAGAACGTGAGATTTTTTTAAATTCAGGAACAAAAGATTTGTTTATAAATTTTCTAATTTTCGACCTTCTGCCATAGGAAAAGGTTGTTCGATACGTACTATATATATTGTTAATTCTTCTCTTGTGGTCATAGGATTATATTTAAAAGTTCCTAAAGTTCCTCCATAGGTGTTTATTTGTATTTGTTGTAGTTTATTTGGTGGGTGTGTTTTATCTTGGTGTCTTTTAAGGCGATTCATTTTACTACCTAAAGGGAATGACTAGATTTTTTAACGATATTTACACCTAACTTTTCTAACACAATTTTCTATAATTTTTTCAAAATATTTCCATATGTCCGATCTAGAAGTCCTACGGGGGTGGTTGTTTGGGTTTCGGTTATGGTTGCTTCGGTTAGTTCTTCTTCGGAAATAGAAAAGGGTACTTGAGGAGAGTGTTCTAAGCATTAGTAAAGACTTTGATATTTTTCACTTGTTAAAAAATAAGAAAAAGAACCCGCGGCTTGAGAGCAAGAAGCACTGAACGAGTATGGATCTATTTTAAAAAACCTCAAAAAAACCAAATAAAAAAATTCAAATTATAAATACATCTTCTGCGGTGAACCACTTGAGAGATAGAATAGAGAGATGCGTAGTAGAGGGAGGAAGCCGGAAAAACGAAGAAAAACTTGCTTGAGAGTTGAGAGTTGAGGTGTGCTTGAATCTTAATGATAAGGTTTACTTGCTTGAGAATTCTTGATCACTTGATATTTGCTTGAAACTTGATCGAATATGTTATATTTATCTAAAGAATTTTATTTTTAGAAATTTTTGAGAGAGTTGAGAATTAAGAAGAGTTTTGAGAGAATGAAGATTTTTGTATGAAGAATAGAAATAGAGGAGATGAGGGTTTATTTATAGGAAAAAACTAATTTTTTTTGCAAAAAAATTGCAAAAAACCCCCAACGGCCATTTTGACCGTTAGGGAGAAAAATTTGTGAAAAGAATTGTAAGAATCCCCAACGGCTATAAAAATAGCCGCTGGGGCTCTGTGCAAAAAAAAAAATTGCAAAAAACTCCCCCAATGGCTATAAATGACTAATTTTAAAAAAAAAATTAAAATAGGTGGGCCGATCCGTGCTGATTGCCTGAGCAATCCTGGCTCCGGCACGCCCGAGCCGGAGACCTGGAACGTGTCGGGCACGGTACGGCTCAAACTGGCCGTGTCGGGCACGGCACGGCTCAAACGGGCTGTGCCGGGCCAGGCGTGCTCAACGGGCCGTCAAGTCCATTTGCCACCCTTAATCAAAATATCTCATAAGAAACTATTTTAAAAAAAAAAAAACTAGATTAAAATGGGCAAACCACAATTTAAGCGTTTGATCTGAATAGCAATTGCAGAAGAATAAAAAAATATTTTTTTTTACAAACTCACATAGAGATATTTTTGTGACATTAACTAAATTGAGTTCTCACCGAAAATCGAAGTCAGAACGTCTTACAAATTTAAGAGAGGTGATGCCACTTGAGCCAAGGATTATTGACAAATATATCTACGGTTGCTAGAGTTTTTCATTACTATCAGAGAATATTGTTACAAGTATAAGATATGATATATACAGTTGGGCTGCAGCCCATTAACATATAAAATTACCTAAATACCCTCTAAAAAAATATCTTACTTGGATCCACATGGTTGATGTTGGTGTACAGTAGTTTAGGCTCTACAAAACTCAACAACTTCTAGAAATTTCAGCATTATTTATGACCAGCCAAACATATTCTACGGTGACCAGTAACTGTTAACCACTACCCTGTTCATGTGATAAGAGATATGCAACTAATGAATGGAACCAGGTTATGTCATTTTGCAGTAAAGTGATGCTTTATTTTAACTATTCAGGTACGATCCCAAGCAAGAGGAAAAAGAAACATTAATGTTTTTTAAGTGATGAGGGGAGTACACAAAATCAAGCTAGATAAATGAACAAAAATATTTGTGGCTCATGAGGGACGAAACATATAATACAAACAGTAATTTTATATTGTCGTGAGCAACGCATGGGACAAAACGCCCCGTGAACCGAGCGGGATGCGCAACCAATAAGCTTATCATCACCAATCCAGCCACAGGAAAACAACAAACAGCTGTCTCAGTAGGATCACAAATCCCTTCTCTCCTTCGAATCCCCAAATAGTTGCTATCTTACTAGCCAAGCTCTAGTTTTGAGATAAAAACGATTGGTAGGGATTTTCCTGCAGTGGGTAGAGGTAAGACGGTGGGTAGAGATTCCCTTGCGTTTCCTTTAATTTGATTTAATGAAATATCATAACGATAGTTACTATATCGTTCAACCTCCTATTGGGAAGAGGCTCTAATATAGATACATATAACTTACATAACATAGTAATCAATACAATATCGCCATGTTTAGTTGATCTTGCCTTCCCTGTGTGCTTCTCTCATCACTCATCCATGGCCTCTAGAACCTGTAATGCAAGTTCCTCTGCCGTGGATGCTTCTAAGTCCACTGATGGTCTAAGCTCTAGCCTCCGCCTTAGGTCTATTCTGGTGGTGCGTGTGGTGGAACCTGTGTCCGTCCTCTCTATCGTCATACCTAGCCAAACTCTAGTTACTGCTCAGCTGCCTATGGTTTGTTGTCCTTTAATTAGTCTCTTTTATTTTATTTTTTTTTTGAGGTTGTAACGGTGAGCAATTGCCCCCTGTATTCTATTAATAATAGATAACAGAACATCTGTTTTACATCAAATGGCAAAATAAAATAGCAAAATAAAAGAAGCCATAACACCCATAGGTATCAATAGTTTGGCCTTAGAACGTCAAACACAAATAAAAAGGACAGAATACAAAACAAAACAACATCCAAAAGTCTCCACTAGCAGTGGACTGTCGACGACCAAAAACTTGCTCCCTCAATTACTGTCCGCGGAACCCTGTCGTCACAACTGGAAAGTCTTCCTGCAGCTCCTCATCTGTGTCCTGGTCTTCTGAGAGGCATAGACGCTCTCTCTCCGATAATAAACCTGTCCAAGAGATCATGTCATGATATGTGAAGTAAAAACAGATATCAGTTGAATGCATGTTCTGTCTAAAAGTTATGTTGTTTCTCTCTCTCCACACGTTCCAACAGATAGCTGCTAACATAATACGACAGATATGGGCACCGTGTTTTGTAGACCTACTAATTCCGGTTCTTTCCCATATATCTGCATACTCAGCCATGTTGATTGTTATGTGCAGGCACGCTGCACACTTCTCCCAGAGTTTTACAGTATAGGCGCATGATAAGAATAGATGTGAACTAGACTCTGCGTCTGCTTGACATAGAACGCAAATACCTGGCCCCTTCCATCCCCTCATTTGTAAATTGTCCCAGGTTAGGATTGCGCTTTTGGCGATAATCCATAGAAAGCTCCTTACTTTGAGAGGGCATTTAGTCTGCCATATGTGAAATGCCTTCGTGAGCCTGCGTCCACCATCTATACAATATTTGTATGCAGACCTAACAGTGAAATTCTGATTTTTTTTCCCATCTCCAAATGACCTCATCACATTCATTAGCACTTGGGGGGAACTGCTGTATGAGATTCTTAAGCTTTATGGCCTGTGAACGAGTTGCGACATCTGTATATACATTAATTCCCAAGTCCCACCTACTTCGGTGCCACAACTGGCTAATGATGATATTCTTATCGTTTGCTAGTTCGTAAACCTTTGGGAAAAACACCCTTAGTGGTACCTCTGTACACCACCGATCATTCCAGAAAGATACTCTTCTTTTCCTACCCGGGATGAACGATATACTTAATCGGAAAATATCTTTCGTTCTTAGTACCCCTTTCCAGAAACTTGATATATGTTATGTGTTATGATTTTCTTCCCACCATTTGCCTCTTCTCGGGCCATACTTGAGTTGCAATAGTTTTTGCAATTGTCCTCCCGGTTTTGTCAACACTCCCCACCACCATTTGGTCAAGAGGGCAATGTTGAAGATTTTTAGATCCAGGATTCCTAAACCTCCTTCCTTTTTTGGCTTGCATACCTGACCCCAACCCACTAAACTGTATTTTGACTGATTTTCTGAAATTCTCCTCCATAAAAATCTTCTTCTAATTTTATCTATCCTCTCTCTAACCCATGATGGGATGGTGAGGATGGACATGAGGTAGAGTGGAATGGATGAGAGACCCGAGTTTATTAGGACGATGCGACCTCCTAGAGAAAGGTATCTGGCCTTCCATCCGTCAAGCCTCCTCTCAATCCTATCGATGACGGGGCACCAGCCTCTTTTGATAAGCCTTCCTTTTCTAATCGGCACACCTAAATATTTAATAGGAAAATTTTCCAGTTTGCAGCCCAAGATACTCTGAATTGTCAATGTAAGTGGGCCCAGGGGTCCCAGTCATATCATAGAGCTCTTTTTGTAATTAATTCTTAAACCTGACCAAGCCTCAAAACAACAGAGTACCCATTTCAGGACAACGGCCCCCTTAACCCTATTCTCACAGAAAATCAACGTGTCATCCGCATATTGGAGATTAGTGATAATAAAGTTCCTGCTTCCTGGTAGTCCCTTCATAAGCCCAGCATTCGATATTTTTCTGATCAATCTATTTAGACCATCAGCGATAAGCACAAAGAGGAGGGGGGATAGGGAATCTCCTTGGCGCAGACCTCTTTTACAAACAATCTCCCTGCCAACCTCTCCGTTGACGACCGTCTGGATCTTCGAGGAGGTGAGCCACATTTTAATCCACTGAATCCAACGAACTCCAAAACCGCTACTCTGAATGACTTCCATTAGACAGTCCCAACTTACCATATCGTAGGCCTTCTCAAAGTCAAGCTTGAGAAGGAATCCGTTTTTCTTTGTCATTTTACAGTGATGAATCACTTTTTTTTCTATGACTATTCCACCAAGGATA
Source organism: Dracaena cambodiana (assembly GCA_036321105.1). Taxonomy (NCBI): domain Eukaryota; kingdom Viridiplantae; phylum Streptophyta; class Magnoliopsida; order Asparagales; family Asparagaceae; genus Dracaena; species Dracaena cambodiana. The sequence continues at coordinate 45,337,383 of JAYEPQ010000005.1, forward strand.
CTTCTCCCTTGTATAAATCCCGACTGTGTTTCATCGATCAGGTGTGGGAGGGACGGCTGCGAGGCAATTCGCCAGGAGTTTGGATATGATCTTGAAACAGCTGTTCAATAAAGTTATAGGCCGATAATCTCCAACTACTTCAGGCGATTCTCTCTTCGAGATGAGAGCTATGAACGAGTAATTGATTCTCTATATCTTCGCTCTTCTTTCCGCGAAGTCGGTTATGAGTACAATTAAATCCCCTTTAATCTCCTCCCAAAAGTTTTTTAGAAGAAAAGAGGGAAACCGTCCAGGCTTGGTGCTTTATCAGGACCGAGGTCCCAAACTGCCTTCTTTACTTCTTCTTCCGAAAAGTCTTTCTCCAGAGTCTGAAGATCCATGTCCGAATGCCACTGCTCGTAGAACATTTCAATTCTGTTGGTCGTGGCTCTTCCGAAAAGCTGATTGAAGTGTTGGTAAATGTGGTGGTATATGTCTTCTCCCTCGATGAGGGTTCCTTCTGTTGATGTAAGTTTGTGAATGGTGTTTATCCGTCTCCTCATATTCACCACTTTGTGGAAGAAACCTGTGTTCACATCCCCTTCCTTTAGCCATTTGCTGTGAGCTCTTTGTCTCCATTTGATGTCCTCCCTTTTGTAAATCTCTCCTATCAGTTTCCTTAGTTCACCAAGGCGGGTGGTCTTTTTTTTACACAGCGTCTGGACTTTCTCCTCTCGTTCTAGAAGCTCAATCTCCTTTATACATTCGTCCTTGGACAATTCTTGCATCCTGAAATGTCTCCTCTCCCATCTCAGGAGAACTCTGCGTAATCGACGCAGTTTTGTGCACATGTTATCGGCCACATCCATTCTCGTTGTTTGTTGTGCCCAACTCTGTTTAATGATTTTATATACTCTTTCATGTTCGAGCCCCCACTTTTCGAACCTAAAGATACTTTTTTTTTTGTTTGACTTCCCCGGACTCCAATCTTATGGGTACGTGATCCGAGGTTGGCCTACACATAGGGAGCACAACAGCGAAGTTGAATTTAGTTTCCCAGTCCGGGAAAACAAACACCCTGTCTAATTTTGCCATATTGATTGATCACACGGAGCAAAGCCTCGTACGAGATTCCATGGTGAACTGTGTTACTCTTTCACATGAAAATGATTGTTGGGAAGAAGAAGAAGGTTTGATCTTTATGTTCTGTAGTCCTTTTTTTGTATTATCTCAATAATGTGGTGAAATCACCGATGTTCTTCTTGTTCTATTATGATATCTTAATGGATTGTAGAAGGCAGCTGTTCTATTACTGCTGGCTGCAAGTTATTTCCAATGCTAGCTAAGGTATTGTGTGTGATTCTATCACACGCCAATTTCTATAAAGCAATAAGGCAAAAGTCTGCACGAAGGTCAAAATACTATCCAAAACAAAAATCATAACTGCCCATAACTGCCGATCTACTACGATTAGTGATTATGGTGATTATTTTCGAATGTAAATTAGAAAAAGGGCGAAGTAGTGGAGAAATAATGTTTGTCATTTATTAAAGGGTTAATTACAGTCAGACCCCCTGTAGTATTGCGAGTGTGCCACTTAACACCCCTGAAGTTTGAAACTCTCAAAAAACCCCCTGAACTTAGTTATTTTCACTCTCATTTTTTACTAAAGTGCACTCTTGTCTCTCAAATTCCTATTCTACCATCATTCTTCATTTTAACTAACAATAGGAATTTGAGAAATAAGGGTAGAATAGGAATTTTAAGGGACAAGAGTGCACTTTAATAGAAAAGGAATGTGAAAATAACTAAGTCAAGGAGTTTTTTTTGAGAGTTTCAAACTTTAGGGGTGTTAAGTGACACATCCCCAATACTACAGGGGGTCTGACTGTAATTAACCCTTTATTAAAATCATAACTTGTGATGCATGTACAATAAAATAGTGGGCGGTTGTGATTGCGATTAGGATGTTTTATTATTTATTATTTCATATGGAAAGATTCAAATCTGTTCAGTTACTTAACAATGTTTTTCAATGGATGAAAGAAAAACTATTGATTGCTATACAGAGTAACCACATGTACTTGCATCTATCTGCACCAAGTATATTTAACAAAAAGTTCTACAAAGTGTATGCACAAAAAATAGGATCTTGATGGTAAATATGTGATATTAGATTAAGTAGAGTTTCAATTAAACTTTTTCGATTCTAATTACCTACTTCAGTGCAAACAAACAAGTCAACAAAGTCCACCTGCAACAATAGGATCTTCTGAAATCACACATGCGCTAGTGATGAGTGTACCTTTATGCTATCCTTCTTGATATTAGTTTATGAAAATGTACTCTTTCTAATGGTAATGACCTGAGGAGGAGCGACCACTGCTGACATATATGGAGCTCTTTACCAACCAATGTCTGAGAGCATAGCAATAGCAACTCCCAACAAGGCAGGGGTAGACACTAAAAATAATTAAATAAAATAAAAAAATAAAATAAAATAAAATTATATGGAAACCACGATGGGAGAACCCGTGCAACCCGGGAGAGCTCCCGCGGGTTGCTACCCGCAGGAGAATCCCGCGGGTTGAGGATCCTGCGGGTTGCAACCCGCGGGAGGATCCCGCGGGATGCAACCCGCGGGAGCTCCCGCGGGATGCAACCCGCGGGGCTCCCGCGGGTTGCATCCCGCGGGAGCTCCCGCGGGAGCCTCCCGCGGGTTGCAACCAGCGGGAGCGATCCTGCAGGTGCCAACCCGCGGGTTATTTTCCGTATTTTTGTTTTGTTTCCTTTGCTGATATTCCGTGATCCGATTTTTCAGGAGCGAATCAATCCGGATTTCAAGTTCTCTCAGTCTATAAAATACAGGATTGGACTTGAAGAAAGGGACTTTTCTGGGGAGCCGACAGAGCGATTCTTCACAGAGGGTTGAGAGAGATCAGAAGGAGCGGGTTTTCTTCACATATCCCCTTCCAAATTGGATAGTCAACGGAGGCAGCAATAAGACTCCACCGCCACCCGTACCCACTTAAAAAAGGGAATCCACTAATATTCCCGTTCTTGTGACTACTATTTTCCTTTTGTAATCTAAATTCCCATTGTAATTCATCAATTTTGCAATGGAATCAAAGATTCAATTTTCGGGCGTACAGCAGGTATAGACATTGGAGAGGATTTCGAATGTGCATATTAACACTTTGGACATCACCTGAAATGAAGGCTAATGTAGATCTTCTTTTGTGATTATTTGGGTTGATCTTCCGGGATCGCACGGGCACTAGTGATGACTGTCTTTATGCTATCCTTCTTGATATTAGTTTATGAACATGTACTCTTTCTAATGTGATGGCCGGAGGAGCGACCACCCTGCAGACAGACATAGATCTCTTCACCAACCAACGTCTGACAACATAGCAGTGGTAGCTCCTGAGGAGGTAGGAATAGATATTGAGAAGGACTTTGAATGTGCAGATTAACAATTTGGGCATGACCTAAAATGAAGGATAATGTAAATCTTCTTTTGTGATTATTTGGTTTGATCTTTCGGGATGGCACATACACTAGTGATGAGTGTCTTTATGCTATCCTTCTTGATATTTGTTATAGACATGTACTCTTTGTAATGGTGATTGCCGAAGGAGGAGCAACCACCCTGGAGACACACATGGTGCTCCTTACCAACCAACATTTGACAATATAGTAGTGGCAGCTTCTGAAGAGGCAGGTATAGATATTGAGGAGGACTTTGAATGTGTAGATTAACACTTTGGGCATGAGCTGAAATGAAGGCTAATGTAGATCTTCTTTTGTGACTATTTGGGTTGATCTTTCGGGTTCACACATGCACTACTGATGAGTGTCTTTATGCTATCCTTCTTGATATTAGTTTATGGACATGTATTCTTTCTAATGGTGATTGCCGGAGGAGGAGCGACCACCATGCACACACGCATGGAACTCCACACCAACCAATGTCTAAGAGCATAGAAGTGGCAGCTCCCAACAAGGCAGGTATAGACAATGAGAAGGACTTCGAATGTGCAGATTAACACTAGGCATGACCTGAAATGAAGGTTAATCCGGATCTTCTTTCATAATTATGCTTTTTTTCGTATTGATCTTGTTGTCAGATTTGTTGGACTTTACTTTGACATGTTCTATTATTACTTTTTAATGGAATGCGAGAGAAAACCACTTAAACGGCTAAAAAAAAAAAAAAAAAAAGGCCAAAATCCATCTACAATCTATCTGACTTGCATTACAATATCTTATTATAAAAAGTTCTGCATCAAACTCAAATAGCTTTACTAGCCATTTTAACCCAAAAGCTTTACCAACACTCTTATGTACAATAAAGATATAAGCAAAACAAACACACATCAACGTTTGGCGACCAGCCCGTTGACAAGAGCAAGCGCATTGCTAGTGTACCTCTTCGCCCGCCGCACTCTCCAGCACACATCCAGCTTCACAGGACTGGCACTCCCCCTCACCCCACCAAACCCATCCTCGCACGTGTCCTCGTTCGTCAGCGCCGCGCTCATCCACGTCTGCACGTTCGACACCCGCCACGCCACCTCCTGCCCCCCCGCAGCTTCCAGCAGCCCAATCTCATCCGCCGACTGCTGAATCTGATCCGTTGCGTCCTCCAGTGAGTCCTTGCAGTCGTGCAGGGCTGCAGCGACGCGGGCCGCGGAGGTGGACGTGCGAGTGAGGTTGGCGATCAGGGAGGAGAGGGAGCGGACGCGGGCCAGGCTGACATTGGCGGCGGCGTGGGCGAGGGCGACGGGGTTGCGCTGGACTGCGTCGGCGTAGTGGGAGAGGGAGCGGATGCAGAGGGAGGGGTAGAGCGTTGCGCTGCAGCTGGTTCGGATGAATTCGGAGTTTGTCAACTTGATCGAAGAGGCTGGTGAGGCTGGCGACGGGAGAGCGAGGGATGGGATGTTAATGGTGGAGATGAGGATGAACGATAAGAGGAGGTCAGGTGACATTGTTGAGGGAGTTTAAGTGAAGGCTTTGTTTGTTGTGATGGGGATTCGGAATTTGATTTGGAGGAGGCTGGGCTCTGTTGTGGTGGATAATGGGGAGGGGAGGATGCGAGGATTAAATAGTGGGAGTGTGTGTGTGTGATAATCTTTCATTGCCGACTCATTGCACCTACATCACCTTAAATTACGGCTATGGATGGTAAACTGATGGATGACAATGGATGCGGTCATAGAATAATTTTTAGTCCGTTTTATATAAAATTTTAAATAAAAAAAAAATTTCTATTTCAAAATTTTATAGAGAATAGGCAAGAAACTGATTCCATTACCATCCCATTTATGATTATGAATGATTTTGTTGTTTTTTTATTAGTGGAATGCCTGAGGTTTTGGTTCTTTGCAACAACTTCATAGTTGATGTGGGTGTCTAGTTATTGGTTTTAGATATGACTATGATCATATACAATTTGGTTGGGTATAAAAGAGACTACTATTACGTATGTAAATATATGTTTTATATACTTCCAAGAAAAGACGTTCAAGCTTTTTCTAAAAACAAGGTAAAGAAAGTATTTAATAGCCCAAATTCTTTTTAGGTCATCATATTTAGGGGGGGCAAGTGGGCCGTGCTCAGTCTGGTTCCGGCACGGCACGTCCGCCTAGGCGTAGGCATGGGCTCGGCCCGCCGGCATGGCCCGCAGGACATGTGCCGTCGTGTTTTTTTTTTTTAAATTTTTTAATAAATATTAAGTTGATTATTAAGTAAATTTAGAAAAATAGTTAGTTTAATTTAATTAGTTTTAACAAGAAGAAACGATAGTAAAAATAAAATTTTATTATATTAAATCTCATTATATTGACATAATTGCTTTATAAATCTTTTTAGAAATTATACAAAGCCTGAAGAGAGAGAAGAGGACCCTCACAATCACCCTCAACTTGTTCTTAGTATTTTTTCCAAAAGATTTATAAGTTAAAAAATTACATGAAATTTTTTTTAAAAATTAAATGAAAAAATTTACAAAAGTAGAAATTACAATTTGAAAAGAAAAACAAAAGTCTATTTTCATTCATTTTCTGGTGAGTTCTCTATTTTTATTTTGCTGGACGATTCTTATTATCTTTCTTTTTCGTCGAGCCAGTTCTTCAAACAAACACACATCTCTAATATATCGGCTGCCATTAAATTTCTCCACTCCGTGAGCACTCTACTACATGTACTAAAAATAGACTCTGATGCTACAGTAGACACCGGAGGAGTTAATAGATCACGGACCATATTGGAAAGCACACGATATATTTTTCTTGTGATTTCTACCAGGCCAAAAATCAAAATCTTCATAATTTTCAGAGGTCACATTATCTTCATAGTTGGTTCTTTTTCTAAATAATAATGTAGTTTATTAAAATATATACTAGATTGCCTAGGATTTTTTCGGTGAAATACGAATGATATTATTGGATTTCGAGTTTTCCTAACAATTGGTTCCTTTGTAGATTGTATTTTATCACCATACGTATCTTCATACATATGGTATATAATATCTAAATAAATTTTAATATCATTAACTAAATCCCTAATATTATTTTCATAACACATATTTTTATAAAATAAATTTATTAAAATTTTAAGTCCATCTAATTTACAGCGTAGATCTACAACAGTTGCAAAAAAACCCTCCTAACGGCTATAAACTGCTAATTTAAAAAAAAAAACAAATAGGCGAGCCGAGCTGTGACTTGCACATGCCAGGCACGGTTCGGCCCGCTTGGGCCGCGCCTTGCCGACGACCCGGGCAATTCCAGCTCAGGCACGGCTCGAGCCGGAGACCTGGGCCGTGCCGAGCATATTTGCCTTCCCTAATCATATCCCACGGCTCAGACCAGGATCACTTTTAACACTTGAAGCCTCCATATGCATTCTTTTGCTTAAGAAGATGACTTGGCTGCATTGTGAGCCATCAAACACCATAGGATGCCAACTAGTTTGCGGGCATCAGGACTGTATTTTATGAGCTCAGATAATCCCAGTAGATATGGAAAAATTCTATTCACGCATCTGGATTGTATTTTATCATTTTAGATAATCTTAGTAGATATGGAAAAATTATATTCATGCATCTGAGCTGTATTTTATCAGCTCAGATAATCTCAGTAGATATTAAAAAAATTCTATTCACACATTTTAGCTGAATTTTATCAACACAGATAATCTCAGTATATATAGGGAAATTCTATTCAAGCATATGGACTATATTTTAGCAGCTCAGATAATATCATTAGATATGGAGAAATTTTATTCACGCATCTGCAGCTCAGATAGTCTCATTAGATATTGAGAAATTCTATTCACATATATGGACTGTATTTTATCAGCTTAGATAATCTCAGTAAAAATAGAGAAATTCTATTCACACATCTGGGCTATATTTTATCACCTCAGTTAATCTCAGCAGATATGGAGAAATTATATTCACACATCTGAATTGTATTTTATTAGCTCAGATAATTTCAGTAGATAGGAAAAATTCTATTCACTCAATATATATACGGTCACTATCAGTGTCCCTATACCGATGATAAAACCAAGGGGATGTATACTACTAAATTTGGCTCATACGTGCACAACAAGTGATCACGTGCACGGTAGTACCAGAAGCTTGCTGGGTATTAATTGCCTGATCCCAACGCGTGCCTTTGGTTTGGTTGGCACACACATAATGTAGAAGAATGGTTTTTTTTTTTTTTTTTTTTTTTTTCTTTTTCCTGCTAATATAATAAAAATTATCCTTTTTTTTTTTTTTATTGAGATGCTTAGGTCTTTCAGTAGGTGAGTGCCAATAATATAGTTGAGCTAAGTAAAGGGTTTCCACGGCACGCCAATTGGCATTGGGCATGTGGAAGAAAAGGGCGGAGAATGCGGCGGAAGGATCGTTGACAACCACCCACGCGCACTCCATGCATCTGTCCCTTCACTCTAAAGGACTTTATGAACATTTTTAGATTTATAAAACAACCATTAGAAGATGTCAGTTGATTATGATATATTAGGATGAGATAGTGTTATCAGAAATCAAATTTAGAACCTCTGAGATATTGATTATGATATATTAGGATGAGGTAGTGTAATCAGAAATCAAATTTAGAACCTCCCACGAACTTGCTGAGATGAATCAAAG
>JAYEPQ010000005.1:45350528-45769300 GCA_036321105.1 Dracaena cambodiana
TTCAGAAGATCGTGGGATCGAGACAGCTATGAGGATTAGTTCTTTCCTCGTTGACGATCCAACGCCGATAATTGAAGGTGGTTGAGATTTCTTGAGCTTGTTCTTCATCTCTTCTGATCTTAGAGAAAGATCGAACTCTTACGCGAGAGAGAAATTTGGCTAAAGGTTCCTTCTCTCTCTGCTGATCACAAGGTTTCAAGGCTCTCGCACGTAACTTGAATTGGCAAAAATCTTTTTTGAGTCCCTCTTGAAGGATATTTATAGGCTCCCAAATTGTTGAGCGAGTTTTCTTATAAATAGAAACAGAATCTTATTGTAATATTGATGAGATATTTGAATTTTCTTTTGATTAGATTTGCTCCAAAATTCATTGTATCTAGTCCTGATCTTGCACCCAAAAATCAATTAGACTCAAATTAGAATTTGTAGAATTATCAAAATAGTCTGAAGTAGGGTCCAATATATTGTGCAGTGAGAGAGAAAGAGAGAGAGAGAGAGAGAGAGAGAGAGAGATTTTTTTTTCTTTGGGCTCGCACTCGCAAGGCTTCCCCACCTCATGTCCGCAAGGCTTCTTCCTCTCTTTTTTTTTGGCCGCTTTTGGCCTCTTATCTCTTTTTCTGAGCCTCACGGTCGCGTGAGGCTCGCTTGAGGCTCATAATTTTATTTTTCTTTCCTTCAGCCTCTTCTCTCTTCTTCTGAGCCTCATGCCTGCAAGGCTTCCCAGCTCATAATTCTCCCTCTTTTTTTGTTTCTGTTTCGTTTTTGGCCTCGTGTCCTTCTCCCTTTTTTATTTTATTATTATTTTTATTTTATTTTTTATTGTTTTATCATTCCACACGACCCCCTCCAAATTTTAAAATTTTGTCTCTTATCTAAATTTTGAAATACTTTGAACTCTTATTCAAGATTGGTATCCCAAACCTAGACTGTTTAATGTGCCCAATAAAACTTGTTAAGGATATAACAAGCTGAGTTTTATTAATCATTATAAAGTTGACTTGCTTGGATAACAGACAAAGTCTTGTTGATTGGATTAGAATCACAAAATTATAGACAGAGCTATGGCTGACATGCCTATGAGGTGATCATTTTGAAATTAATGGATGGATTTAATGGAATTGGTGGATAATTTTATGGAAGATGAAACTTGTTAAGGGTGTGGAAGTGCCTTAGCGAGCTGAGTGTTTTGATTGTGGTATGACGCATTTGGGTTAACAAAAAGAGTCGATGACTCACCTGGTTGACAGACAGAGTCGGTGATTATTTTTGAATTAAAAAGGTGACTCGCCCAGCCGACAGACAGAGCCGGAATGATGGAATTAGGATCGAAGAATCATGGACAGAGGTGTATTGTTAAACATACCCATAAGGTTTCGGCAGAGGTGTACAATTAAACGTACCAATAGGATTTTGGTAGAGGCTCTTAATTGCACACGCAGAGATGATCAAGTCAGATCATCGGTTTCGGCAGAGGTGCCTAATTGCACATGCCTGGATGACTCGTCTGGGTAACAGACAAAGCCGGTGATCATATTAAAATCACAAAAGAAACTATTTATTGTAGTATGTGATGATTCAAATTTAGTTATCAAAGGTAAAGCATAACTTGGCAGATTTGTTGATTATGAGATGAGATGGTTCAAATCTCGCTGTCAGAGATAAGAGTTTAACTTACAGATTTAATTATATTAAAGTGAAGTGGTTGAGATTGTTCAAATCTTGCTGTCAGAAATAAGAGCTTAACATAACATATTTACGGGATTTTTTGCAAACCCTCAGCTATCAACGGATTTGACATGCTGATGAGTGCCATATATTGCATATTTATAGCATTCATATTACCTATTTTTGTAAATAAATAAATACTACTCGGGTATTTTTAGTGTCTTTTCAGATAATCCGATTCATACAAGGAGATAGTATGAAATCAGAGTTGGAGTAGAAAATCAAAGTCCGAAAAGTTTCTAAAGTGGGCAGGACTACGAGACTACGATGCTGCAGAGAGTCAGTCATCAAAATAAACTCAAAAGGAGAAAATAATCGAGGGGAAAAAATTAAAAATTAGATAATTATTTTTACAGCTAATTAGCGGTATTTACTGCTAATTAGCAGCCATGTGAGCCCCAATTCTTCTGAGTTTTCTCCCGTGGCTTCGTTTTAATCTTGTAGTTTTACAATTGTATTAGAATTGGGTTTGGTTTTCCGAAACCTATATATTTGCCGTATCCTTGTATTCTAAGAGAATCCGGTAAGTTTTGTACTCGTTTTAAATTAATAAAATTAGGGTTTTGCTGAAGGGGTGACGGCCACAATACCGTGCTCCAGAGGTAAGCCATTGTTTTTAGATCTTTACTTACTTTCTAGATAGAGTTAATTGCTTTCTAGTTTAAGTTTTATTGATTTCTAGATTAGATTTATTTATTTTCATGAATAAAAATAGGATTTTGCTTACTAGAATTATGAGTAGCTAATTTTTTTTAGCCTTAGGATGTAGATAAAGTTAGTTTAATAGATCTAATATTGATTTATCTCATCTTTTTTCTAAAAAGAAATAAAGTTATGATTTTTCTATAAATAAATAAAAGATAGAGTTCACAAATCATAATTCTTTGATAGATTATGCTTAATTAATATTTTGATAATTTATGCTTAGATGAAGTTTGGAATTTTTATTCTTTATTTATTTTTTGATTTGTCAATAGAGATTTTCCTATAAATAAATTAAATTGGATAAACTTGTAAATCTAATTTCTTTGATAGGTTATACTTAAGTTCGGTCTTTTGATAGCCTATACTTAGATTAGGGTTTGAAGTTTATTTCTTTTTTTTGTTTATGAGATTTTCTATTTGATATGATTTGTTTTTAAGAAAGGTGTTATTTTTGATGGTCTATACTTGCACATCACTTGATATGTCATACTTAGGGGTACTTGATTAAAATCAAATTAAAAAGATCACATTTTTAATATGTTACTTAACCGTGCATAATTAAAAAGTTAGGAAGAAAGAGATAATTCACTGTTAGGCTATTATTCTAATGGATTCGAAATCCTAGGCTAATCTCTAGAACTTAGAATCAATCTTCCCTCAATTTAGAAACTCTTAGTTAATCCACTAGAACTAAAGAAATAGTAAGAATCGCAAAACACCTGAGATCTCTGTGGGACGATCTGTATAGTGCTACAACCGACACTGTACGCTTGCAGTAATTTATCACATCACATGCCTTTACCAATCACCATTTGTATTGGGCTAACCATATTATTCCCTTCAGCATAATGAGTTGTTGAAGGTTTTGTTTGGGCTTATATGCCAAATGTTCTTTCTTCCCTTTGCCTTTTTGGCATCGGGTTATTTCTACCCCAAGTATGATAAGACTAGTCGAGAATTTAGTTTCCTCTTGCCCCTTGTCTCGAGGGCGCTGGACTATTCGCACATTATTCCTTATCATAATAGGTTGGCGAGAATTTTGATTTCCTCTCCCCTTTGCTTTCGAGACATTGGGTAATGATGTATCATTGTAAGATAGTATTATGACAGATTTGTCATAAGATTTTTAGCAAATCTCCAACTATCAACAAATTTGACATGCCTTTACCAATCGCCGTTTACTAGCCATACTATTTTCCTTAGCATAATGAGTTGTCAAGATTTTTGTTTGGTCTTAAACACCAAACGTTCTCTCTTCCCTTTACCTTTGTAGCTATGGGTTTATTGCTACCCCCAGTATAATAGGGTTGGCGAGAAATTTCTGATTTCTCTTTCCGTTACTTTTGATAGTATTGGGCGGTTAATTCATTAGCCTTCCCTTTCGTTTTTTTTTCGAAAGTGGTTAGATATAGTATTTCTTCAAGAAGTTATCGTTAATAAACATCATCATTTTGTCGCCGTCTTGATTGATCAGGTGATAGGCTCTATTTGAGTCGACAGTTTCTACTATAAAAAGTCATACCCACTTGGGTTTAAATTTTTCCTTAGTTTTGTAGATCATGATCATCAGTCTTTTGACGGATAAGACCAAATCTTCTTCTCTGAAAGTTCTTCATTTAACTTTCTTGTTAAACGCTCTCGAGATGCGCGCTTCATATAATTCGATTTGTTATTGTGCTTTAGGATGCAAACTTAGCCCTATATCCGCGGGCTTAACCTCGTGATTTAACCTAGTATAGCCTCGCGACTGGGCTAGTATAATTTCGCATTATACACGGGTTGGACTTGTGTGTTGGTTTAGTCTCGCACACTGAGTTAGATTCATGTGCTGACTTAGCCTTGCACACTGACTTAGATTCGCATTTAGTTGCGAGCATAACTCCACATTCCATGTAGGCATAGCATTGTGCTTGAGTTGCTTTACACGATTTTAGCTTTGCGCCTTGATCCCTTTACGTGTGCTTAGCCACAAGGTTTACTGGATGTGGGTTCCACCCCCTATGTGGGCCTCATTTGATTGGTTATGATGAGCATTTAATTTGATCACCTTCTTCTTCATTAGATATTATGCAAAGCCACTGGTTGGCCTGATGCTTTAAGTCTCCGACACAGACCTTAGCCTTCCGTTTCTTGAAGTTTATGTGGGGCTGAGAGTTAGTCTTGCACTCTGAACTTCTTATGGAAGGCTGAGAGTTACCTTCACATCTTGGCCGTGAGCAATGTTATAAAATGCGTTTTCAGTATGCGTGTGGTCGAGGACTGCATAACGCATAATCGGATTACGCGCCGATTATACGGATTATGCAGAATTATGCGGAATATTAATATTTTAATATATATTAATATAATAATTATAAAAATAGATATATTAAGTGCTATAAAACTCTAAAAAAAATATAAATAATAACTGTAAGTATGTAAAATAAAGATAAATTGGCTATAATCCAATTACAAATTATAAAATTATAAGATGCATATACAAAATTACAAATTACAATGAACATATGACAATAATCCACATATTGCTAATACAAGATATGTGTATGATAAGTTTCAGTTCGGAGACTTGTGAAATTCCAAAAATTCAAGATGCATGTACGGTTTGGATATAGAAATAATCAAGTATTAAAGAAATTAAAATTGATAAAAAAAGCTTGTGTTCACATAAGTTTGAAAAAACTTTCTAAATTATTCAGCAATTATTGCACATACATACTAATAATCAAGTATAAATAGAAATTAAATTGCTAATCAAGTCACTAAACTGTACATTACTCATCAATAACTAAATCCAACAAATTTTAAGCAAGATTCAACTTCTTTATCAAAAGAAACTCCCCTAAAAGTTTGTACTGCAAAATTATTTCAAAAGAATTCAGCTATTATTTCAAATTATTGATGTTTGTGCTGCAGAAGTGGTGTGGTCATCGATGAAGGTGAAGAATAAAAAACAAAAAATTGGCTAACGGAGGTGAAGAATCAAAATAATGCAGTGGCTGAATCTCCCATTTTTTCAAATTAACTCAAACCCTTAATTCTACTCAGTTAACAGTTAACACAAAAAATTGTCTCAACTCATTTTCCCCAAATAAAACCCTAGCCCCAATTTTTCCGAATATTTTCTTCCACCAAAAAATTCAAACCCTAAAATCAACTCAGTTTCCTCAAAATAATCATCAAAAATATTCAAGAAGGATAATACCAAAAAAAAAACCCATCAAAACCCTAAAGAGATCCAAAATTTTAATTGAAAAAAAAAAAATTTACCTGCGTTTGTCGGCAAAAAATTCTGGAAAAGCAAAGAAGATCCATGAATTCAGAGACAGAAGCCCGCAACTCATCTGATTAGCGAATCTAAGAAACTGAGGTCCGCGAATTTAAGAAACTGAGGTCCGCGATCTAGACGACAGAACAGGTTCGCGAATCTAAAGCTGAGATTCGCGACACTACCCATAACTTTCGGGTGGGGGTTTAATACAAAGTTATCCAACCCGAACAGAAGAATTGCCACCTCAGATCGTAGGGCTAACTGCCAAACGAATGCAGCGGCGTCACTTTGGTCGTGGGAGCAACCGCCTAATGAATATGGCGGCACTTCTCGAGTAGTGGGAGCTAACAGTCGAGCAAATATGGTGAGACGTTACTCCAAACCCCCTATAAAAGGCGGGAGCGACACACACATAGAGATATATACAGAGAGACAGACAGAGACAAAGACGTCTTCTCCCAGAAATTACCCGTTGTAATCAAGAGTAAAGAGCCCTTTTTTCTTTTCCTTTAGCCAACTGAGAGAAATTGTACGGAGTGTCAACGGAGAGCAGGATCGTCCTCCATAGCTACCTAGAAACCCAGCCTTAAACAAAGAGGAAGTCCATCTTCCCCATCTTCTGTAAACGGAAAACCGTCCGATTGTAATCCTTTATTGAAAGATTGTCAGTAAAGAGAAACTCAATTTTTATGGCGAACAGAAGATTGGCGACTCCGCTGGAGACTACTATCACCTCCGGTGACTTGGTGGTAGCTCAATCCGACAACATTCCAGTTGGTAGTATGGTCGGCTCGCTCACCATTTTCGTCGACCAGCAAAGATATGAAGAATTTCTTTCTTTAGGCACCAAGAGCCTTACTTCCCTAAGGGGATACCATAAAATCTCCAAGGGGTCAATTTCCAAGGAGATGACAATAGCCCAGTTGAGGGAATCAACGGACCAAGATAGTCCGAAATCCCCTTCCTTAACAACGGGCTCTCTGCCAGTCCCATCAAAGACTCTTGATCTCTCAAGCAAAGTGGACCAAGGTCCCCTCTTCAACAAGGGGAAGCGACTACCACCCGCTCCGCAAAGATGTCATGGGAGAAAGAGGTTCCTCTCACTCGTACAATGAGGAGAAACCTGAGGAGAAGCAAAGCTCGTGCCCTTCACGGGAACGTGCAACAAAAGGAAACTGCCAACTCATCTCGGCAGAAACCTACGATCCAAATATGGAAGCCTAAGGGCGAGATTGGTCAAGATGCAGAGGGATTCGCTCACGTTTCCTACAGGAAGTGGAGTGAACCCGTCAAAGTGGTCTATGATCAACACGGAGCATACATTCGCGTCCCAAGGGGAAAATCGGAAGAAGCTCGCGAACCTCAAATTCGCAAGAGGCGCATGTCCATCCACGAGGCTGAAACTCCACTGTCCCTGAAGTTTCACTCACAAATGAGCCCATCACAAGGGACTCCAGTGCAAGAGATATTAGGAAACTTCTAAACAGAAGAAGAGAAGAATCCCATGTATCTCAATGCCACTGTGAACGACTGATCAATGCAGTACTGTCTCACTGTCATTGTTCAACTCATGCCCGATTCTCGGTGTTTTGTCGATTGTCGCCTCTGTCAACATCGTCAAAAAGGAGACGACGTGGACTCGAGTTTTCTGAGCCGGAATATCCCGCGATGACCTCCAACATGATAAGCGTTGGAGAAAAGAAGAAGAAAAAGAAGGCGAAGAAAATCTCCGAAGAAGAAGCTTCTGACCCAGAGCTCTCTTCGAGTTCGAAAGACCCATCCAACGAAGAACGAGGAGTTTTTCGGCACACTCGACTCAAAAATGGGTGGCGATCCCTATGAATTATAGACAGATGGCGGGGATCTCATCTGATGAAGAAAATATAGTCAAATCTGTTATGGCTGAATCACAGACGTCTGATTCATTCTTAGAAGACTCCGCCTCTGCATATATGACGCAGAACAATATCCCAGAAGAGTTCATGCAGAGAATGGAGGAGCAAGATAGGCATATCCAGCAACAGCAGAACGCCATCAGCGAGTTTAAAGATGCTACACGTTCTGATAGAGTTAGAAAAAGCTAAACTGAAGAATACAGGAAAGAAGACCGAAGAAGAAAGTCATGGTCCTCATAACAATCGAGAAGAAGAAGAACATCATAAAGATGATGACAACCGCTCCATGCACCAGGAGGAAAACGCAAATGCTGTCTGGATGGAGAGCTTCCAGACTCAACTGAACGCCCTCATGCATAAGGGCGACCTACAAGAATTGGGTGTGGTAAGGCCATATCCCATGGAGTGGGAAACGGTGTCGTTCTCAGAAAGCTACAAACCGCTGAAGCTCAAATCTTTTGATGGTAGAGGATCGCCAAACCAACACCTCTACTATTTTAAGTCGCAGATAGGACATTTATCCGGAAATGACCCTATTATTACAAGAGTATTTGTTAGTACCTTAACCGTGCTAGCTTTTGAATGGTTCCGGAGATTAGAACCGGGAACCATCAATTCCTAGAGTGACATGGAGAAAGTCTTTCTCACTCGATTCTGTGAAGATGATATGGAGGTATCAATGCCGGCGCTTCTAGCCGCTAAACAAAAGAAATGAGAGTCAGCCCGGGACTTCATCAAAAGGTTCCGAAACGATTCTCTTAGATGTCCGCATGGGATGCCAGAAAAGACCCTGGTAGAAACCTGTCGACATAACTTATCAACTAAGGTTCTAGCCAGAATGGGGGCGGTGAAGTCCTCAACGTGGAAGGATCTCGCCCTACAAGCTGAAGAAGCTGAAGAAATTGCGCAAAGGCTTGAAGAAGAAGGAGGCGAGGAGAAACCGAAGCGAAGTGGTGATAACAGTTATAAGTCCCGACCCCGAGGGTATAAGGGAAAGGAAACAATTGTCACTGATGCGCCACAACCTACGAAGACTCCCCCGAAACTTCATCCTCAGGCGCGAGTGTTACAAAAGCAATACTCTTTTAAGGATGAGTACACGAAGACTATCTTCAACTTCCTCATGAGTAAGAAGATGCTGAAGTTGCCAGAGTCTAAACGTCTAGAGGAAGTTGGGAAAGTTAATGATCCTAACTACTGTGTCTACCATAGGATCATTAACCACCCCACCCAAAACTACTACATCCTTAAAGACAAAATTCAAGCCTTAGTGGACGCTAATGTCATCAAGCTTCAAGAGCACCAGAAAAAGGTGACTGCGAACATGGTGACCGTCAAGTTCGGTAAAGCGCCCCACTGGGTAGAGTCAACAGTTCAAGATGGAGTGCAACCCATCCAAAAAGGCACGATGCAAGTCGAAAATTTTGATCCACACCAACAGCAAAAGAAATGACTATTCCCCTTTGAAACTGATAGGGGGGAGATACTATGGGTACATCCTGATCTCCTAAATGATGAACAATGGAATTCCAGTTCATCTGGGAAGAAGCGAAGAGAGAGGGTCTTCACCTCTAATGTCGTTTCCGTAATTCCCGAAAACGATGAGATCATTCCTGCTTTGACCGATTCGGAAAAAGAAATCGGAAATTTCTTGGTCGTCGATGCAGACCCTCCCTCCACGGGGACCCGTTCAGGAAAAAAATACTTAAAGAATTACGGCCAAACAACAGATGCTCAACTATCTCCAGAGAAAGTCAAACAAAAGGAGCTGAAGTTTGACAAAGCTCTAAGGAAGAAGGGAAAAGAACTTGCGGAAGACTCGCGAAAGTCATTGCAGTTCGACATCCTAACACAGCTGGCCAATATCCCTGCAAGGATAACCTTGTATGAGCTCCTGAAACTCTCCAAATCAACTAGGGAAGTTTTAAGAGAGGCTCTGCAAGATTCGAAAGTGTTCTTGGCGCAAATACCAGAGTCGAACGAAGAGGGAGAGTCTCTTTGCGTGACATGTCACCAGACCTCTGGTAAAAACATCCTTTGCGTCACATTCTCTCCAGAAGATATGCAAGTTAGAAGTAATAAGCATCATCGCCCTTTGTATTACAAAGGATACATAGGGTCTACGGAGATTGATCGTATTCAAGTTGATCCAGGCTCGGCTTAGAGCATTATGCCGCGAAGGATGCTACGATATCTTGGAGTGCCGATGAACAGATTGGCCGCAACTAACACTACTATCTTCAGGTTCAATGCTAACTGTAGTAGACCCCTGGGTAAAATAAAGCTCAAGTGTCAAATCGACGACCTGAAAATGGAAGTCACGTGTTACGTGATAGATGCGGACACGTCATACAACCTGCTGTTGGGGAGACCCTGGATCCATAGCAATCTGATCGTGCCCTCCACGTTACACCAATACATGAAGTACGTCGACGAAGACACGACTCATTGCGGAGAAACAACCCTTCAAAGGAGTTGAAAACTACTTTACTGACACGTTGTTGTATCAAGATGCGTTTGGCATCGCAGATCGGCCCATTCAAGATGACTCTGATAGTGGCGAAGAGGCTGATACAGAATCAGGATCCGAAGATTCGGAATCTGAGGATGTAATCTGGGATGGTGAGCCCATTGTGATAAGCCTCGAAGGCCTTGATTAAATAACGCCGTTCACTCTGATGGTGAATGGGTGATAAATAAAAATCTGAAATTTGGTTATTTTTCTGGTGTTGATTCTGAGCCCTCAAGCACTAGCACAGATGCATTTAGCGACTGTGTAAATGAGATATATTCTCTGACTTCCTTCCAAGCACCTATCCGATCATCCTAATATGAATCAAGTGACGACGTTGAAAGGGCTGACCAAGTTATTTTTGAGATCCTTCCCAAAAGGGGAACCCAAAAAGCCATAGTATTTGGAAGAGCAAGTCATAGGAACAAAGAGAAATGTTCAGATTCTGAGGAAGAACAGGGAAAACTCGAGTTCTTCCATTACGATGAAAATTCCGTGGAATAATGAAGAAAATGGGATACAATCTGGCCGAAGGCAGGGGGTTGAATTTCGGAAAAGGAAGGAAGACAATCCTTCAACCTTTTGTTCCCGAAGGGAAGACGCCAGACTATTACCAGAAAACCGATAGGGGGTTGGGATGTGTCACCACTTCCGAGGCCTCCTCAAGCGACAAAGCTGAGGAAAGACAGTACGATCATTCGTCAGAATCATCATGCTGGGATTCAGATGTCAGCACAGGTGTGATTTTCCACGAGGTATCCGCGAACATGACTTCCGCGATCCAAGAAGACGAAGATTTGGAAGAAACCTCACCAGCAAAAGACGACCCTTGGAACAAGCATCTTAATATGGCGTGGGAGATTCAGTTTGAACAACGGGAGCCCCCAACTGAAGATAAAGTGATCCAAATCAATATGGGAGATGAAAAGAATTCTAAACCCATATTTATAAGTGAGAACCTGTCCTCGGAAGAAAGGAAGGAATTGATATGCCTTGTCCGCGAATACATCGATATTTTCGCTTAGAGTTATGAGGAAATGCCAGGATTGGTCCAAGTGTGGCGGTTCACAAATTGAAGATCCGACCAGAAACTAAGCCAGTAAAGCAGCAACAACGAAAATTCCATCCGGAGATCATGGAAGCTATAGGAACTGAAATCAAAAAGTTAATCACGTCAGGCTTTATTCGCGAGGAGCAACACCCTGACTGGGTCGCAAATATAGTTCCCGTGACCAAGAAAAATGAAAAAATCCGAGTCTGTATAGACTTTAGGGATCTGAATGAGGCTTGCCCCAAAAATGAATTCCCATTACCCATCACTGATATTATGATAGATAATACTTGTGGGTATGAGCGCATGACATTCATGGATGGATTCTCGGGATATAATCAAATAAAGATGCACCCCGATGATGAGAAACATACGTCCTTCAGGACACCACTCGTATACAGTCATGCCCTTTGGCCTAAAGAACGCAGGTGCTACGTATCAACGTGCTATGCATGCAATTTTCCAGGAGCACCTCCGGAAAATAGTGGAGTGCTACGTAGATGACCTAGCAATTAAAAGTAGAAATAAAGAAGATCACTTAAAAGATTTGAAGACAGTGTTTGACCTTATGAGGAAGCACCAGCTCAAGATGAATCCAGCTAAGTCTTTCCTGGGGGTCTCTAGTGGCAAATTCCTCGGCTTTGTCGTAACTTCGAAAGGAATGCATCTTGATCCAGACAAAGTCAAAGCTATCCAAGACATGCCACCTCCTCGTAACCTCAAAGAGTTGAGAGGGTTGAAAGGCAGACTGACGTACATTCGCAGATTTATATCAAATTTATCTGGTAAATGTCAACCTTTCGCCAGACTGATGAGGAAAGGAGTGTCGTTCATCTGGGATGACGCATGCCAAAAGGCTTTTGAAGAGATCAAACAATATCTCACGAAGCCGCCAGTGCTCGTGTCCCCAGTTTCGGGAAGGCCCTTCCAGTTATATGTAAGGGCTATCGACCATTCATTGGGCGCTTTGCTAACACAAAAGAATGAGTCAGGCCACGAGCAAGCCATCTACTACCTCAGCAGAATGATGATTGGGGTAGAACACCGTTATAATCCCGTGGAAAAAGAATGTCTAGCGTTGGTGTTCGCAATACAGAAAATGCGACACTACTTAGTTGGACAAACTATCCACGTTGTATCGAGAGTTAACCCTCTAAGAATATTAATGACTAAACCCGGGTCATTAAACTCAAGATTATCCAATTGGGCTATTTTGCTATCACAATATGATATGCACTTCGTTCCACAGAAGTCTATTAAAGGACAGGCCGTGGCTGACTTCTTGGCCGAGCATCCAGTCCCGGCATCCTCGAGGTTATATGAACAAATCCTAGGAGAGTTTGAGGAACGAGATCTAATTCCAGAAAAGGATGGTTCGAGAAGGCCTTCCGAATCGAATACAGTTTCGAAAGGTGTATGGCAACTTTTCTTTGATGGTGCCTCCCGAATGGGATCCAAAGGAAAGACGACAGCGGGGGTAGGAGTTGTTCTCGTCTCTCCTCGCAACCACATCATTCCTCAAGCTTACTCATTGACAAGCTCGTGCTCCAACAACGTCGCGAAATATAACGCCCTCCTAATTGGCTTAAGAATAACCAAACAACTGGGGGTCAAATATTTGGAGGCATATGGGGACTCTCAACTCGTTGTAAACCAAATAAAAGGGGAGTACGAAGTCAAACATGAAGACCTCCTGCCGTATTATCATGCGATGATCAAGATCGCTAACGGTTTCACTGGTTTCTATAGCAGCCACATAAAGCGCCACCTCAATAGTTATGCGGATTCGCTAGCTTCCTTGGCTGCTACATTAGCCTTGCCCAAGCATGCTAAAAGGCAAATTATGGTAAGCAACAAGGAATTGTTCTGTTCAAAGGATGAGCTCAAAGAAGAAGCGAAAGAAAACGAAGCTGACGCTTGTGCATCTAGCCTAGAGCCAAGGGATTGGCGTTTTCTTTATATAGACTATGTCCTTTACGGGATATTACCCGAAAATTCAAAAGAAGCCAAAGCCATTCAGGGAAGAGCCATCCGGTTTTACTACAACGCGGAACTCCAGACGTTGTACAGAAAATCCTATGACGGAGTTTTACTTCGCTGTCTTTCCAACCGCGAAGCTCAAAAGGTACTCGAAGAAGCTCACACTGGCATCTGCGGAGCACATCAGCCAGGACCGAAACTCTGGAATAGAATCCGAAGGATGGGTTATTATTGGTCTAAGATGATGATAGAAGCAGTCAACTACGCCAAGAAGTATAGGGCCTGCCAAATACATGCAGACTTTATACATCAAGCTCCAAAATATCTCCACCCGACGGCTACGTCATGGCCGTTTGAGCAATGGGGTATGGACATCATAGGGCCAATTTCTCCGCCATCAACGAGAGGACACCGATTTATTTTGGCCATAACTGATTACTTTTCAAAGTGGACTGAGCCTATCTCCCTGACGAAGTAAAATCATCAGACGTTATCAAGTTCATCAAGCACCATGTGCTTTATCGCTTCGGGATGCCTAGAAGAATAATTCACGATAACGGACCTCAGTTCGTAAGCCAAGTGTATTCTAAATTCTGCAACAAATACAAGATCGAGGATGTAGCTTTATCGCCATACTACCCTGCAGCCAATGGTCTAGCAGAAGCTTTCAATAAGACCATTATAAAACTTCTTAAGAAGTTTGTGTCATCCAATCAACGGGATTGGGACGAAAAGCTCGGAGAGTGTCTGTGGGCATACCGAACCACAGTCCGAACTCCCACCAATGCCACTCTGTTCTCCTTGGTATATGGATCAGAAGCGGTCTTGCCTTTGGAGATCCAAATCCTTTCATTACGAGTCGTGTTAACAACAAGGATGACAGGAGAAGAAAAGCATCAGCAAAGGCTCCAAGAGTTAGAAGCCTTGGATGACAAACGCTTAGAAGCTCAACAGAGTATCGAACTATACCAGGCACGGATCTCCAGAACCCTTAACAAGAAGGCTAAGCGAAGGACTTTTAAGAAAGGTGATCTGATCCTGTTAGTTAGAAGACCAATCATAACAAGCCAGAAGTCTAGGGGAAAGTTCCAGCCAAAGTGGGAGGGACCCTTCGTCATTGATACGGTCTACTCCAACGGGGCGTATCGGTTGACAAAACCTAATGGTGACAAGGTTCTAATACTAATCAACAGCAAGTTCTTGAAGAAGTATTATCCTTAGTAAAATTACAGAACACCAGCTATAATACTTCCTGGGCAGTTCAGTGCTAGCCATGAGCAAATAGTTTCTGTGTAATCAGAACTTCGTTAAGGAAAGTTCTTGGTTCCGGACTAAGAAGCCTTTAGTTTGCGAACCAGATTTTTCTTCATATCAAATGTGCCAAGTTAAAAATTACTTCTGGCGGACCAGATTTTCCTTTTTCTTCTATCAAATTTGCCAAGTTAAAAATTACCTCTGGCGAACCAGATTTCTTCATATCAAATTTGCCAAGTTAAAAATTACCTTTGGCGAACCAGATTTTCCTTTTTCTTCTATCAAAATTTGCCAAGTTAAAAATTACCTCTAGCGAACCAGATTTTCATTTTTCTTCATATCAAATTTGCCAAGTTAAAAATTACCTATGGCGAACCAGATTTCTTCATATCAAATTTTCCAAGTTAAAAATTACCTCTGGCGAATCAGATTTTCCTGTCCATCAAATTTGCCAAGTCAATAACACATTTGGCGAATCAACAAAGAAGTTCATTCATTCATAGTAGTTTTGGGTACTTAGAAAATTCTGATCCATTTCGAAATTATCAAGTTAACAGTTACCTCTGGTAATCAACATCAGAATCATCTTTCAGATACTCTCAGTTACGTAGAAAAAAGAACTTCTTTATTCATCATCAGAACAAAATTACATAGAATTCTCTAAGTGCTATACAGCCAATAAGTGTAAATACAAATACAAAAAAGGGAAAACTTGCTTCTGTAACCGTCTCTTTCGGTATGGTTCAGATCCAAAAAGTTTGCTCTTGCAGGCCCTTCTTCTGGAATGACAGACTTGCTTCTGTAACCGTCTCTTTCGGCATGGTTCAGATAAAAAAGTTTGCTCCCTGACCTCCACTTCCAATTTGCTCTTGTAGCCTCCTTTTTTTTTTTAGGATGGCTTAAAAAGTATAATCTTATTTCTTTTTTCCGACCATAATCAAGGACCTCCTGGTTGGCTCTCCCAGGAATGATGCCAGTGAATTGATTAGTTCAAAACTAGGCATACCGAATGCGAACCCCAGGTATATAACTGACGGGTTGTGCAAATTCAAGGTCCTGGTCATTAGTATCCCAAGCTTGTGGGATACTAGGAAAGAAGAATAACAATGCCCCAGACCCGAAATCTTTTCTCTCATGAAAGATACATGAGACCTTCCAAGCCCCTTGAGGCATTGGAAGCAATTACGAGCTCATCGGGTCTGGGCCATTGTTAAGGAGAATGACTACGGTTATCTCCTGCAGCCGAAACAAATCTTTGTTAAAAAGAAAGAAAAAGAAGGAAGAGGAAGGTATAAATCAAAAGAAGAGGCATACCTTAATTAAGGAAAATGAATACGGTCAGAAGGACCTTGTCGGTGAGACACCCCGCTGGATCGATGTAGTCTAGAGGTCTTGTGACATGCCAACTCTTATCCATCACTTCGGTTGAAGAAGAAGAAAACATAGCTGCGCCGGTGGATCGACTATAGAAGAGAGAAAGAGAAGAGTCAAGAAGAAATTTTCTCACGGCTGAATGATCCTTCATTGAAGAAAGCATCTGCCTTATATAGGCAAGCTGCTAACTGTGACCCCCAGTTTAGAAGAGATAAGACCGAGATCTCGTCATTAATAGAGGCATGCAACGCTTGGAATTCCACGACCAAACGGCTGCATCCCACGGCTCGCAGAAGTCTCTACAAATTCTAAAAGAAAAAAAAATCTACGGTCCATTCCGCAAGCTTCTAGACGAAGCATCGCGGACCAGAATTCCAGAACCCGGGTGGCGGGTCAGATATGGATAGCGTAAATCCGCGAACCCCTAAAATTAACGTGACATAAGAAAGTCGCGTAACAGATATACAGACACCAGAGTCTTACGATGGTTCGCAAACTTCAGACAAAAGATGGCAAGTTCGTTACAAATTTTTGAAGAACAATTGCAAAATCACGCCTCGGAAGACCAAAATGAAGTTCTCCATAAACGACAAGGGAACTATTACAACAAAAAAAAAGAAAAGAAAGAGGAACCTAAAGCAATGTACACAAGAGTTCTACAACTCAATGGTTCAAGAGAACTTTTATTTTCTCCTCTGCATCATCAATGTCTTGCTGAAGGATCTCATAAGCTTGAACAGTAACTTGGCGACGCAGTTCTTCGTCGCCAGCAATAACATTCTGCGCTGCAGCAGCCTCCAGCGAATCCAATTCAGATTGCACCGCCTGGAGATCCCTGGATATATTGTCCCTTCGACGAGACAAATCGGCCAGATGCCTCATTGACTCATCACGCTCCTTGGTGATCTTGGCTAGGAAAGCTTGGGCTTTGGCAATGGCTTGATCATGGCCCTTGACAATTGAAGCAGCGTCTTCCACTTGAAGAACCAGAGACTCGCGGTCTGATTGACCCTTTTCTAAAGAGGCCTTGCAAACATCTACCCTCTCTCGAGTCTCCTTCTGGAACTTAAGTTGTTCCTCTCTCAGCTTCTGGAAGATGATTTCCACTGTCTCAGACTTATCAGCACTTCTGGCTTTCGACAGAGATTCAGCATGCCTTTGAAGCTGAGTTATCATAAGCCTAAAAGGAGCAGCTCTATCCTCTCCACCAATGCTAACAATACCAGTTAGATAAATGTTGAGAACATTGGCGATCGAAGCAAAAGGAACCCCCTTTAGCACTTTATCGATACAGCGGTCCAAAAACTGAAGGAAAGTCTCCACCGTGTCCTTCAGTAAATCACTCTCAAGCATGTCAATCTCTGCATGAGAAGGAGTAATACTGGATGAGGCAGAAGCAGGTTGATCCGCAACTAAGATAGTACCAGGAGGAATAACACCTTTGGAGATTTCCACGAAACTACCAATCACAGTCTCCTGAACTACAGCATCAGTTGGAGTAGTTGTAGCCGAAACCGTAGACATGGCAGCCGAGGGAATCACTGCTTCTGAAGTGTCAACCGCGGCAGTAGTAACTTCGGTCGCTCTACCAGTGTCAGCTCCCGCGATGGTATTGTCTAGTGAAGCCACCTTCGCACCCTCCAAGTCCGGAGTCAAAACTGGAGCTAGCAAAAAAAAAAGAGAAGAAGAAAAATTGACAGTTAAATATTACAGTATCATTTGATAAGATAGCATAATTGCTGAAGAAAGAAGATGAAGACCTGAAGGTTGGATGCTGGATTCTCCAAGTCCATACACTTCAGGACCAAATACTCCGGGCCCGTATACTTCGGCTCGAACCTCCTCGCTCAAAAAGACATATTTACCATGATCTGAAAGAGGAGTAGAAGAACGAAAACTATCACTACTGGCGTCATCATCGTCGCCCCATTCATCTTTATCTTCAGAAGGGGGTGCTGCCTTTGGAGAGTCTGGTGCGCGGGTCTCCCCAATGATTTGCACTTCATCAGTAGTGTCCTGAGCAACAGGAACCACAGAGTCCTCTTGTGAAGCTGAAGGAGAACCAACTTCAACGTCGGCCTGCCAATAGGAGGAATAGAACCTTCTCGAGTAACAAGAGTAGGATCACTGCAGAGAACAAGTCCTTGACTCCGACACCTCTTAAGGGAACGGAGAATTAAAGATGAGTCATCTTCCTCCTCCTCGGATTCCTCAACGAGGGACTCAGAAACCAGAGTGAGTGTTGCAGCTTCTGTCCCAGACAAGGTGCTCTGCGAATCAGTTCTCCGCGGAATGGTAGGCAAGTCGCTAAGACGCCTTAATCTCTTTCGCTTATGCGAAGATTTCTCAGGAGAAGACGACAACGGAGGAGAAGTCTTCCTCGACGACGGATCAGGAGAAGTATCAAGAACAGCAGCCTGAACCGGTGCATCAGTGTCCTTTTCCTTTTGTTCTGATTCATCAGACGCACTATCCCCCCTTAAGTCCTCCATACCTGCCACTTTTGTGCTGCCGGCCTTCTTCTTCTAGGCATACCAGGATCTGATCTCCCGCAGACTGGTATGGTGTACGTTGAAACTCTGAGTAGCTGAGTTAGCATCCGCAAACCATTTACAAAAGCAGAAGCTCGTACTCGAATTCGGAGTTTTGAGCGGAAGATCAAATTTGGTTTGAGTTCCACCTGTGACAAAGTGAAACCAGGCTCGAGCTCCCTCAAGAACATTCCCAACAAAGCTTAATTCTCTATTGGGATTGCCAACATAAAGCTGATCATACCCAAACTGTCGGGCAAAGCGACTTGGGTAGTAAGGTTCTATATAGCAAAGGTTCCCCAAACGAAGAACCAAATGTTCTGGGCGGATGTTTATTAACCACCAGAAACATCCCGATGATAGGGTGGTAAATTTATCAGCGCCAGCAGCATCCGCGAATTCTTCCCCGTATCCAGCATTCGGGAAGAATGGGAAACATCTGAACAACTCAAAAGTTGAGAAATGACGAAGGGTTTTGCGGATCGCGGCCATGTAGCCTCCCTTCCACTGCGAACTCTCATAGTGCTGCACTTTGGGAGCACTTAAGTCAATCTGCGAGCCTGCAGGACTCATCAAAGTAGGGCAATGTAGAACTAGCCAAGCCATCAAATAAGTATAAGGGAGTTCTACATGCGGATTGGGAGTCTTAATGACTGGATCTCCTTTCTTCCTTTGCTTGTTCTTCACCTGACAGAATTTATCAGATAATCTTCTCAGTCCGCTCTGGATGCTCCAAACCATCGCAGGCAACAAACTGAGCCGCCTACCAAATGCTAGTAGGACGGCTAGGTATACGGCTCTAATGGGTATGTTTTCCTGTGAAAGAATAACACATTTCTTCAGCCATACCATCAAAAAGCCCGCCAAGAAGGCAGAATCGGACAAAGACTGGAGAGCCTAATAGTGAAAACTTTCAAAGGACGTTCCAACCTTGAAGACGTCCTCGTCAGATTCAGCGACATAAGCATCTGTTCCGAGACTGGCGATTCTTCTCTCAACTTCCTTTTCAGAAACTGGAGGAAGGCTAGTAAAATTAAGACTACCCTTAGAAAAATTGGGCAGAAGATACTGCAGCCACTTCTTTGGCTTCAAACTACGAGTGCCAGAGGTGTGAGTGCAAATATGGTAATGACAGAGCAATTCCCAGTAAGTATTATAAATTAAAGGGTCCCGGGTCTTCAACAGATGGAGTTCTTCCCCGGTAGGGATATCTTCTTCGTACGGGATGTCTCCCATGGGTAAGCCCGATCATACATTTCATGAAGGGCAAAACCCAACTCGCCACGAGGGCTAAAAACTGTACAAGTATCAGAATTGTACAATTCCAGTAAAGCAAAAAAATAAAATTTACTAGCAGGAATCCGTGCTGAACAGCCCTGATAGCACGATATAGCCCCGCGTAATGAAGCTAATCCCTGAAGGTTTTCAAGAAGAAGTCAGTCAAGACTGCCCACTCTCCTTTTGAAGAGCAGTGAACCCATCCAGGGGGGACAAAAATCCTGAACCGGAAACTCTCTTTGCGCATTGGTAAATCGGTGCAGGAAAGTCTGTGCGATTATGGGAACCTCGCCTCTGGGGAGATCTTGTTTAAGCAATCCCGGCAGCAATCCGCGAAAGCTGTTCCCACTATCACGAGGAAAACCACCTTGAGCGTTGAAGCCCCCTAACAGGATACCGTCTTGTGGCCTGTTTATGTGACAGTCTATTCGTCTGGGCACAGAAAGGGACTGAAAGAATAAGAATGGATAAGATCTCTCCATATTAGGGAGAAACAAATGGCAACCTTCAACTTGGCGAAGCCACTTGTAATCGCCATCTTCCAAACCACTGTCGAGCATTGAGATATGGTCCCCAAATAAAAAGACAGGTTTGGGCAACGGAGACCGATTGTCTCCTTCAAAAGATACGTTGGTCATCAACTCTCGCAATGTTGAGCGAAAAGGGTGGAGAATCTTATCTTCTCTCTCTTGGTTGTCTGATGTTGTATAATGTGGGAAGACATGACCGAATCTGAACTCTTTCTCCCCGTCATAGCCATCAGAGTATCCGAAATAATGGTCTTTAGGCCAAGGATTCAAGGCATAGTCGACTACAAAAAAAAAACATTCAGATTCAAAGTAAAGAAAAAAATGATAAGAAAGGGACTGCCTTTCAAAAGTCTTCTTTATTACCTCCAATCAAGGGTTCCTGCCGAACTACTATTGAACTTGAAGTTGCTCGAGGATCTTGACGACCACTGGCGGCAGCATCAGAGGAAGAAGATTTCTTTGGCATTTTTTGCAGATTGAGAAAACCCTTCGAATCAAAAGCTATGGGAGATTGAAGACGAGAAGTCTGAGTAACTCTAACGAAAAACTCAGATTTCAAATTTCTTGAGATAATGGTAGCCTCTCTCGTAAAGTGAAGGTTATATAGCCAGTGATTGGACGGCCGAGATCTCTGAAAAGACATGATATCCGGCTCGAATCGTGTGGATACCTTTTCATTTAATGCAACTCAGAAAAACGCCTCGAATCTAACATCGTAGAAAAGCAACTGCCCGCCAGCCTTCCCACAAAAAGCTCGCGACCCTAATATAGAGTCGGTTTCTCCTCAAAAAGTGAAGTTTGCGACCCTAATACAGAGCCGCTTTCTTCTCAAAAAGATAAAGATGAAGGCTCGCGACCCTAATACAGAGTCGTCTTCTATAAAAAGAATGAAAGCTCGCGCCCCTAATACAGAGACGTGTTCCTTCCGAAGACAGTTCGCGACCCTAATACAGAGTCGTTTTCTATTCAAAAGATGAAGGCTCGCGCCCCTAATACAGAGTCGCGTTCCTTCCGAAGACAGTTCGCGACCTTAATACAGAGTCGTCTTCTACTAAAAAAGAATGGAGAGTCGCGCCCCTAATACAAAGACGTGTTCCTTCCAAAACAAGAGTTCGCGACCCTAATACAGAGTCGTCTTCTACTCAAAAATGGAGAGTCGCACCCCTAATACAAAGACGTGTTCCTTCCAAAATAAAAGCTTGCGACCCTAACATAGAGTCGTCTTCTTCGCGATACAAATCAACGATCCTAACACAGAGTCGTATGATCCAGAAATTGTCAATAAATGAGGCCCTAACACAGAGTCACATTTCCCTTCAAAAGCAAGAAGCAGTAGTGGCGCTAATACAGAGTCACAGACTTCAAGCAAATGCAACGGAGATTCTAATACAGAATATTATATCCAAAGTATTCCAAAACTCCTTAAGAGTCATGAGAGTTTTTGGAAACTTTGGAGGAGGTTTTGTCGGCAAAAAATTCTTGAAAAACAAAGCAGATCCATGAATTCAGAGACAGAAGCCCGCAACTCATCTGATCCACGAATCTAAGAAACTGAGGTCCGCGAATCTAAGAAACTGAGGTCCGCGATCCAGACGACATAACATGTTCGCGAATCTAAAACTGAGATTCACGACACTACCCATAACTTTCGGGTGGGGGTTTAATACAAAGTTACCCGACCCGAACAGAAGAATTGCCACCTCGGATCGTGGGGCTAACTGCTAAACGAATGCAGCGGCGTCACTTCGGTTGTGGGAGCAACCGCCTAACAAATATGGCGGCACTTCTCGAGTAGTGGGAGCTAACGGTCGAGCAAATATAGCGGGACGTTACTCCAAACCCCCTATAAAAGGCGGGGAGCGACACACACATAGAGATATATACAGAGAGACAGACAGAGACAGAGACGTTTTCTCCTAGAAATTACCCCTTGTAATCAAGAGTAAAGAGCCCTTTTTTCTTTTCCTTTAGCCAACTGAGAGAAATTGTACGGAGTGTCAACGGAGAGCAGGATCGTCCTCCATAGCTTCTAGAAACCTAGCCTTAAACAAAGAGGAAGTCCATCTTCCTCATCTTCTGTAAACGGGAAACCGTCCGATTATAATCCTTTATTGAAAGATTGTCAGTAAAGAGAAACTCAATTTTTATGGCGAACAGCATTGTCGCCGCCGCCGCCGGAGAGCTCGCCTTGAGGACCGCAGCCGCCGGAGGAGATGTCATTGGGTCGCCGGTGAGATTGGAGGGGGGAAGGGGCGATCAGAGAATTAGGGATTTTTTTCTCTGCTGGGCTTGAGAGCTTCGATTCAGGACAATTTTGGAATCATCGAATCGAAGAGGAAGGGAAATAAGTAATGGGTTGCGGGTACGGGTCGGGTTTTGGGTGCGGGTCGGGCGAATTTTTAACGTTCGAAACCCGAAAACTCGTTTGTCCGCATAATTGGACGCATTCTTCTTTTTCTACGCATTTCGGTGGCGAAAACGCCTATGCGAACGCATATGCGCCCGCATAGGGCGTTTTTTAGAACACTGGCCATGAGCATAGCCTCGCATTTAGATAACTTTATGCTGCTTGGCATTGCATTTTATGCGGAGTTTGCTTTCCATTGCGTAGAAGGTTTATTGGTGTGGGTCCCACCCCCTGTGTGGCCTATGTTTGAATGGTTATTGTAATTCAATTGACCATCTTCTTCTTCTTTGAAGTTTACACAAGGCTGAGAGTTAGCTTCACATTTTAGACTTTTTCGCGCTTTGGATCTGCCTCATGCGATGTGTCTGTCGCACGCTGGCTTATCTTTGCATATTGAGAGTTTTATACCTGGCTGCAATTTTGCCTTACATTCTGTACTCTTCCAGTAATGAAAATCATGTGGTTTGTCAGATGGCCTCGCGTATATGTTATCCTCACGTTTTAGCTATTTTACATGGGGTTGCAAATTAGATTCGCATTTTGGAGTTTTTGCACTTTTCCTCGCTTTGTTTTGTATGGTCTTGCGTTGTTCGCAGGTATTAACCTCACGTTCTTTACGCTGCCTTCATATATATCCTTGTTTGGCTGGATGTGGGTCTGACCCTCTACATGGAACTTGTTTGGTTGTCCACGAAGTTCGTTATATGGTACTAGATTAATTTCTTTTTTATAATAGACTATACGGGGCTGAATCTTAGCCTCGTATTTCTGTTCACTTTTGTACTCTGGATGAGATCTGTTCACTAGCTTCGCGCACTAGTATAACCATGCGCGCTAGTTAACTCTCGAGTTAGTCTCGCATTTGAATTACTTTACAATGGTTTAGTCTCGAGTTAGTTTCATACCCTAGATGATTTTAAGCTAGCTTAGTCTCAAATTGTACACAGGCATAGCCTCACGTTCTTTCTTTGGGTTGGTTGATTTCATATTCTTACCCTAGTATGATAGGGTTTGAAGACACCTGGAAAAAAAATCTCTAGGGAAATTCCCCAGTGGGTGGCCCCGCGGGAAATCCTCCCGTGGGTGCCCACCCGTGGGAAGAATCCCGTGGGACACCCGCGGGATTCCTCCCGTGAGTGTGCACCCGCGGGAGGCTCCCGCGTGTTGCCGCCCGCTGGAGCGATCCCACGGGTTGCCACCCGCGGAAGCGATCCCGCGGGTGCCTCCCGCGGGTTGCCACCCGTGGGAGCGATCCTGTAGGTGCCAACCCGCGGGTTGTTTTCCACCTGTTTCCGTTATTTATTTGGCTAATATCTCGTGATCCGATTTTTCACGGAGGATTCGAGCCAGATTTCGAACTAATTCGGTTTATAAAAGACAGGAATTGAATCAGAGAAGGGACTTTTGGACGATTTTTGACGAGCTTGTGAAATCAAGGAGCAGAGCAGAGCCATCCCCTTCCTGATCAGACGGTCAACGGAGTGCACCAGCGAGGCTCCATCGCCACCCGAACTCACATCAAAAAGGGAATAAATTAATATTCCTGTTCTTGTTATTCTTCAATTTTTGTAACTCTCAATTTTCTTTTGTAATCAAATAATTTTGCAATGGAAGGATAAATCCAATTTTTGAGTAAAAAAGAACTAGCGACCACAGTGGAAGTTTCTCTGTTCACAACATAGAATATGGTGGCGCAGTCTGACTTGGTAGCGATCGGATCTAAACGTTAGTCGTAGAAGTCGACCAGTAAAAATATGAGGAATTTCTTTCTTCCTCTGATTCGGAGCCTAGGCGTCATCGCCGGGCGACGATGAAGAAAGGTGAGGCATCATCGCCCACCGGAAATCAAAAGGCGTCATCGCCTATGAAAACTTACGAGGCGTCATTGCCCGTTGAAACTGACAAGACGTCATCGTCTGTCAAGTATACGGCGTTATCACCCGTTCTAAAGTCAAGCCAAAGGTCAAACCAAACTCTAACCCGCTCCCAAAAGAGAAATCTGAGGCGTAAAACTCAACGAGCACGCCTCAATCATACAGGAAAGGTTGCAAAAAACTCCGGGACAGTGAAAAATTTTGGAGCAAACCCACGTATGCAGCCACGGGTTGTATCCCGCGGAAGCAACCCCACGGATGCAAACCCGCAGCTTGTGATGTGATAAATTACTGCAAGTGTACAGTATCGGTGTAGCGCTGTACAAGTCGTCCCACAGAGATCTCAGGTGTTTTGCAATTCTTACTAATTCTATAGTCTAACGGATTAACAAAGAGTTTCTAAATCGGAATTGTTACTATCTAAATAGCCTAGGATTTAGAATCCACTAGTTTCCAACCATATTCTTACTTCTATTATCTTCTTCTGTCATAAAAGATTGATCTTTTTAGTTTAATCTTTACTTCAAGTGCCCTAAGCATGAGCTATCAAGTGGTGTGTACGCATAACTCATCAAAAATACTACTTTTCATAAAAACAAACTAAATCTTTAGATAATTCTATGATAAAAATGAAAACCAACAACTCCAAACCCTAACTATGCATAGGCTATCAAGAAATTTAACTCAAGTATAACCTATCAAAGTATCAATCTACGAGTACTTTTATTTTAATTTTTTCATGGAAAAATCATATCTTTATTATTTTAATTAGGAAAAAAATACTAGAGAGCAATTACATGGTGGATTATACCTTCATCTACATCCTAGAACTAAACTAATTAGCTACACATGATTCTAGAAAGCAAATAAATCTATACTAGAAAGCAATTTAATCTATCTAAAAAGCAAATAAAGATTAGAAAGCAATGGCTTACCTCTGGAGCACGGTATTGTGGCCGCCACCCGTTCAGCAAAACCTTAATTTTATTAATGAAAGACGAGTACAAACTAAATCCTAATCTATATTAACTACTGCATAAAACCCTAGAATACAAGGATACGGCAAATATTTGGCTTCAGAAATCCAAACCCAATTCTAATACAATTGTGAAACTATAAGACTATAACGCAGCCGAGGGAGAAAATTCCACGTGTCAATCCACCATTGGACAGCCAAATGGCGGCTAAAACCGCTAATTAGTGGCTCAAGTAAGCCTAAATATTATGAAAAGTTTTGCTCGTGAACGTCTTGTCTTGTACGTTTAATTTTCTTGACTATATTTGACTTTGAGTTTCTGCAGCGTCGTAGTCTCGTAGTTTTGCTCACTTTAGAAACTTTTCGGACTCTGATTTCCGACTCCAACTCTGATTTCATGCCATCTCCTTGTACGAATAAAATTCCTGAAAAACACACTAACAATACCCGAGTAGCATTATTTATATACAAAAATAGGTAATATGAAGGCTATAAATATGCAATATATGGCACTCATCATACCCCCACACCTATCTTTTGCTAGTCTTCGAGCAAAACCTAAACCTAAAAAGAAAATAAAAATCCTAACTCACTTTCGCAGGAATCGCAATTGCACTTAGCACGTGCAACAAGCCTTTAAACCCCTAAATTGCCCTAGTGGACGAGTTGTGTCTCGTGAGGGTTTGCAATAAATATACCCACAAAATTCAAGAAGAAAGTAGATTAAGGAATAAAGAAAAGAAAAATAAGGATAACTGAAAATCAAGAAAAATAGAAATTTTATACAAAGGAAAGAAAAATCTTTTTTTATTGATATTTTCATCAATTAATCTCACTAATATACAAACTCAAGAACGTATTTAGATTATCAATTTTCAAATCGAGCGTCAAATTAGATACACTTATCATTTTAATCAAAAATTTAAATCATATCTTTCAATACCCACTAACAGATAATTCATTAGCTTCTATACAACTACATGAATGTGTGATAGTTTATTTTGGCCTTGGACTCCAATTCTAACTCATAATTCATCTCCTCTCTCATAAATTTTTTTTCTTTTCTTTTTTTTTTAAGAATATTTAACCTTTCATTCGAATATTCACGCTTGCTTGGGTGCAACATATCCGATTACTCAGTTAATACTCTTTTCTTTTTCTTTTTTTTAGAATATTTCACATTTCATGCGAATATTTACGCTTACTTAGGCGCAAAGTACCCAATTACTCAGATCATACTCTTTTTTTCACTCTTGAGACTATTGCCTTAATACCAGGTACACCCCATTATTTTATCACTCTCGAGGCTATTGCTTTAATACCAGACTCACCCTATTATTTTATTCTCACATTTTTTTTTGTTTAGAGAGAGAAGACTAACTCATTCATTATCATCTTTATCCTTAACCTAATAAACTATTGTGAAGTGAAAAATAGATATATACTTGCCTCAAAACTACTGTTAGCGGTATTTATTTTTCAGATTTTGATCTTTTTCATAAAATTCAAAGTGTATCATCCAATATACTCTCCTATCTAATTTCAAATCTAAATTTGTTCATTTATCTGTAAGTAGTTTGATCTATTGAAAAAATACATAATTTTTTTTAATTTATTTTTCTTTTCAGTTTTTTTTAATTTTTTTAATTTTTTTAATTTTTTTTCAGTTAGTTACCCTAAAAACTACCCAAAGTGTAAAATAAAAAAACCCAAAAATCTAAAAAAAAATAAAGAATCTAAAAAAAAAATTAAAAATCCTCAAAAAATATGAAGAAAATATCCTAACCCATTCCCCCACACCTAAACTCGTATATGCCCTCATACACAAACCAATGGTGGTAAAATAAAAAAAAATTAAAAAAAAGAAAACTATTATACAAATATTATACACTTATTAGAAAATTCAAACGGTTACGACCTCTTGATCGCTTTCCACTCTCATAATGTGTCCTTTTATGTTTTGATATGGATGAACTTAGTCTTTTTGTCAATTTTGCATTTAATCTCTCCATCTTGTTTTTGATTTTTCTCAATTTATTTCTACTTTTCTTTTTTTTATTCAATAATAAAATTTTGAAGTTAGAAATCATATCTTTATCGTCGATATTTGACTCACGAGCATCTTTCATAACAGTAAGTATTTTGGTTTTATTAACTTGTGAAATAACATACTCACTTTGATATTGCGGAATCATGAGCTCGATTTTGGATCGTCCATCTAAATCATTAGGTACCATAATCTCTTCTTTTTGTAGTTCATTCCAATCTTCAAGTATTATAGGCTTGTCATGCAAATTTTCTTCAAACATGTCATCAAAATTCTCAAAAGAAAATGTTATACTAGTGGACTTATCATTAGTCAACTTATTATGAAGGGATAAAAAATTTTCTTCACAAATTTCTTCACAATTTCCATCAAAAGAATCAAATGATAATGTGTCATTAGCAAGCTCACCATGAGATAAATCATCAAGCAAAATATTCACTTTATCACTAGTTTCATCATAATTATTGTCACAATGGTCTAAAATAGGTTGATCACAATGTTGAATTATAGACTCATTATGCACAAAATTATTTAATCGTGAATCATATCTACTTCAAAAGATGACTGAAGTGATTGTTCGTTGAAGTAAAATATGTTCAAACTATTAAATGGTTGATCTATAAAAAGTTTAGTTTGATAAATCGCTTTGAGAATATCTTCCATACAAGAGTCAATTTGAGAGGATGATTTTTGAGATGATGATTTTAGCAAAACTTTCATATTTTCCTCTATTCTACGTCTTCATTCCTCAAACTCATGATCATAATTTTTCTTATTTTTCTCAAATAATTGTATCTCGAGATCATGAGTGAAATTTGTAAAATGATATGATGGATCCATGTACATATTTGATGACAGATATGAAGTGGTTGGAGGTAGATTCTCATGACATGCATACCTCGCTTCTAATCTTTTTAATTTTTTATCTAACATGTTCAATTGAATAGCTTGTTCATGATTAAATGTAGAACATGAAGATGAATAGCCCATAAAGAAAGGATCAGATAGAGGACTCTCTTGGTATGGCTCTTGATTATATGCAAAATTAGAATTATTCATCCATTCATAATTATAATTTTGTGTATAAGAAGCGCTCGTAGGTTCATTATATGTGTTGTGAATTTGATTATGACCTAATCCTAGCAAAATTCATATCCATGGACACTGATAATAATTATGATATGGATCACGACAATGATAGCAACCAGTTTGATTTTGAAACATTTTTTTTAATTAAATTTTTTTTTTTGAAAAAGGTGGAAAGGGAGAGAGATGGAAAAGAAAATAAAAAAAAAAGATTGATTGTTTTTTTTGTATTTTTTTATTGAACCAGAGACATGAAATACAGATATCAGGAAAATTTTGTGCGATTTTATACCTGAAGGGCCGCCAAATGGCGGTTTATGCCCTTGATTGGCGGCCAAATCAGGGAGTCTTGGACTCTGCTTGCTTCAGTGCACTTCCAATGCTTATTTAGTCCTGTTTAATTTTCTGTATCTGCACTTTCTTATCCCTGCACACTCAACACACGCTGTTAATCCCGTAAAACGTCAAAAAAAGTAAGAAAAACACCGTCGATTCCCGACAACGGCGCCAAAAACTTGATGTGATAAATTACTGCAAGCGTACAGTGTCGGTGTAGCGCTGTACATGTCGTCCCATAGAGATCTCAGGTGTTTTGCAATTCTTACTAATGTATAGTCTAACGGATTAACAAAGAGTTTCTAAATCGGATTTGTTACTATCTAAATAGCCTAGGATCTAGAATCCACTAGTTTCCAACCATGTTCTTACTTCTATTATCTTTTTCTGTCATAAAAGATTGATCTTTTTAGTTTAATCTTTACTTTAAGTGCCCTAAGCATGAGCTATCAAGTGATGTGCAAGCATAACTCATCAAAGATACTACTTTTCATAAAAACAAACTAAATCTTTAGATAATTCTATGATAAAGATGAAAACCAACACTCCAAATCCTAACTATGCATAGGCTATCAAGAAATTTAACTCAAGTATAACCTATCAAAGTATCAATATACGAGTAATTTTATTTTAATCTTTTCATGGAAAAATCATATCTTTATTTATTTTAATTAGGAAGAAAAATACTAGAGAGCAATTACATGGTGGATTATACCTTCATCTACATCCTAGAACTAAACTAATTAGCTACACATGATTCTAGAAAGTAAATAAATCTATACTAGAAAGCAATTTAATTTATCTAAAAAGCAAATAAAGATTAGAAAGCAATGGCTTACCTCTGGAGCACGGTATTATGGCCGCCACCCGTTCAGCAAAACCTTAATTTTATTAATGAAAGACGAGTACAAACTAAGTCCTAATCTACATTAACTATTGCATAAAACCCTATAATACAAGGATACGGCCAATATATAGGTTTCGGAAATCCAAAACCAATTCTAATACAATTGTGAAACTACAAGATTATAACGAAGCCGAGGGAGAAAATTCCACGTGTCAATCCACCATTGGACCGCCAAATGGCGGCTAAAACCGCTAATTAGTGGCTCAAGTAAGCCTAAATATTATGAAAAGTTTTGCTCGTGAACGTTTTGTCTTGTACGTTTAATTTTCTTGACTGTATTTGACTTTGAGTCTCTGCAGCGTCGTAGTCTCGTAGTTTTGCTCACTTTAGAAAATTTTTGGACTCTAATTTCCTACTCCAACTCTGATTTTATGCCATCTCTTTATACGAATAAAATTCCTAAAAAATACACTAACAATACCCGAGTAGCATTATTTATATACAAAAATAGGTAATATGAAGGCTATAAATATGCAATATATGGCACTCATCAGCTTGCAACCGCGGGTTGCCACCCGCGGCTTGCAACCGCTGGTGTCAACCCGCGGCTTGCAACCGGGTTGCAACCCGCAGTTTGCAACTGCGGGTGCAAACCCGCGGGTGCAACTGCGGGTTGCAACCCGCGAGAACAAACCCACGGGTGCAAACCCACAGTTGCAACTGCGGGTTGCATCCCGCAGATGCAACCGCGGGTTGCACCCCGTAGATTCCACTTCGCAGAAGCAACGATGGGTTACGCTCAATGAACACGACTCTCATGTCTCTTCGAGCACGCCTATGGTGAGCACGCAATATACACCAAATATTTTAATCTCTCTATCATAGGCGCGCGGGGCCCACACAACTACTCAGGCCAGTGTGCACTCCAGAAGAATCCGCAGAAGGGTTGGAGAATAATTTAATACTGGAAAAGAGCTCAGCCCTGAAATATTACAAACTCGCCAGTATTATGGACCGAATTTGCGACAAAAAAGGCGTCGACATGCAAATAGAGATGAGAAGGTACCTCAAGACTTAAGAGAGTATCTCAATTGGAAGAAGAACTCCTCACAAAATATTCCTCACTGCCTATGCGAACAGTTGATCTCAACTGTTCTATCAAGCTGCAAATGCAACTCAAAACGATTAGTTTTTGAGCGGATCACCGAACCTAAAAGAATACGAACGGTGAAAAATGTGTGCTCGGAAACCGATCTACCTGCTGCCTCATCGCATATGGTTAATAAAGGCAAAAAGGTGGTCGGAAATGACCCTTCAGATAAGGAAATTACTCCAGGGTCAAAAGGAGTTTCTATCGAACCAGAGGGCGTGCGCCTAGAAAAAGTCTCTGGAAGGCTTGAGAGACAAGAAAAACGTCTCGAACAGTAAGAGGAGACCATAGAAGAAATGAAACAATTTTTAATTGAGTTGTTAGCTCAAACTAGAAGAACCAATCCTCGTCGTCCATTTCTGGTCGGCAGAAAGGAAAATGACCCGTCCAAATAAATGAAGACAGCGAGGAAGAGGATGAAGAAGTACCTCCTCATTCAAGAGAGGAAGAGGAAGTGAAGGTTATTATCAACCCTCACGTAGAAAAAATAGAGAAGATGGAGAACCAACTACAAGCTCTCTTTCATCGCAAAAAACTATAAGAGGTGGGGGTATTCCGTCTCTATCCCATAGAATGGGAGACCGTAGCTTATCCTGCAAAATATAAACCGTTGAACCTTCAGTCATTCGATGGTAGAGGTTCGCCGCAACAGCACATCTTTTACTTTCTGTCACAGAAAGGACACCTCATAGGGAATGATCAGACTATGACTAAGATATTTGCGAGCATTTTACGGGGGCCCGCATTTACCTGGTTCATGCAGCTACCCCAGAGAACAATTAAATCATGGGCTGATGTAAAACGTGAGTTCTTAGCCCGATTCTTTGAAGATGATACTGAAGTCTCTATATTATCCTTGCTAGCGGCAAAGCAAGAGGAAGGCGAGACGGTCAAAGATTATATCGAGCAATTCCGAGAACTTTCTGTTCGATGCCCACATGGCATGACATAGGACACTCTGGTGGAAACTTGCAAGCACAATTTGTTAACCGACGTTCTAGATAAGATGGGCTCGGTTGAAACCAAATCATGGAAAGACTTGCGTAAGCAGGGTGAACAGGCCGAAGATATACTTCGACGACTCGAAAAACAACAGTCTGCAACCGGAGGCAGTACAAATGAACCTCCATTCCAATTTTTCCGTTCCAAAGCGAAAGATATAATGGCAATGGCAGTAGAAAGCACACCAAAGCAGAAAGCATGGCCAATTATGAGCAATACAGCAAAGTCACCCAGGATTCAAAAGCAGTATTCGTTTAAGGATGAGCATACTGTTATTATGTTCAATCTGCTCAGTAAACACAAGATGCTCAAGTTGCTGGAGAGTAAGAGGCCTGAAGAGGTTGGGAAGACTAACGATCCGAATTACTGCCTGTACCATCGGATTATAGGTCACCCTACAAAGAATTGTTTTATTTTAAAAGACAAAATTCAAGCGTTGATTGATGCTGAAGCAGTTCAGTTCAAAGCTGAACAAAAAAAGGAATTAGAGATAACTTGGACATAGTTAATGTGGGTGGTCTAAAGGTACCACTTGGGCTCACAACAATTCCAAAGACGAGCTCAGGGCGGTTAATTTAAACCCCCATAATATGCACAAAAAAAAAGGGTTAACCCCTTTTGACCACAAAGAAGCAGGGGGTTGTGAGGGTGCAAAAAAAAATGAATGATGGAAAAAAAATTATATATATATAATAAAATAAAATAAAATAAATAAATAAATAAAATGAACTGCCCAACGCCGTCAAGGCAAAGAGAAGAGAACCAGTTTCTCGCCAATCCCACCATGCTGGGGGTAAAAAAACATGAACTACCCAACGCCATTAAGGTAACGGAAAGAGAATAAATTTCTCGCCAACCCCACCATGCTGGGGGTAAAAAAGCATGAATTACCTAATGCCGTCAAGGCAACGGGAAGAGAACCAGTTTCCCGCCAACCATACCATGCTGGGGGTAAAAGAGCATGAATTGCCCAACGCCGCTAAGGCAAAGGGAAGAGAATAAATTTCTCGCCAACCCCACCATACTGAGGGTAAAAAGCATGAACTACCCAATGCCGTCAAGACAATGGAAAGAGAATAAATTTCTCGCCAACCCCACCATGCTGGGGGTAAAAAGTATAAACTATCCAATGCCGTCAAGGTAACGGGAAGAGAACCAGTTTCTCGCCAACCCCACCATGCTGGGGGTTAAAAAACATGAACTGCCTAATGCCGTCAAAGGAAGGGGAAAAGAACCAGTTTTTCGCCAACTCCTTCATGCTGAGGGTAAAAGTATGAATTGCCCTACGCCGCTAAGGTAAAGAGAAGAGGAAAAATTTGGCATTTAAACCGAAACAAAATTCTCGACAACTCACCATGCTGAGGGGAATAGTATGGCTAGCCCGACTCAAACGGTAGTTGGTAAGGCTAATCAAATCCGTTGATAGCTGGGGGTTTGCTAAAAACCCTAATTAGATAAATCTCTTGTCACGTTAAGATTTCATATCTGACAACAAAACTTTTCTCGTTATTTTTTCTCCAGTAGAGCAAGTGACACTCCAAAATATTTGTCAAGTTAAAATCATACCTCTGACATCATATTCAAAATCAAATGAGATAAAATCGGATTAAATCTCCTGTCATGTTAAGCTTTCACCTCTGACAGAAAAGAAAACTCATACTTGATCAAGTCTGATATTACATCTTCTGATGAACTTGTTTTTTGATATCGTTAAGTTAAAAATTACTTCTGATGAAAATCATCTCCCTATCAAGTTAATAGTTACCTCTGATAGTCCGATTCCAAAGCTAAATACGTTAACCGTCACCTCTATTTAGTCAGCTTGCTCCTATCACGACCAGATCCTCTGAATAGGTTGAGCTCCAAGACACGTTTAATGTCACCTCTGTCTTTCCCTGATCCGTTATACTAGATGTCACTGAACGATTAAGATTCGAATGAGCACGCTAATATGATACCTCTGCTTGGCCTAAAATAAACATGTAAACATCATAGCTCTGTTTTGTACGCCCGAAAATTGAATCTTTGATTCCATTGCAATATTATTTGAATTACAACGAATTGAGATTACAAAATAATCCGAGTAATTACAAGAACGGGAATATTAATTTATTCCCTTTCTTATGTGGGTTCGGGTGGCGGTGGAGTCTCGTTGATGCCTCCGTTGACCGTCCGACTGGAAGAGATGGCTCTGCTCCGCTTCTCAATTTTCCGAGCTCGCCCGAAATCTTCCCAAAGTCCAAGAATCCAAAAGTCCTCTCTCCGGTTTAATTTCTGCATTTTATAGACCGAAGAGACTTGAAATCCGGCTCGATTCCTCCTGAAAAAGTGAATCACGGGATATCAGGAAAATAAAATAGGAAATAAAACAACGAAAAACAACGAAAAACAACCCACGGGTGGCAACCCGCGGGATCGCCCCCGCGGGTTGCCACCCGCGGGAATCCTCCCGCGGGTGGCAACCTGCGGGGGCTCCCGCGGGTTGCAACCCGCAGGAGAATGTTGCCCCGCGGGTGCTCCCGCGGGTTGCATCCCGCGGGGGCTCCCGCGGGTTGCAACCCGCGAGTGCTCCCGCGAGTGCTCCCGCGGGATGCAACCCGCGGGTGTGCCCACCTAGCAAATTTAGATTTTTTTTTTTTTTTTGGTATCTACATAACCCCCTCCAAAGTTTTTGAAGTTCTGTATTGAACCGTACTGAATTTCGAAATACTTTGGATTTTTTAATTTTGGTTATAGACCTTTTAAAAGATTTGGTCGATATGGATAACTGTTAATATATTTATTTATTCCATAACAAGCAGAGGTATGATTTTAACGTACTCATTAGAGGACAAGCAGAGGTATAATGTTAACGTGCTTATTTTAGGTCAAGCAGAGGTATAATATTAACGTGTTTATTTTAATCCTAACCGTTCAGTGACATCTAGTATGACGAATCAGGAAAAGACAGAGGTGACATTAAACGTGTCTTGGAGCTTAACCTATTCAGAGGATCTGGTCGTGATAGGGACAAGCTAACTAAACAGAGGTGATGGTTAACGTGTTTAGTTTTGGAATCGGACTATCAGAGGTAACTGTTAACTTGATAGGGAGATGATTTTCTTCAGAGGTGATTTTCAACTTAACGATATCAAAAGCACGTTCATCAGAGGTTGTAATGCTGGACTTGATGAAGTGTGAATTTTCTTTTCTGTCAGAGGTGAAATCTTAACGTGACAGGGGATCGATTTAATTAGGATTTTATCTCTTTTGATTTTGAATTATGATGTCAGAGGTATGATTTTAACTTGACAAATATTTTGGAGTGTCGCTTGCTCTGTTAGAGCAAAATGACAAGAAAAGTTTTGCTGTCAAAGGTGAAATCTTAACGTGACAGGAGATTTATCTGATTAGGATTTTTAGCAAACCCCCAGCTATCAACGAGTTTGATTTGCCTTTACCAACTACCATTTGAGTCGGGCTAGCCATGCTATTCCCCTCAGCATGGTGAGTTGTCAAGGATTTCGTTTGGGTTTAAATACCAAACTTTTCCTCTTCCCTTTGCCTTAGCAGCTTAGGGCAGTGATGTATTCTTATATTCGGATAAGAATACTGTTGTGACAGATTTGTCGTGGGATTTTTAGCAAACCCCCAGCTATCAACGGGTTTGATTTTGCCTTTACCAACTACCGTTTGAGTTGGGCTAGCCATGCTATTCCCCTCAGCATGGTGAGTTGTCAAGGATTTCGTTTGGGCTTAAATACCAAACTTTTCCTCTTCCCTTTGCCTTACCAGCTTAGGGTGATTCATGCCTTTTACCCCCAGCATGGTGGGGTTGGCGAGAATTTTATTCTCTTCCCGTAGCCTTATCGGCGTTGGGTAATTCATACTTATTACCCCCAGTACGGTGGGGTTGGCGAGAAATTTATTCTCTTCCCGTAGCCTTGTCGGCGTTGGGTGATTCATTTTTTTTTACCCCCAGTATGATGGGGTTGGCGAGAAATTTATTCTCTCCTCGTAGCCTTGTCGGCGTTGGGTGGTGGTTCATACTTATTACCCCCAGTATGATGGGGTTGGCGAGAAATTTATTCTCTTCCCGTAGCTTTAGCGGCGTTGGGCAATTCATACTTTTTACCCCCAGTATGGTGGGGTTGGCGAAAAATCTATTCT
The DNA here is from genome assembly GCA_036321105.1 of Dracaena cambodiana. Classification (NCBI taxonomy): domain Eukaryota; kingdom Viridiplantae; phylum Streptophyta; class Magnoliopsida; order Asparagales; family Asparagaceae; genus Dracaena; species Dracaena cambodiana. The sequence continues at coordinate 45,386,506 of JAYEPQ010000005.1, forward strand.
CTTCCTGTAGCTTTAGCGGCGTTGGGTAATTCATACTTTTTACCCCCAGTATGGTGGGGTTGGCGAGAAATCTATTCTCTTCCCGTAGCTTTAGCGGCGTTGGGTGGTTCATACTTATTACCCCCAGTATGATGGGGTTGGCGAGAAATTTATTCTCTTCCCGTAGCCTTGTCGGCGTTAGGTGATTCATTTTTTTTCTTTTTTTTTTATTTTTTATTTATTTATTTATTTTTATTTTTTTTGATGTTTTTTTCTTTTTTTCTTTATATATATATATATATATATATATATATATATATATATATATGGGGATTTAAATTAACCGCCTTGAGCCCATTTTTTGGGAATTGTTGTGAGCCCAAGTGGTACCTTTAGACCTCACACATTAAATGTGTCGGAGTTAGCTCTCCTTTTTTGTTCAGCTTTGAGCTGAACTGCTCCAGCGTCAATCAACGCTTGAATTTTATCTTTTAAGATAAAACAATTTTTTGTGGGGTGACCTACAATCCGATGGTACAGGCAGTAATTCGGATCGTTAGTTTTCCCTACTTCTTTAGGTCTCTTGCTCTCCGGCAATTTAAGCATCTTGCGTTTGCTGAGCAGATTGAACATAGTAGCAGTATGTTCATCCTTGAATGAATACTGCTTTTGAAGTCTGGGCGACTTTGCTGTGTTGCTTGTAGTTGGCCATGGTTTCTGCTTCAGTGTACTTTTTACCGCCATTGCCGTTATGTCTTTTCCTTTTGAATGGGAAAAATGGAATGGAGATTCGTTTGCACCGTCTCCGGTTGCAGACTGTTGCATTTCGAGACGTCGAAGTATTTCTTCGGCCTGTTCACCCTGCTTAAGCAGATCCTTCCATGATTTAGATTCGACCGAACCCATCTTGTCTAAGATATCAGTCAACAAGTTATGTCTGCAGGTTTCCACAAGCGTATCCTGCGTCATGCCATGTAGGCATCGAACGGAAAGTTCTCGGAACCGCTCGACATAAGTTTTGACCGTTTCGCCTTCTTCTTGCTTCGCTGCTAGCAAAGATAATATGGAGACTTCTGTATCATCTTCAAAGAATCGGGCTAGGAACTCACGTTCTACATCAGCCCAAGATTTAATTGTTCCCTGGGGAAGTTGCATAAACCAGGTAAATGCGGGCCCCCGTAAAGTGCTCGCAAATATCCTAGTCATAGTTGGATCATTCCCCATGAGATGTCCTGTCTGTGAGAGGAAATAGAAGATGTGTTGCTGCTGCGAACCTTTACCGTCGAATGATTGAAGATTCAACGGTTTATATTTTGCAGGATAGGGTACGGTCTCCTATTCTATGGGATATGGACGGACTACCCCCACCTCTTGTAGCTTTTTGCGATGAAGAAGAGCTTGTAATTGGTTCTCCATCTTCTCTATTTTCTCTGCTTGAGGATTGATGATAACTTTCACTTCCTCTTCCTCTCTTGAATGAGGAGGCACTTCTTCATCTTCGTCTTCGCTGTCTTCATTTATTTGGACATGCCGTTTTCCTTTCTGCCGACTAGAAATGGACGGCGATGATTGGTTCTTTCTAGTTTGAGCCAGCAACTCAATCAAAAGTTGTTTCATTTCTTCTATGGTCTCTTCTTGCTGTTCGAGACATTTTACTTGTCTCTCAAGCCTTTCAGAGACTTCTTCTAGAAGCGCGCCCTCTGGTTCGATAGAAACTCCTTTCGATCCTGGAGTGATTTCCTTATCCGAAGGGTTGTTTCCGACCACCTTTTTGCCTTTATTAACTATATTTGATGAGGCAGCAGGTAGATCGGTTCCAGAGTACGCCTTTTTCACCGACCGTATTCTTTTGGATTCGGTGATCCACTCAAAAACTGATCGTTTCAAATTGCACTGGCAGTTTGATAGAACAGTTGAGATCAGCTGTTCGCATTGGCAGTGAGGAACATTTTATGAGGAGTTCTTCTTCCAATTGAGATATTCTCTCAAGTCTTGAGATACTTCTTTATCTCTATTTGCAACCTGACGCCGCTTGCGTCGCAGACTTGGTTCATAATACTGAAGAGTTTGCAATATTTCAGGGTTGGGCTCTTTTCCCGAATCAGATTGTTCTCCAACCCTTCTGCGGATTCTTCTGGAGTGTGTGCTGGCCTGCGCAGTTGTACGGGCCTCGCACGCATCTGACTTGTTCTTCGGGATTTGGAGGATTCTGTCATGAATATGTTCATCCGAAGAGAAATTTGAAGACCTATCTTCAGGTGAGTTCATGAGCACATCTTTATATTTGTTTGTAGAGGAACGGGATGGTACACCTGAGAGAGTAACCAAAAAGTTAGATGTGCGCTGTGTGCTTACTGCGCGTGTGCCCGAATAGACACCAGAACCAACTCTTGATTTTTCCTGTGGAGTGCAACCCACGGGTTGCAACCTGAGGTGTGCAACCCACGGTTGGAACTGTGGGTTTGCACCCGCGGTTGCAACCGCGGGGTTGCACCCGCGGGGTGCAACCCGCGGTTGGAACCGCGGGTTTCCACCCGCGGTTGCAACCTCGGGGTTGCCCTCGTGCGGTGCAACTCGCACTTCTGCTTGCGGATTTTTATTTTTGGAATTTTTCTTCTTTGATGTTTCCTGATCTGGATTTTCTGACCGCAATTTTCCAGAGGCACTGTTGAGGCGGGCCCGCTGGGCCTTACGCCTCAGGTTTCTCTTCTGAGAGCGGGTCAGGGACTGGTTTGACTTTTGGCTTGACTTTGGAATGGGCGATAACGCCGTATTCTTGACAGACGATGACGTCCTGTCAGTTCGAACGGGCGATGACGCCTCATAAATTCTCATAGGCGATGACGCCTTTCCGGTGGGCGATGACGCCTCACCTTTTTTCATCGTCACCCGGCGATGACGCCTAGGCTCCGAATCAGAAGAAGAAAGAAATTCTTCGTATTTTTGCTGGTCAACTTCTATGACCAGCGTCTCAACCATTGAGCCAATCGGCACCCGGTCGGACTGCGCCACCAGATTCTCTGTGGTAAACAGAGGGGCTCCCACTGTGGTCGCCAGTTCTTGTACGCCCAAAAATTGAATCTTTGATTCCATTGCAAAATTATTTGAATTACAATGAATTGAGATTACAAAATAATCCGAGTAATTACAAGAACGGGAATATTAATTTATTCCCTTTTTTATTTGGGTTCGGGTGGCGGTGAAGTCTAGTTGATGCCTCCGTTGACCGTCTGACTGGAAAAGATGGCTCTGCTCCGCTTCTCAATTTTTCGAGCTCGCCGAAATCTTCCCAAAGTCCAAGAATCCAAAAGTCCTCTCTCCGGTTTAATTTCTGCATTTTATAGACCGAAGAGACTTGAAATCCGGCTCGATTCCTCCTGAAAAAGCGGATCACGGGATATCAGGAAAATAAAATAGGAAATAAAACAACGGAAAACAACGAAAAACAACCCGCGGGTGGCAACCCGCTTGGTGCTCCCGCGGGGGTTGAACCCGCGGGTGCAACCCGCGGGTGTGCCTACTTAGCAAATTTAGATTTTTTTTTTTTTTTTTTGGTATCGACATGTTTGTCACCCAACGAGTACGTTAACATCATATTTTTACTTGTCATCTAATGAGCACGTTAAAATTATACATCTACTTGTTATTAAATAATTGAATAAGCATGTTAACGTCAGATCTCTACTCATATTCTGCGAAATATGTTAACAATTATCTCTGTCTACCAAATCCTTTAAAACGTCTGATAGCCAAAAGTAAAAGATCCAAAGTGTTTCGAAATTCCGTGCGACTTAATACAGAACTTCGAAAACTTTAGAGGGGGTTATGTAGACATCTGAAAAAAAAATCTTTGGAAAAATTCCCCCGTGAGTGGGCCCCGCGGGAATTCCTCCCGTGGGTGCCCACCCACGGGAAGAATCCCGCAGGACACCCGCGGGATTTCTCCCGCGGGTGCACACCCGCGGGAGGCTCCCGCGGGTTGCCTCCCGCGGGAGCGATCCCGCGAGTGCCTCCCGCGGGAGCAATTCCGCGGGTGGGCACCCGCGAGAGCGATCCCGCAGCTGCCAACCCGCGGGTTATTTTCTGCTTGTTTCCGTTGTTTATTTGGCTGATATCTCGTGATCCGATTTTTCAGGGAGGATTCGAGCCGGATTTTGAGCTAATTCGGTCTATAAAAGACAGGAATTGAGTCAGAGAAGGGACTTTTGGACGATTTTGGGCGAGCTCGTGAAATCAAGGAGCAGAGCAGAGCCATCCAGTTCCTGATCAGACGATCAACGGAGTGCACCAGCGAGGCTCCATCGCCACCCGAGCCCACATCAAAAAGGGAATAAATTAATATTCCCGTTCTTATTATTCTTCAATTTTTGTAATTCTCAATTTTCTTTTGTAATCAAATAATTTTGTAATGGAAGGAGAAATCTAATTTTTGTGCAAACAGGGTTGGCGATAGTTTTACTCTCATCCCGTTGCCTTTGTAATATTGGGCAACAGAATTATTATACATGTATTCGTATATATTTACTTATTTTTTCACTTTTTTCATTTTCTCTTTTTTTTCTTTTTCCTTTTTTCTTTTTTCCTTTTTGCTTTTTTTTTGAATTTTTTTGGCAGGCATTTTGCCATCTAATTTTGCAGATTACATTTTCAGACACCTTTTCCTGTTCAGGTCTCAACTAGATTACATTTGTATCGATGATTGTCTGAATTTTATCTTTCAGAACATAACAATAATTAGTTGGGTGCCCAATATTTTGATGGTAGAGGCAATATTTAGAATCATCTGTTTTTCCAGTTTCCTCTGACTTCTGATTTTCGGATAATCTGAGCATCCCCTTTTTATTCAGTAAGTAAAAAATTGTGACTGCTTGTTAATATTTAAAATCATATGTCTGTTGCGATCTAGAAGAATCTCGATTATTCTATGATTTTTTGTTTGCAGCAGGTTTGCTAGTCATTGCCTCATTTCCCTTAGAATGTGATGATTGTAACTGTAGTTGATTCATGGTCATCCTCCTTTGGGCATGGTATTCATTGATACGTTAGATTATATCCTCTACTTACTGCCCTTATTTGACTAGATCCTTCCAGATTTTAGATTCTATTGCTCCCATTTTAACCAATATCCTGATCTAGAGATTGTGTTTGCAAGTCTCCACCAATGTTTCATGCATCATGCCATGTGGGCATCGCACTGACATTTTGCGGAAACGCTCAATAAAGTTTTTAACCATCTCTTCTTCTTTTTTCTTGTTTGCTAGAAAAGAGTGGATAGATACTTCAGTATTGTCTTCAAAGAAGCGGGTTAGAAACTCTCTTTCCATGACAGACCAAGTATTGATAGTTGTTTGCTCAAAATATGAATTTCTCCTTCCATTGCAAAATTATTTGATTACAAAAGAAAATTGGGAATTACAAAAGAAAATTGAGGAATAACAAGAACGGGAATATTAATTTATTCCCTTATTAATGTAGTTTCGGGTGGCGATGGAGTCTCGCTGGTGCACTCCGTTGACCGTCTGACCGGAAAGGGGATGGATCTGCTCCGCTCCTTGATTTCACGAGCTCGCCCAAAATCATCCCAAAAGTTCTTTATCTGGACTTAATTTCTGTCTTTTATAGACCGAATTAGCTCGAAATCCGGCTTGAATCCTCCCTGAAAAATCGGATCACGAGATATCAGCCAAATAAACAACGGAAACAGGCGGAAAACAACCCGCGGATGCCCACCCGCAGGAGGAACTCCCACGGGTGTGCGGGTGGGCACCCGCGGAAGGAATTCCCGTGGGCCCACCCGCGGGGGAATTTCCCCCAATTTTTTTTTCAGGTGTCTATATAACCCTCTCCAAAGTTTTCGAAATTCTGTATTAAGTCGCATGGAATTTCGAAACACTTTGGATTCTTTACTTTTGGCTATCAGACGTTTTAAAAGATTTGGTAGACAGAGATAATTGTTAACATATTTTACGGAATATGAGTGGAGATATGACGTTAACATGCTTATTCAATTATTTAATAACAAGTAGAGGTATGATTTTAACGTGTTCATTAGATGACAAGTAAAAATATGATGTTAACGTACTCGTTGAGTGACAAGCCGAGGTATGATGTTAACATGCTTATTTTAGGCCAAGCAGAGGTATCATGTTAACGTGCTCATTAGATTCCTAATCGTTCAGTGATATCTAGTATGACGGATCAGGAAAAGATAGAGGTGACATTAAACGTGTCTTGGAGCTCAACCTATTCAGAAGATCTAGTCGTGATAGGAACAAGCTGACTTAAAAGAGGTGACGATTAACGTATTTAGCCTTGGAATCGGACTATCAGAGATAACTGTTAACTTGATAGGGAAATGATTTTCATCAGAGGTAATTTTTAACTTAACGATATAAAAAATAAATTCATCAGAAACTGTAATATAGGACTTGATGAAGTATGAGTTTTCTTTTCTGTCAGAGGTGAAAACTTAACATGACAGGAGATTTAATTGGATTTTGTCTCATTTGATTTTGAATTATGATGTCAGAGATATGATTTTAACTTGATAAATATTTTGGAGTGTCACTTGTTCTGCTGGAGAAAAATAACAAGAAAAGTTTTGTTGTCAGAAGTAAAATCTTAACGTGACAAGAGATTTATCTGGTTAGCATTTTTAGCAAACCCCAAACTATCAACGGATTTGATTAGCGTTTACCAACTACCGTTTGAGTCGGGCTAGCCATACTATTCCCCTCAGTATGGTGAGTTGTCGAGAATTTTGTTTGGGCTTAAATGCCAAACTTTTCCACTTCCCTTTGCCTTAGCGGCTTAGGGCAACGATTTATCTTTATATTCGAATAAATATACTATTGTGACAGATTTGTCATGAAATTTTTAGCAAACCCCCAGCTATTAACGGATTTGATTAGCCATTACCAACTACCGCTTGAGTTGGGCTAGCCATGCTATTTCCCTCAGCATGGTGAGTTGTCGAGGATTTCATTTGGGCTTAAATACCAAATTTTTCCTCTTCCCTTTACCTTAGCAGCTCAGGGCAGTGATGTGTCCTTATATTTGGATAAGAATACTGTTGTGACAGATTTGTCATAGGATTTTTAGCAAGCCCCCAGGTATCAACAGGTTTAATTTGCCTTTACCAATTACCGTTTGAGTTGGGCTAGCCATACTCTTCCCTCGGCATGGAAAGTTGTCGAGAATTTTATTTGGGTTTTAAATGCCAAACTTTTTCTCTTCCTTTTGCCTTAGCGACGTTGGACAATTCATACTTTTATCCCCCAGTATGAAGGGGTTGGCGAGAAACTGATTCTCTTCTCTTTGCCTTAACGGCGTTGGGTGATTCATGCTTTTTACCCCCAGTATGGTGGGATTGGCGAGAAATTTATTCTCTTCCCTTTACCTTGACAGCGTTGGGTGATTCATACTTTTTACCCCAGCATGGTAGGGTTGGCAAGAAATTTATTCTCATCCCGTTACCTTGTCAGCGTTGGGTAGTTCATACTCTTTACCCCCAGTATGGTGAGGTTGGCGAGAAATTTATTCTCTTTCCATTACCTTGTCGGCGTTTGGTAGCTCATGCTTTTTTTTTGGCAGGTTATGGGGGTTTAAATTAACCGCCCTGAACTCGTCTTTGGAGTTGTTGTGAGCACAAGTGGTACATTAGACCGCCCACATTAAATATGTCAGAGTTAGTTCTAGCTCCTTTTTTGTTCAGTTTTGAGCTAAACTGCTCCAGCGTCAATCAACGCTTGAATTTTGTCTTTTAAAATAAAATAATTCTTTATAGGGTGACCTACAATCCGATAGTACAGGCAGTAATTTGGATCGTTAGTTTTCCCAACCTCTTCAGGCCTCTTACTCTCCGGCAATTTGAGCATCTTGCGTTTCTGAGCAGATTGAATATAGTAGCAGTATGCTCATCCTTAAACGAATACTGCTTTTGAAGCCTAGGGGACTTTGCTGTGTTGCTTATACTTGTCCATGCTTTCTACTTCGGGGTGATTTCTACCGCCATTGCCATTATATCTTTCCCTTTGAAAAGGGAAAAATGGAATAGAGGTTCATTTGTACTGCCTCCGGTTGCAGACTGTTGTTTTTCGAGGCGTCGAAATATATCTTCGGTCTGTTCACCCTGCTTAAGTAGATCTTTCCATGATTTGGCTTCAACCGAGCCCATCTTATCTAGAACGTCGGTTAACAAATTATGCCTGCAAGTTTCCACCAGAGTGTCCTGCGTCATTCCATGTGGGCATCGAACAGAAAGTTCTCAGAATCGCTCGATATAAGCTTTGACCTTCTCGCCTTCCTCTTGCTTTGCCGCTAGCAAGGTGATGTGATAAATTACTGCAAGTGCACAGTATCGGTGTAGCGTTGTATAGGTCGTCCTACAGGGATCTAAAGTGTTTTGCGATTTCTTATTCTTTCCTTAGTCTAAAGGACTAACTATGAGATTTTAGATCAAGAGAAGATTAGTTTAAGTTCTAGAGATTAGCCTAGGAACTCGAAACCATTAGAATAATAGCCTAATAATGAATTATCTCTTTCTTCCTAACTTTTTGATTATGCACGGTTAAGTAACATATTAAAAAGGTGATCTTTATAATTTGATTTTAATCGAATGTCCCTAAGTATGACCTATCAAGTGATGCGCAAGTATAGACTATCAAAGATAACACTTTTCTTAAAAACAAATCATATCAAATAGAAAATCTCATAAACAAAAGAAAAGAAATAAACTTCAAACCCTAATCTAAGCATAGGCTATCAAAAAACCTAATTCAAGTATAACCTATCAAAGAAATCAGATTTACAAGTTTATTCAAGTCAATTTATTTATAGGAAAATCTCTATTGATAATTCTAAAAACAAACAAAGAATAAGATTCTAAACTTCATCTAAGTATAGATTATCAAAATATTAATTAAGCATAATCTATCAAAAAATTATGATTTGTGAACTCCATCTTTTATTTATTTATAGAAAAATCATAATTTTATTTCTTTCTAGGAAGAAGATGAGATAAATCCATGTTAGATCTATTAAACTAACTTCATATACATCCTAGGGCTAAAGAAATTAGCTACTCATATTTCTAATAAGCAAAAATCAAATCTTTATTCATGAAAGCAAATAAATCTAATCTAGAAAGCAATAAAACCTAAACTAGAAAGCAATTATCTCTATCTAAAAAGCAAATAAATAACTAAAAGCAATGGCTTACCTCTGGAGTACAGTATTGTGGTCGTTACCACTTCAGCAAAACCCTAATTTTATTAAATTAAAAACGAGTACAAAACTTCAGGATCTCTTTTAGAATACAAGAATACGGCCAATATATAGGCTTCGAAAATCCAAACCCAATTCTAATACAATTGAGAAACTACAAGATTACAACAAAGCTACGAGAAAAATTTTAGCGCATGGGGCCCACATAGTTCCGCCAATTGGCGGGTCCTATTGCTAAATAGCGGCCAAATAGTAGCTTTTGGTCATGAAATTCTTTTCACACGAGTTTCTATTCTTGTAGACTTGGTATTCCTGACTGTATTTGACTTTTACTCTCTTCAGCATCGTAGTCTCGTAGTTTTACTCACTTTAGAAACTTTTCTGGCTTGATTTCCTACTCCAACTCTGATTTCATGCCATCCCCTTATACGAATCGGATTACCTAAAAAAGACACTAAAAATACCCGAGTAGCATTTATTTATTTACAAAAAATAGCTAAAGTATGGAAGGAAAAATACAATATATGATACTCATCGCACCCCCACACCTATCTTTTACTAGTCCTCGAGCAAAACCTAAACCTAAAAAGAAAAAAAAATCCTAACTCACTTTCGCAGCACTTAGCACGTGCAACAAGCCTTTAAACCCCTAGGTTGTCCTAGTGGACTAGTTGTGTCTCGTGAGGGTTTGCAGTGAATATACCCACAAAATTCATGAAGAAAATAGATTAAGAAATAAAGAAAAGAAAAATAAGGATAACCAAAAATCAAGAAAAATAAAAATTTTATACAGAAGAAAATTAAAATCTTTTTTTTATGATATTTTCATCAATTAATCTCACTAATATACAAACTCAAGAACGCATTTAGATTATCAATTTTCAAATCGAGCGTCATATCAGATACACTTATCATTTTAATTAAAAATTTAAATCCTATCTTTCAATACTCACTGACAGATAATCCATTAGCTCCTATACATCTATGTGCACGTGTGATAGTCTACTTCGATTTTGGACTCCAACTCTAACTCATGATTCATCTCCTCTCTCATAATAAGTTTTTTTTTCTTTTTTTCTCTTTTTTTAAGAATATTTCACCTTTCATGCGAATATTCACGCTTGCTTATGCACAACATACCCGATTACTTAGTTCATACTCTTTTTTTTTCTTTTTTTAGAATATTTCACCTTTCATGCGAATATTTACGCTTACTCAGGGGCAAAGTACCCGATTACCCAGTTCATACTCTCTTTTTTCACTCTTGAAGCTATTGCCTTAATACCAGGCGTACCCCATTATTTTATCACTCTCAAGGCTGTTGCCTTAGGCTCACCCCATTATTTTATTCTCACTTTTTTCTTTTTTTTCTTCTTTTTTTTAGAGAGAGAAGACTTACTCAATCGTTATCATCTTTGTCCTTAACCTAATAAACTATTGTGAAGTGAAAAATAGATGTATATTTGCCTCAAAACTGCTGTTGGCGGTATTTATTTTTCAGATTTTAATATTTTTCATAAAATTCAAAGTGTATCATCCATTCTACTCTCCTATCCAATTTCAAATCTAAATTTGTTCCTTTATTTATAATTACGCTGATCTATTGATAAAATACATAAATTTGTTGTTAAATTTAATTTTTTAATTAATTTTTTTTTCAGTTTTTTTAAATTTTTTTCAGTTAGTTACCCTAAAAACTACCCAAAATGTAAAATAAAGAAAGCTAAAAATCTAAAAAAAATAAAATCCTAAAAATCCTAAAAAATAAAAATTCCTATCCACTCCCCCACACCTAAACTTATGTATGCCCTCATACACAAACTAAGAATGGTAAAATAAATAAGAAAATTATTATACAAATACTATACAAATAAAGAGAGTCGTAAAAGTTACGATCTCAATATCATCACACTATTAACGCATGGAAAACAGTTACGACCTCTCGATTGCCTCTCACTTTCATAGTGTGTGCATTTTAAACATGAAGTGGGTGCATTATTATATCTCATCAGCCTCCTACGAGTCACGAAATTACCTGTCTGCTTCTTATGTCGTCCTCGCTTTTTCTTTGGCCACATGCAAGCATTAATAATTAGATTAAAGAATTTTTTATTATAAACCTGCCAATTATCGTTAGTAACAAGTATACATGTAGAAATATCATGAGGTGAGAAGAGTGCAATATGATCAAGTGAATGTGGTGGTGGCTCTTCTAACTCACGAAGTAATGCGAGCTCCTCTGCAAATAAATCCTCAAAAGTTTGCTCATAATTCAATGGCACATTTGCACAAGTATCATCATATATAGAATCAGTATATGCTAATTCATCTAATAATATGAGCTCATCTTTGAACAATTACTCAAATGAGGGTTCATCATCAGTGCAAGAGGTCGAATGAGAGTGCAAATTACGAATCATGTTGACCTCAATGAGGGAGCTCGTTGCGTGCTCATCCATATTAAATATGTTCAATGCTACAGTCATATTCCCAAACGATAACTTCATGAGGCCACTCCAACAATCAATTAATACATTTGATGTTGCAAGGAAAGGTCTATCCAAGATAACGGGAATTTGATTTCGTGGATTGAAGATCGGCTCAGTTTCTAAGACAATGAAGTCTATAGGAAAGATAAACTCGCCGACCTTAATGAGCACATTTTCTACCATACCAAGTAGTCTCTTAATCGAACGATCAGCTAACTGTAATGTGACCTTGGTAGATTGAAGTTTTCTTAACCCCAGTTGCTGATAAACAGTGTAAGGAAGCAAGCTGACACTTGCCCCTAGATCAAGCAACGCCCTATCAAATGTAGTATTCCCAATGATGCATGAGATTGTAGGGAAACCTAGATCTTTGTACTTGATAGGCAAAGAGTTAGAGAGGATATGTGATATATTTGCAGTAAGAAAAACTTTCTCAGGAACGTTTCTTACTCGTTTCTTAGTACACAAATCCTTGAGGAATTTAGCATAAGTAGGAACCTGTTGTATAATATCAAGGAGTGGAATATTAATTTTCACCTGCTGAAATGTTTCAAGAATCTTTTCTACTTGCGGTGAAGGCTTCCTAAGCCAATTGGGATATGGTGCTTTCGGCTTAGGAACAGGTTCTTCCAAATGATCATGTGACGATGATGGAGATGATGGAGATGGTCGTGGAGAAAGGGGTGGAAGAGATGATGCAGCCTGCGAGATAGTAGGAGTGGGATTAGGGGGCATGGCTATATTATTGTCCACTTGCTTGCCAGATCTAAGTGTGTGAATGGCATTACATTGGTGGACATGCGACTGATTGGAGTTTGAGGAACTGGCATTAGGGTTCGTTATGGGTTGACTTGAAAAGGTACTCTGGCCACATTCACTCATCTGACTCGCTCATTGTCTAACCTACTGCTCTATATTTTTTATAGATTGAGAGTTCACGAGCAGTTGCTGACCTGTACTTTGAATAAAATCAGCTGACACTTTCATAAGATTTTGCATGTGTGTGTCAAGGTTGGACATATACGTGTCAAACTTGGAACGAGACTTGAGAAGATTTTCAATGTGCTTCTCAAGTGACTGAAGTCGCTTTTCTTATTCATTATTAGAAACCTGTTGTGGATGTGAGTGATTTTGTGTAAGGGGTCTATTCTGGTTATTCCCATAATTTGATGCATTTGGGTGTTGATAAGCACCCACATTTGGGTGTTGATAAGCATCCACATTTGGTCTTGGAAACTGACCATTGGCTGGAGGTTGCATGTTAGGATTAGGGGCCCCGTGATATTGCCCCTGAACCCATAATAAATTTGAATGGTTTCTCCAGCCAGGATTATATGTAGAAACGTAAGGATTATTTATAGGTCCTTGATACAAGGCGTTAGCCTGCTCAAGTGTGGGAACCATGGAATTCATTAATAATGGACACTCCTTCATAACATGATTCGGAGTTTCGCAATTAAAGCATGTGGGAACTTGAATTTGATTTACCTGACCCATCGGTGGAGTACTAGAAGTCTCCAATACTTCAATTCTCCTTATAAGGGCTGCAATCTTAGTTTCGGCAGCTATAGAGCTGTCGACGCTATGGATCTCACCCTTATGTGCAGAAGTTGATGCACTGGGCTTCTCAGTGGGACTCTCCCACTGCATAGTTTTTCACGATAGGTCCTCAAGAAAGTCTCATGCTTCATCCTCATTCTTTCTCATGAACTTCCCCTGACACATAGACTCAAGAAGAGTTTTGGATGTATAATCGAGTCCTTCGTACACGATTTGACACAGCCGCCACTTTTCTATCGCATGGTGGGGGCACTGAGCTAATAAGTTCTTGAACCATTCTAAATATTTTTAGAAGGGTTCTCCCGGCACTTGACGAAATTGATTAATTTGATTTCGTATCATTGCCGTCTTATGCGTGGGATAATACTTCTTAAGAAACATCGTAACGAACTCATCCCAAGTAGTGATTGAATCAGTAGGCATACTGTACAACCACTTCTTGGCATTATCCTTAAGTGCAAAGGGGATGAAATGGAGCTTAATTGCGTCCTCCGATAAGTTTTGCAGTTTTATCACCACACATACTTCCTGAAATTCACTGATAAAGATATATGCATCCTCTGAATCAGAACCAGTGAATTTACGAAGCATACTGATATACTGCGGCTTCAACTCATAGTGATTACCCGCTGCGTGTGGAAGTTTGATGCATGATGGTAATGATGTACGCAACGGGTAACATCGATCCTATAAGATCGGGATCGGCTGATCCATCTTGTCTCCTATGAACAAATCTGATCTCACAAGTCGACCAAATTGATCACTGGTCCAATGTGGCATGAACCAGCGACCGTGAGTGTATGCGTGAAATTCCTAAACTAATGCAAGAAATGGGGTGTGGTGGAGATAAAAACGGTGAAATAGATATGATCAAATAGTAAATGTGATTATTACAGTATCTAATATTTTGTTTTGTATTTTTTTACAGAATCAAAGACAAAGAATACAGATACCAGGAAAATATTGTGGGATTCTGTACCTAAAGAGCCGCCAAATGGCGGTTTAGGCCGCTAATTTGCGGCCTAAACAGGGAATTATGTTCTCTACTTCTTTCGGCGCACTTAAAACGCTTATTTAGTTCTATTTATTTTCCTGTATCTGCACTTTCTTGTCTCTGAACACTCAGCACACACTATTAATCCCGTAAAACGTCAGAAAAAGCAAGAAAAATACCGTCAATCCCCGGCAACGGTGCCAAAAACTTGATGTGACAAATTACTGCAAGTGCACAGTATCGGTGTAGCGCTGTACAGGTCGTCCCACAGGGATCTAAGGTGTTTTTGCATTCCTTACTCTTTTCTTAGTCTAATGGACTAATCAAAGATTCTAATTTGAAATTGAGTTAGTCTAAATAACTTAGGATCTATAATCCACTAATATCCAACCATGTTCTTACTTCTATTATCTTCGTCTATTATAAAAATTTGATCTTTTTAGTTTAATCTTTATTCAAAGTGCCCTTTCAGAACATTAGGTACCATAATCTCTTCCTTTTGTAGTTCCTTCCAATCTTCAAGTATTATAGGCTTGTCATATAAATTTTCTTCAAATCTGTCATCAAAATTCTCAAAAGAAAATGCTATACTAGTGGACTTATCATTAGTCAAGTTATTATGAAGGAATAAAAATTCTTCTTCACAAATTTCTTCACAATTTTCATCAAAAGAATCAAATGATAATGTGTCACTAGCAAGCTCATCATGAGAAGAATCACCAAGCAAAATATTTTCTTTATCACCAGTTTCATCATAATTATTTGCACAATGGTCTAAAATAGGTTAATCACAATGTTGAATTATAGACTCATCACGCACAAAATTATTTAACTCATTTTGAATCATA
Source organism: Dracaena cambodiana (assembly GCA_036321105.1). Classification (NCBI taxonomy): domain Eukaryota; kingdom Viridiplantae; phylum Streptophyta; class Magnoliopsida; order Asparagales; family Asparagaceae; genus Dracaena; species Dracaena cambodiana. The sequence goes on from JAYEPQ010000005.1 coordinate 45,401,601, forward strand.
TCTACTTCAAAAGATGACTGAAGTGGTTGATCATTAGAGTTAGATATGTTCAAACTATTAGATGGTTGATCTCCAAAAAGTTTAATTTGAGAAATTACTTTAAGAAGATTTTTCATACAAGATTCAATTTGAGAGGATGATTTTTAAGATGATGATTTTAGCAAAACTTTTATATCTTCCTCTATTCTACGTCTTCGTTTTTCAGACTCAAGATCATAATTTTCCTTATTTTTCTCAAATAATTGCATCTCAAGATCATGAGTGAAATTTGAAGAATGATATGATGGATCCATGTACATATTTGATGACAGATATGAAGTGGTTGGAGGTAGATTCTCATGACATGCATACCTCGCTTGTAATCTTTTTAATTTTTCATCTAACATATTCAATTGAATATCTTGTTCATGATTAAATGTAGAACATGAAGATAAATAGCCCATAAAAAAAGAATCAGATGGAGGACGCTCTTGGTATGGCTCTTGATTATATGCGAAATTAGAATTATTCATCCATTCATAATTGTAATTTTGTGTATAAGAAGCGCTCGTAGATTCATTATATGTGTTGTGAATTTGATTATGACATAATCCTAGCGAACTTCCTTTCCATGGACACTGATAATAATTATGATATAGATCAGGAAAATGATAGCAATCAGTTTGATTTTGAAACATTTTTTTTTACTTTTTTTTTTGAAAAAGGTGGAGAGGGAGAGAGATGGAAAAGAAATAAAAAGATTAAATTTTTTTTTGTATTTTTTTACTGAACCAGAGACACGAAATACAAGTATCAAAAAATGTTTGTAGCGTTTCGTACCTTAACTATCGCCAAATAGCGGTATAAGCCGCTAATTGGCAGCCCAAAGAGAGAATTTGGTTCTCTGCTTTTTGTCGTGCACTCAACACGCTTATCTCGTCCTGTTTCTTTTCCTGTATCTGTACTTTCTAGTCCCTACACACTCAACACACAATGTTAATCCCGTAAAACATTAGAAAAAGTAAGAAAAATACCGTCGATCCCCGGCAACGTCGCTAAAAACTTGATGTCATAAATTACTGCAAACGCACAGTGTCAGTGTAGCGCTGTACAGGTCGTCCCACAGCGATCTAAGGTGTTTTGTGATTTCTTATTCTTTCCTTAGTCTAACGGACAAACTATGAGATTTTAGATCCAGAGAAAATTAGTTTAAGTTTTAGAGGTTAGCCTAGAATCTCGAATCCATTAGAATAATAGCCTAATAATGAATTATCTCTTTCTTCCTAACTTTTTAATTATGCACGGTTAAGTAACATATTAAAAAGGTGATCTTTTTAATTTTATTTTAATCGAGTGCCCCTAAGTATGATCTATCAAGTGATGTACAAATATAGACCATCAAGATAACACTTTTCTTCAAAACAAATTATATCAAGTAGAAAATCTCATAAACAAAAGAAAAGAAATAAACTTCAAACCCTAATCTAAGTATAGGCTATCAAGAAACCTAATTCAAGTATAACCTATTAAAGAAATTATATTTACAAGTTTATTCAAGTCAATTTATTTATAGGAAAATCTCTATTGATAGTTCTAAAAACAAACAAAGAATAAGAATTTCAAATTTCATCTAAGCATAGATTATCAAAATATTAAGTTAGCATAATCTATCAAATAATTATGATTTGTGAACTCCATCTTTTATTTATTTATAGAAAAATCATAATTTTATTTCTTTCTAGGAAGAAGATTAGATAAATCCATATTAGATCTATTAAACTAACTTCATCTACATCCTAGGATTAAAGAAAATTAGCTACTCATATTCCTAATAAGAAAAATCAAATATTTATTCATGAAAGCAAATAAATTTAATCTAGAAAGCAATAAAATCTAAACTAGAAAGTAATTAACTCTATCTAGAAAGCAAATAAATAACTAAAAGCAACGACTTACCTCTGAAGCACAGTATTATGGTCGTCACCCCTTCAGCAAAATCCTAATTTTATTAAATTAAAAATGAGTACAAGACTTCAGGATCGCTTTTAGAATACAAGAATACGGCCAATATATAGGCTTCGAAAATCCAAACCCAATTCTAATACAATTGAGAAACTACAAGATTACAACGAAGCTACGGGAAAAATTTTAGCGCATACATAGTTCCGCCAATTGGTGGGTAATTCCGCTAAATAGCGGCCAAATAGTAGCTTTTGGTCATGAAATTCTTTTCACACAAGGTTCTGGTCTTGTAGACTTGGTATTCCTGACTGTATTTGACTTTTACTCTCTTCAGCATCATAATCTCGTAGTTTTACTCACTTTAGAAATTTTTCTGGCTTGATTTCCTACTCCAACTCTGATTTCATGCCATCTCCATGTACGAATCGGATTACCTGAAAAAAACACTAAAAACACCCGAGTAGTATTTATTTATATACAAAAATAGATAAAGTATGGGAGGAAAAATACAATATATGATACTCATCACAAGGATAGTATAGAGACTTCAGTATCATCTTCAAAGAATCGGGCTACGAACTCACGTTCTACATCAGCCCATGATTTAATTGTTCCCTGGGGTAGCTGCATGAACCAGGTAAATGCGGGCCCCCGTAAAGTGCTCGCAAATATCTTAGTCATAGTCAGATCATTCCCCATGAGGTGTCCTGTCTGCGACAGAAAGTAGAAGATGTGCTGTTGCGGCAAACCTTTACCGTCGAATGACTGAAGGTTCAACGGTATATATTTTGCAAGATAAGGTACGCTCTCCCATTCTATGGGATAGAGACGGACTACCCCCACCTTTTGCAGTTTTTTGCGATGAAGGAGAGTTTGTAGTTGGTTCTCCATCTTCTCTATTTTTTCTACATGAGAGTTGATGATAACCTTCACTTCCTCTTCCTCTTTTGAATGAGGAGGTACTTCTACATCCTCGTCCTCACTGTCTTCATTTATTTGGATGGGTCGTTTTCCTTTCTGTCGATCAGAAACGGACGATGAGGATTGGCTCTTTTTAGTTTGAGCTAACAACTCAATTAAAAATTGTTTCATTTCTTCTATGGTCTCCTCTTGCTGTTCGAGACGTTTTTCTTGTCTCTCAAGCCTTCCAGAGACTTCTTCTAGACGCACGTCCTCTGACTCAATAGAAACTCCTTTTAACCCTAGAGTGATTTCATTATCTGAAGGGTTGTTTCTGACCACCTTTTTGCCTTTATTAACCATATGCAATGAGGTGGCAGGCAGATCAGTTCCAGAGCACACCTTTTTCACTGTCCGTATTCTTTTGGATTCGGTAATCCGCTCAAAAACGGACAGTTTCAAGTTGCATTTGCAGTTTGATAGAACAGTTGAGATCAGTTGTTCGCATTGGCAGTGAGAAATATTTTGTGAGGAGTTCTTCTTCCAATTGAGATACTCTCTCAAATCTTGAGGTACCTTCTCATCTCTATTTGCATCTTGACGCCTCTTGCATCGTAAATTCGGTTCATAATACTGGAGAGTTTGCAATATTTCAGGGCTGAGCTCTTTTCCAGCATCAAATTGTTCTACAACCCTTCTGCGGATTCTTCTGGAGTGCACACTGGCCTGAGTAGTTGTGTGGGTCCCGCGTGCCTCTCATAGAGAGATTAAAATATTTGGTGTATGTTGCGTGCACACCAAAGGCGTGCTTGAAGAGACATGAGAGTTGTGTTCATTGAACGTAACCCATAGTTTCTTCCGCGAAGTGGAATCTACGGGGTGCAACCCGCGGTTGCATCTGCGGGATGCAACCTGCGGTTGCAACTGCGGGTTTGCACCCGTGGGTTTGTTCCCACTGGGTGCAATCCGCGGTTGCACCCGCGGTTGCAAGCCGCGGGTTGGCACCCGCGGTTGCAAGCCACGGGATGCCACCCGCGGTTGCAAGCCACGGGTTGGCACCCGCGGTTGCAAACCGCGGGTTTAAACCTGTGGGGTTACTTCCGCGGGATACAACCCGCGGCTCCATCCGTGGGTTTGCTCTGAAATTTTTCACTGTCTCAGAGTTTTCTGCAACCCTTCCTGTATGATTGAGGCGTGCTCGTTGAGTTTTACGTCTTAGATTTCTCTTTTGGGAGCGGGTTAAGGTCTTATTTGACTTTTGGCTTGACTTTGGAACGGGCGATAACGCTGTGTTCTTGACAGACGATGACGTCTTGTCAGTTTCAACGGGCGATGACGCCTCGTAAGTATTGAATGGCGATAACGCCTTTTCAATTTTGGCGGGCGATGACGCCTCGCCTTGTTTAACAGTTTCAACGGGCGATGACGCCTCGTAGGTATTGAATGGCGATAACGCCTTTTCAATTTTGGTGGGCGATGACGTCCGTCTTGTTTAATCGTCGCCCGGCGATGACGCCTGGGCTCCGAATCCGAGGATGATAGGAACTCCTTGTATTTTTACTGGTCAACCTCCACGACTAGCGTCTCAACCATTGAGCCGATCCGCACCCGGTCGGACTGCGCCACCAAATTCTCTGTGGTAAATAGAGGGACTCTCACTGTGATTGTAGATAAAAAAAAAAAAAAAAAAAAAATTCATTTTTGCTAAGTGGGCACACCCGCGGGTTGCACCCGCGGGTTGCCACCCGCGGGTTGCATCCCGCGGGACCCCCGCGGGATGCCACCCGCGGGAGCACCCGCGGGTTGCAACCCGCGGGAGCCCCCGCGGGTTGCCACCCGCGGGAAGATTCCCGCGGGTGGCAACCCGCGGGGGCGATCCCGCGGGTTGCCACCCGCGGGTTGTTTTTCGTTGTTTTCCCGTTATTTTATTTCCTATTTTATTTTCCTGATATCCCGTGATCCGCTTTTTCAAGAGAGAATTGAGCCGGATTTGGAGCTTCTTCGGTTTATAAAATACAGGAATTTAACGAGAGAGGGGACTTTGGAGTTTTGACTTTTGGATTTTTGGGGGGAGATCCTTTCGGAAAGAGTCCAATTTTCCAGAGTCCAAATATCCAGAGAGGTGTTCCTCAATTCAGAGAGATCGGATCGTCAACGGAGTACAGAAACAAAGCTCCACCGCTGCCAGACCCACAAAAATAAAGGGGAATCGAAATCAATCGATCCCCATTCTTGTAATCTCGATTTTCTATTTTGTAATTTTTCTTTTATTGCTATAATTCAAAATTAAATTGGCATATAAAGGAAGATTCAATTTTTCGGGCAAACAAGAATTGGCGACCACAGTGGGAGTTTGGGCGGCGCAATCCAATCTTAAATTTTTTTTTTTTTCGGAGCCTAGGCGTCATCGCCGGGTAACGATAAATAAATGTGAGGCGTCATCGCCCACCAAAATTGACAAGACGTCATCGTCTGTCAAAAAAAAAAAATAATAAAAAAAATTATGAGGCGTCATCGCCCATAAAAAAAAAATTGAGGCGTCATCGCCCAAAAAAAAAAAAATGACAAGACGTCATCGTCTGTCAAAAAAAAAAAAAAAAAAAAAAAAAAATTTGAGGCGTTATCGCCCAAAAAAAAAAATTGACAAGACTGGATACAACTCCAGGATGCAACCCGCAGATGGAATCTTGGGACCCGCGTAGCTGCAACCCGCATATGGAAGCACGGGATGCAACCCGCAGATGGAATCTTGGGACCCGCGTGGACGCAACCCGCATATGGAAGAGCGGGATGCAACCCGCAGATGGAATCTTGGGACCCACATGGACGCAACCCACATATGGAAGAGCGGGATGCAACCCGCAGATGGAATCTTGGGACCCACATGGACGCAACCCACATATGGAAGCGCGGGACACAACCCGCAGATGGAAGCGCGGGCGCGGGACGCAACCCACAGATGGGTGGGACCCATCTGGGTCACCCGCACTTTTCTCCCTCTCTCCCGCACAAAAAAAAAAATAAAGAATAAAAATAATATTAATAAATAAAAAAAAAAAAAAAAAAAAAGGAAAGGGTGTTATCGCCCACAAAAAATTGACAAAGTTAAAAAAATAATAAATATTAAAAAAAAAGAAAAAAAAAAAAAATACAGTATGAGTGCTCTACCCATGGGTTGTATCCAACGGATGCACCCGCGGATGCCAAAAAAATAAATAAATAAAATAAAAAAATTTAATTAAAATAAAAAAATAAAAAAATATTAAAAAATATATTAAAATATAAACAAAAAAAAAGTAAATAAATAAAAATAAATAAAAAAATAATAATAAATAAAAATATATTTGCAAGGCCTCATCGCTTACCAAAATAAATAAATAAATAAATAATAAAAAAATAAAATGCTAGGCGTCATCACCTAAAAAAACAAAAAGGAGATCATTGCAAACAAAAAAAAAAGAGAGATAAAGAAATAAAAATGTATATATAAAATAAAATAAAATAAAAAAAAAATGATGAACCGCCCAACGCCGATAAGGTTACGGGAAGAGAATAAATTTCTCGCCAACCCTACCATACTGGGGGTAAAAAGTATGAATTACCCAACGCCGATAAGGCTACGGGGAGAGAATAAAGTTCTCGTCAACCCCATCATGCTGGGGGTAAAAAGCATGAATCGCCCAACGCCGACAAGGCTACGGGGAGAGAATAAATTTCTCGCCAACCCCACCATACTGGGGGTAAAAAGTATGAATTGCCCAATGCCGCTAAAGCTACGGGGAGAGAATAGATTTCTCGCCAACCCCACCATACTGGGGGTAAAAAGTATGAATTGCCCAATGCCGCTAAAGCTACGGGGAGAGAATAAATTTCTCGCCAACCCCACCATACTGGGGGTAAAAAGTATGAATTACCCAACGCCGACAAGGCTACGGGGAGAGAATAAATTTCTCACCAACCCCACCATACTGGGGGTAAAAAGTATGAATTACCCAACGCCGACAAGGCTACGGGGAGAGAATAAATTTCTCGTCAACCCCACCATACTGGGGGTAAAAAGTATGAATTACCCAACGCCGACAAGGCTACGGGGAGAGAATAAATTTCTCGTCAACCCCATCATATTGGGGGTAAAAAGTATGAATTGCCCAACGCCGCTAAAGCTACGGGAAGAGAATAGATTTCTCGTCAACCCCACCATACTGGGGGTAAAAAGTATGAATTGCCCAACGCTGCCAAGGCTACGGGGAGAGAATAAATTTCTCGTCAACCCCATCATACTGGGGGTAAAAAGTATGAATTGCCCAACGCCGCTAAAGCTACGGGAAGAGAATAGATTTCTCGTCAACCCCACCATACTGGGGGTAAAAGTATGAATTGCCCAACGCCGCTAAGGTAAAGGGAAGAGGAAAAGTTTGGTATTTAAACCCAAACGAAACCCTCGACAACTCACTATGCTGAGGATAATAGCATGGCTAGCCCAACTCAAACGGTAGTTGGTAAAGGCAAAATCAAACCCGTTGATAGCTGGGGGTTTGCTAAAAATCTCACGACAAATCTGTCACAACAGTATTCTTATCCGAATATAAGAATACATCACCGCCCTAAGCTGCTAAGGCAAAGGAAAGAGGAAAAGTTTGGCATTTAAGCCCAAACGAAATTCTTGACAACTCACCATGCTGAGGGGAATAGCATGGCTAGCCCAACTCAAACGGTAGTTGGTAAAGGCAAATCAAACCCGTTGATAGCTGGGGGTTTGCTAAAAATCCTAATCAGATAAATCTCCTGTCACGTTAAGATTTTATCTCTAACAGCAAAACTTTTCTTGTCATTTTGCTCTAACAGAGCAAGCGACACTCCAAAATATTTGTCAAGTTAAAATCATACCTCTGACATCATAATTCAAAATCAAAAGAGATAAAATCCTAATTAAATCGATCCCCTGTCACGTTAAGATTTCACCTCTGACAGAAAAGAAAATTCACACTTCATCAAGTCCAACATTACAACCTCTGATGAACGTGCTTTTGATATCGTTAAGTTAAAAATCACCTCTGACGAAAATCATCTCCCTATCAAGTTAACAGTCACCTCTGATAGTCCGATTCCAAAACTAAATACGTTAACCGTCACCTCTGTTTAGCCAGCTTGTCCCTATCACGACCAGATCCTCTGAATAGGTTAAGCTCCAAGACACGTTTAATGTCACCTCTGTTTTTTCCTGATTCGTCATACTAGATGTCACTGAACGGTTAGGATTAAAATAAGCACGTTAATATTATACCTCTGCTTGACCTAAAATAAGCACGTTAACATTATACCTCTGCTTGTCCTCTAATGAGTACGTTAAAATCATACCTCTGCTTGTTATGGAATAAATAAATATATTAACAGTTATCTCTATCGACCAAATCTTTTAAAAGGTCTATAACCAAAATTAAAGAATCCAAAGTATTTCGAAATTCAGTACGGTTCAATATAGAACTTCGAAAACTTTGGAGGGGGTTATGTAGATAAAAAAAAAAAAAAAAAAAATTCATTTTTGCTAAGTGGGCACACCCGCGGGTTGCACCCGCGGGTTGCAACCCGCGGGAGCACCCGCGGGTTGCCACCCGCGGGAGCACCCGCGGGTTGCATCCCGCGGGACCCCCGCGGGATGCCACCCGCGGGAGCACCCGCGGGTTGCAACCCACGGGAGCCCCCGCGGGATGCCACCCGCGGGAGCACCCGCGGGTTGCAACCCACGGGAGCCCCCGCGGGTTGCCACCCGCGGGAAGATTCCCGCGGGTGGCAACCCGCGGGGGCGATCCTGCGGGTTGCCACCCGCGGGTTGTTTTTCGTTGTTTTCCCGTTGTTTTATTTCCTATTTTATTTTCCTGATATCCCGTGATCCGCTTTTTCAAGAGAGAATTGAGCCGGATTTGGAGCTTCTTCGGTTTATAAAATACAGGAATTTAACGAGAGAGGGGACTTTGGAGTTTTGACTTTTGGATTTTTGGGGGGAGATCCTTTCGGAAAGAGTCCAATTTTCCAGAGTCCAAATATCCAGAGAGGTGTTCCTCAATTCAGAGAGATCGGATCGTCAACGGAGTACAGAAATAAAGCTCCACCGCTGCCAGACCCACAAAAATAAAGGGGAATCGAAATCAATCGATCCCCATTCTTGTAATCTCGATTTTCTATTTTGTAATTTTTCTTTTATTGCTGTAATTCAAAATTAAATTGGCATATAAAGGAAGATTCAATTTTTCGGGCAAACAGTGATCGCCAGTTCTTTTTTGCTCAAAAATTGAATTTCTCCTTCCATTGCAAAACTATTTGATTACAAAAGAAAATTGAAAATTACAAAAGAAAATTGAGGAATAACAAGAACGGTAATATTAATTTATTCTCTTGTTAATGTGGGTTCGGGTGGCGATGGAGTCTCGCTGGTGCACTCCGTTGACCGTCTGACCGGGAAGGGGATGGTTCTGCTCCGCTCCTTGATTTCACGAGCTCGCCCAAAATCGTCCCAAAAGTCCTTTATCTGGTCTCAATTCCTGTCTTTTATAGACCGAATTAGTTCGAAATCCGGCTCGAATCCTCCCTGAAAAATCAGATCACGAGATATCAGCCAAATAAACAACGGAAACAGGCGAAAAACAATCCGCGGGTTGGCACCTGCAGGATCGCTCCTGCGGGTGCCCACCCGCAGGATCGCTCCCGCGGGTGTCCACCCGTGAGATTTCTCCCGCGGGAGGAATCCCGCGGGTGTCCTGCGGGATTCTTCCCACGGGTGGGCACCCGTGGAAGGAATTCCCGCGGGCCCACCCGCGGGGGAATTTCCCCCAAATTTTTTTTTCAGGTGTCTACAATAGTTTCCGGGGGCAGCTACATAAACCAAGTGAATTCAGGCCCTCGCAGGATACTTGCAAAGATTTTTATTACTAGGTCATTACCCATTAGATGTTGGTCAGAGAAAGGAAATAGTACATACGCTGATTTGGAGATCCCTTCCCATCATATGACTCTAGCTTCAGAAACTTATATCTTATCGGAAATGGGGCGGACTCCCACTCTATCGAGTAAGGTCTCATAATCCTCGTCTCTTGCATTCCTTTCCGATGTATTAATGCTTCTATTTGATTTTGAAGCTTCTTCATTTTTTCGGCATGGGAATCGATAACATATCCATCCTCCCCGCCTTTTCCCTCGGCATCTGGATTTGATTCACTCTCATCGTTATTAGCTTTATCAGAAGAGAAAGAACCCCCTGCTTCATCTTATGTGTCCTTTTGAGTGTTCTTTATGACATTCATGAGCATCGCTTTTAGGTCCTCGATGCTCCTTTATTGCTCTTGGATGAGGCATTCTTGTGCCTCAATCTTTTGACTCATTTTGGCTGACCATCGGCCATGTGGACCGTCCTCCTGCCGGACCAGGAGGAATGTGTGATCGCGGCATTGATATGGCCGAATGATCGTTGAACACTTTATATTCCTTATCAGAACGCCTGCCAATCTTTTGTAATTGCGGGAAGCCGTCACACCTGACCTGAGGCGTGTGTGCTTCCGTATTAGAGTCATACTCTAATACGTGAAAGTGGAAAAGTCTTGATCTGAGTTAGAGTCTTGTCTTTGCAGCCATCTTCTTTCTGGAATATTGGATTCTGGTACTAACAACCGGTCATATGCAGATGGTCTTGGGGCTTGACAGTGACAGTGAGTCAAAACTGCTGCGATCAACTCCTCACAACAGTAGAACTAGTTGGGTAGTGCCACTCTTCTTTTATTTGTGAGATATCTCTGCAAATCTAGAGTCTCTTCATGCGGTACTAATATAATCATCTTTTACAGGCAGGGCTCGCTTTTTGTGCAAGGTTTATTTGTTCAGACATATGGCTCTGAGAAATCATGAAAGTTATATTTGTCAACCCCCTGATTGGTTCGATATCCAGTATTAGTTTTGAGATGTCTTACACGAAACTGCTGAGTAGCCTTGCATTCTTATATTCTTATGCGAGGCTGAGACTTAACTCTAGCCTTGCATACTGTACGAACTTCGCATGCTGGAAGAGCCTGACATACTGATCTAGCCTCACACTAGTTTAGTTGAACTAGTTTTGCGTACTGGCTTAGATTTAGTTTGATTTTCAACTTTACTTATGTCAGGCTGGCATCTAGTTTTGCTCATGCTAGGCTGACATGTGCTAGGATGGCCAGATTGAGGAGTACTAGACTAGCCAGACTAAGCAGTGATAGGCTAGCCAGGCTGAGGATTGCTAGGCTGGCCAAGCTGCGGAGTGCTAGGCAGGCAAGGCTAAGATGTGCTAGGCTGCAGACTGAGAAATGCTAGGCTAAGTTTTGTCATGCTGATTTTTGCCAAGCTATCTTGTGCTAGGCTAAAAAGTGATAGGCTGGCAAAACTGAGGAGTGCTAGGCTGACCAAACTGAGAAATGTTAGGCTGGCCAGACTGAGATATCCTAGACTGATTCTTGCCGATCTGAGAAGTGCAAGACTGATTTTTTCCAAGCTGATTTTTGCCAAGCTAAGGAGAGGCAGGCTAGCTAGGTTGACATCCTCCTCGTTTTGTGCTAGGTTGATTTTGAGCTTGACATCCTTCTTGACTTAGGGAAGGCTAATTTTTGCTAAGCTGATTTTTGCTAGGCTGGCTAAGCTGATTTTTGTTAGACTAATTTTGAGTCTGGCATCCTCCTTATTTTTGGCTAGGCTGATTTTGATTCTGACATCCATTTTGACTTGTGCTAGACCGATTTTGATCCTGGCATCCAACTTGACTTGTGTTAGGCTGATTTTGAGTTTGGTATCCAAAATGAGCTTAGAGTGCCCTACGGCGCGCCCTCCGATTCTAGTTGCGGACTCGGGTCCGTATTTGTGCTGCGATAGGTTGGTCTTTGGTATCAAACACGGCAAATTTTCTAAATACTAGAAGGGACACTGTTTGTTTTGATGAACCAGAGTTTGAAAATCTAAGTGGCTATTGATAGATCAACGACTCCTTGTCATCCAAAACTATCATATCATTTTTTTGTTTTGGGTCGACTTCGACCTCGATCACCAAATTCTCCATCATTTCTCCAATTTTGTTGACCTCAGATTGGACCACCATCTCCTCTTCAGGATAGGAGATTTCTCCCACTGTAGTCGTCAGTCTGTTCTCGAAAAAAACCAGAGATCTTTCAATTGCCATTGAGAGAAAAATTGCAGATTATAAAAAATTCTCTTTTTTCGATTACAATGAAAAGAAATTAAAAAGAAAAAATAGACGAGAGGACTTAAAGAATACGTCGCTCTCTTTTTATTCAAAAGATCATGGGATTGAGGCAGCTATGAGGATTAGTCCTTTCCTTATTGACGATCTAACGTCAATGATTGGAGCCGGTGGAGATTTCTTAAGTTCGTTCTTTGTCTCTTCTGATCTTGGAGGAAACTCGAACTCTTGCGTAAGAAAGAAATATGGCCAAAGATTCCTTCTCTCTGCTGATTCTAAGGTTTCAAGGCTCTCGTGCGTAACTTGAATTACCAAAAATCCTTTTTGAGTCCCTCTGGAGGAATATTTATAGGCCCCAAGTTATTCAGAGAGTTTCCTTATAAATAGAAATATAATCTTGTTGTAATCTTGATGAAATATTTGAATTTCCTTTTGATTAGATTTGCACCAAAATTTGTTGTATCTGGTCCTGATCCTGCACCCAAAAAATAATTAGACTCATATTAGAATTTGTAGAATTATCAAAATAGTCCAGGACGGGGGCCAATTTATTGTACAGTGTGAGAGAGAGAGAGAGAGAGAGATTTTTCTTTTTTTTTTTTGTTTTGGCGTCTTTTGGCCTCGCGCCTGTGAGGCTGGGTTCCCAACTTCGCTTCCGCGAGGCTTCTTCCTTTTTTTTGTTTCTGTTTTTTTTTTTTTTTTGGCCTCGCGTCCACGAGGTCCTTCTCCTTTATTATTATTATTATTATTATTATTATTAATTTTATTTTATTTTTTATTTTATTATTATTTTTTATTTTTTATTTTATTATTCTGCACTTTTAAATTTGTTACTTTGGAACCTTTAAATAAACTTTGAAAACCATTTTTTTAAATAAGACGTAGAAAAAAAGAGGTTAGAGAAAATAAAACAAAGGCACCTATGGAAAATAAGAATGGAGGGTGAAAAAGTCCAAATCCACGGAAGAACGATAATGATATTAAAAATGACTTAGAATACAAATCTTAAATTATGATCTTTTAGCAATTTCATGAAATTCAGATTAGTTAAAAAAAAATCATATTATTCAAATTTTTTATTTTGTTTGCCAATTTTTTTTTAAAAAAAAAAAAAAAAAATAGGATTTGAAGTACCTCAAGATATCATGATATCACTTAATATTTACAATTAACCAAACGGAACTATAATCTTATAACTTGGCAAGAAAAATTACATGATATGAAAGGATTCATTTTCCTATACAAAAATGGTAGCCAATCACATCATAATCCCCCATTTAATTGATGCAGGTGGGGTTCGGCCCTACGAAACAAGGAACTTTTCCTATAAGTAATATTGAGCACAAAACTCTATATCAAACCTAACTTCAAAAAGAAGAAAAGATTAAAAAAAAAAATCATCAAAAAACTATGTACCATGCTTCTTTACAAAAAATTATCTTTCTCTAAGCTTCTATTCATCAAGTCTTCATTTATTTTATCCATATCGATTACTTTGTGTCCAACCGACGTAGCTTTCCTAAAATTTTGGATTGTAGTACGTATGTTTATGGTCGTAAATTAAGATGTCGATCCTTAAATACCATCCCCTTTTTGGATTCATCTTTTTAATCCTAATTTTTAAGGAAATATCATGTAAAAAACTCCTGCGGCATGCTTTAGAGGGAGAAAAGAAAATTCTAAACACTCAAGCTTTAGGGTACATTTTATATATATATATATATATATATATATATATATATATATATATATATATATATATATATATATATATATGAGAAAAATGGAAATGAGCTGACAGCTCACGCAAGTTATCTGAATTGCAGTTCATTTTCATTATATTCAATAATTATTTTTAAAATATTTTTTTTGGATTATGATCTCGAACTCCTAGAGTTCACTCATACCCAATTTTTTGGATTTTAGTTTTGATTTAGTCTTCTATTAAGTTAGCACAAAATTAACGGTTTTCAATGAAGAAAATATTTTGTATGTACCTAATGAAAGGGTAAATGGCCTCCAAAATTTATGAAAGTTAATCTGAAAGAAGTTAATCAGGTAGGGATAGAAATTGTTAATATAAAGATTGAAAAAAAAAAAATAATTGGATCATTATAGTTTTGCCGCTAGCTCACGTAACTTTTTCTGAGCTGGCGGCTCACCTACAGTAATCCCATATATATATATATATATATATATATATATATATATATATATATATATATATATATATATATATATATATATATATATATATATATATATATATATATATATATATATATATATATATCCAAATTTAAAGATTTGATGACTAACATGCTAATGTCGGCAGCACTAAAAACAAAAATTTTAAGTCTGAACACATCTGAAGTTAAGTCTTTGCCCTGGATCGATCCCTAGCAAATGGATCCTTATAGACAAATTAACTACTCCACATTATATTAATGGAACTCTCGCCCATTTCTCTCTTGTTTGTATTAACACTACTGTATGCTAGCCTCCAATTTGGTAGGACCTTAATAGGCATCTTTCGTTGGTGACCACTGCCGCGGATTATTTTCAAAGCAAAATTTTTTAACTTGAAATTAATTTCCAAAACTCAATTTGTATTGTGACAGGGAATTAGATAGTCTGATGGCTTTGTATGAATTAGAAGGTTCAGATCATAGAAGTAGGAGGAACAAAATATAAATTTATGCAAGATTAATGATAATTATCAGGATTAAAATTAAAATTGCTGAAAAGATTAATTCGTTGGTATGTGAACCTCCTCTTTCTATTGACCCATAGAGAGTAAGGAATATTGAACATTGGTCCGTACAAAAATCAATAGCATGTATAGCATTATTTCTCCGTAATTGTATGTTCACTGTGAGGCAATTTTAAGAATTTTGAAGAATTTGATTCCACATAACTTAAATTGGATCCAAGAATCCCGTAATTTTGAAATTATTCGTAGAATATGATATGTTTACCTAGAAATTAACACTCATATTGAAATATAATTTGTCAGTACGTAGGACATTACTTTACACCAAGTATACGGCCAAGCCAACCGCCCTAAAATTTATTTCATTTTAGGCCACATTATTGCATAACAAAGCAGCTGATCTTGATTTCATAATCCAAACTCACTCAACCGATCTCTACTATTCTATACCTTTTCACTCCCATCTGTAGCAAATTAATTACGACGCATCACGCAGTGCAACTAAATACACCGACCATTGACGAGGCAGTTCACCAGTGCAAGGGCGTTGCTGGTGTACTGCTTTGCCCGCCCCACGCGGCTGAACACGTCCGCCTTGACCTGTTCCCGAACATCGACCTTATCGAACCCGTCCGTGCACGTCTCCTCGTTCGTCAGTGCTGCGCTCATCCACGTCTGCGCGTTGGACACCCGCCACGCCACCTCCGGCCCCACCGGCTTGCTGTCGAGCTTCCCAATCTCTGCTGCCGATCTCCTCGTCTGGTCAGCTGCATTCCCAAGGGAATACACGCAGTCCTCAAGCGCTGCTGCCTCTCTTTCCGTACTCGAACCATGAAGATACGCTGACACGTGACTGGTTGTCGAATGGATTTGGGAGAAGGTTACCCTGGCAGCGATTTGGGCGAGCCGGACGGGGTTTTGGTGGACGGAGAGGGCATAGCGGGCGAGGGAGGCGAAGCAGAGTTCCGGGTAGAGAGTTGCTTGGCAGCTGGTTCGGATGAAATCGGTCGAATTGGTGGCAGTGTCGCCGTTGGAGCTGGCCTTTGGTGGCGCTGCAGGAGGCCAGGCTGCAGATGTTCTTGTGATGATAAGTAGAGTGAAGAAGAGGAAAAAAGAGAAGAAGCAGAATAGAGAGTCTGCTGCCATTTTTGAGGTTCTCTTGTGAAACTGCAGTGTGGAGATTGGGAGTTTAAGTAATGGGATTTGGGTGGTGTTTAAGATTAATTATATGGAATGCCACCGGTATTTGTGGACGTCATGGGAATTATTGTTGCACGTTGAGTAACCTGACGAGCCTGACTGACTTAATTTGCAAGTGTTGAGTAGGATCTGACTATTAGCCTTCATTAAGTCTAAATTAAAATACAAAACATATTAAAAATTAGGATTAATTACACTCAGACTCCTTATACTATGAGAAGTGTATAACTTATCACTCTTAAAATTTAAAACTCTCACTTAGACTTCCTGGCACAGAAAAAACTGACAGGAAAACTCAGGCGAACATATTTTTTCTGTGGTCCAAGGAGTCCAAGTGAGAGTTTAAAACTTTAGGGGTGATAAGTTATACACCTCCATATAATAGGGGGATCTGGGTGTAATTAATTCTAAAAATTAAAGTTAAAACTATATTTATGACAATTGTATAGAATATGTGGTTGGAAAGAAATAGGAGAATATTCAATAATGCTTATTTAAATATTACATTGCTTTGTGTTAAAATTAAAGATAACTTAGCTCTATAGACAGGTAGTCCAGGTGATAAAGCGGGCATCACTTCCTTCACTGGACTCACAAGGAGGGAAACACGGAGGAGGTTGGATCTGAGACCATATTTAGAGCACCAACAGGATACAAAACAGGAGTAGGACTGAGAAGCAAGAGATGCAGAATAGGCTTGATGTTGTGGAAGCAGGGGAGAAGAGAGGTAGAGAGGGCTCTAACTTATAATTAGCGTATCTATTTATGTATAGACTAAAATGTTTTTAATTATTAACAAAGCAATCCAGATTCTTCAACCTTCAACTAGGAATGAGAACGGACAGGTCTACAAATCAATTTTTGACTCACTCTATTTAAAATTTTGAATCAGAAAAAGTGAAAATATTATTTTTAATTTAAAATTTTTAATAAAGCGGATCTAAAATTGCTCCGTGAACGTGCCTATTACAATCCCTGTTCTCACCACATGGAACTTCAAACTTTTAGTGTAGTAGTGGGACTTCAAAACCTAGTGATACTTAGGCAATTAGCCCCCCGAACCAGTAGAAAGAGCAGATCCAGGTACACAAATCTTACATTATAACAGTTGTTTGATATAATTCATGTCAAAGTGAACTAATCCTTAGCAGTTGCTCAATTCCTATTAAAATAATAATAATAATAATAATAATTAGCAGGTACTTGATCGGTCACCTTTAGGTAAGAAATGTAGAGGCATTACTGAGTGGGTGGATCAAGTATTTGTCCACTAAATGTTGTCTGCTGGTTGAATAGGACGAAGCTAGCGTGCTAAGATAAAATTGTAGTTGCGTAGAGATTCTTCTAATTGTTTAGTATGTAATAATTGATGAAGATCAGAGATACGAGCAGCATGCGGGCAAGCGTGGAGAAAAGCAAGGGGGCAAACCGCCCAACTAATTTTGACTGAAGAGAAGGCATCAACCCATTCCCTTGAGTTTTTGCGGCAACAACAAATAAGTACTACTAAGTTTTAACTTTAGACTAATCATCGCCACTCGAACCTATTCAGAAAAAGACCATTAACTTGATAGTTCACACCACTAGATTTTTATTTTACTATACGGTTCTCACGTCTACTTGAAATTGATATTAATATATTATCTATAAATTAGAATGCTTCATGATATGTTCTATTTCTGAAATGTAATATTATTAGTACTTTGCTTTTGTTGAGTGTACGCTTAAACACTCTCTTATTTATGTAATATGTACTTTGTCCATCTGTTTTGTTAAGTATATTTAATGGAACACCGGGGGAAATATCCTCACTGCTTTTATCAAAAAAATATATTATCTATAAATTATGATGGCAATTAAGGAGTCCTAAGGGAATATTACGGCTTTACAGTGAATCCCCAGCTAGAATCTTGTTGGAATCCAAACATGAACCATTATGGCCCCCAAATACTATTGTGCGTACAAGTTTGCTGGGGCTGCGCTTACCAAAAGAAAACACATGCTGAAAGAAGAACGATAAAACTACTGTATAGCATTGCTTCTTGGTGAGCACACACTCTTGGATTTTATTAAAGCAAAAAAGAAAAGAAAAGAAAAAAAATAATTACATTACATGAGGAATGAAGTTTTAGAACTTGGGCCACCAAATACATAATATCAGAACTTGAAAAGTTCTTATATCTAAGGTAACGGAGACCGAGAAAGGTGCTCCATAAACTACACTATGCCAAAAATTACATCGATTATTATTATTTATTTTTTTTTACTATTCGAATTCACACACATATATATTTTTGACAAAATTATTTAAATTGAGTTCTTATCAATAGTCGAACTTAAAATTTTTTTACAAATCGAAGAGAACATTATTCAAATTGATATCACTTGCCGAAGCCTCAGGCTCAAGTGGCACATCGACTATTCCCTTGAAAACAAAGAGAGAGAGAGAGAGAGAGATTATTGGGCTCATTTAGGCTATCCTACATGGGCTGGGCCTTTAAGCCCAATAGTGGCCGCACTCTGCATTTCTCAATGCCCATTGCTCTTCTGCCCTAACAGAAATCGCTGATAGGGAAACAAAAAGAGTAATTATTATAAGGCCGTAGTCTTAATTTCCATCCTCCTATCTAAAGGGAAATTCTAAATGCGCACCATATTTTACTCGTGAGCACCATTTTCCACTATGTAGTAAATCACTTTACTATATAGTATGTGGTGCTCACTATTAAAATGTGGTGTGCATTTAGAATTTCCCCCATCTAAACTCTCCATTTCAAAAAGTCCTTATATTTGAAGATATAACATGTACTTTTTCTTTGGTAATTCCTTACCCCTAGATACTTTTTCTTCGGTAATTCCTTACCCCTAGATACTTTTTCTTCGTCTTCATCGTTTTCATTTTCATCAACATCATTTTCATCTTCCGCACCTTCCTCACCGTATTCGTCATCGTCATCTCCCTGCGATGCCAATGTCATTGCTATTTCTATAGATAAAGTAAGAGGCCTTAGAAGACTGGATAGTGAAAGAGACTGGTCGATGGTGCTTCCTGTCTATTCTCGAGTGTCAACTCCCTGAGCAACGCCTCATGTGAATATGAATGTCAAGGGAGCATAGCGTAAAAGAATGCAAGATATATATAGTAAAGCACATAATTAAAAATGAAAAAGATATTATGAGGTTAGATTATGCCCTTGACTTATTTATAGAAAAATAGAAGAGTAATTTGATTATCGGTCTTCATGTCCTTAGATGAAGACCGATATAAGCAAGATATATATAGTAAAGCACATAATTAAAAATGAAAAAGATATTACAAGGTTAGATTATGCCCTTGACTTATTTATAGAAAAATAGAAGAGTAATTTGATTATGGGTCTTCATGTCCTTAGATGGGAGCCCAGATAAAATTAAGCCTACATTGTTCGGATAGACTATTAGAGGTGCGTATTTAGGAGCAGTGAGTTAATGATCGTTAGTGAGATGATACTCAATAGTCAGTTAGTGTTAGTGGTAGTCAATTAATAAGCATAGGAGGTAATCAGTTAGTATTAGCGGTAGTTAGTTAATAATATTCAATAAGCATATTCAGTTAGTATTAACACGTGGGCAATCCGCACAAATATTTTGAATATTTTCATGTGTTTATTTTTAAGAAAAGTGCAATGAAATATATTTATTACGATGACTAAATCTAGAAATATTTTGTAAGGGAAGGTTGAATGGAAGCTCAAAATATGCTAACAATGGATATGCACAACATATCTAAATGCTTTTAATGCAGCTTCATATCAAATACTCACTTGTTAGCATAGCTGTTTAAAATCTAAAATTTCCATAATAATATTTTAATTGAAAGAGAAATATTGATATATATATATAACTTTTTGAATAACTCGAAATTAAATAACTGGCAGAATATACAACATGAATTATGAAAGAAAAAAATTCACTGCCAAGCATATTAACCAAACTAACTCGAAAATAAAGCATGTATTGTAATATTAATTATATATAGCTATTTTTAGCGGAACTACAAAGTAAAAATGTATACTGGAACTATTTATAACAAAGTATAACATAAAACTAAGCATATGAGCGATAGTTAGTTAGATGGTGATCAGTCAAGGAGAATCGGAGGTGATCGGTTAGTATTAGCGGTAGTTAGTTAAATGATATTCAATAAGCATATTCATTTAGTGTTAATTGTAGTCTGTTAAGTGGTGTTTAGTAGCCATCGTCGGCTAGAGATGGTAATGGACGTGTCTACAGGCTAATTTTTGTCTTTTTCTATTCAAAATTTTAAATTTAAAAATAAAAAATTTATTTTTAAATTTAAAATTTTGTATAGAGTGGACCAAAATTTAACCCATAAACGCGTTACCATCTCTATCGTCGGCTAGTATTAGTTGGTAAGTGTGAGGGATGCTCATCACTTAGATGGTATTAAATAAGAGATAGTCAGTCGGTATTAATAGTAGTCAAATAGGTGATAGTCAATAAGAGGTAATCAGTTAGTATTAGTGGTAACTAGGTGGTATTCAGTAAGGGATAATCAATTAGTGTTAATGATAAATAATAGCACAATAGAGAAATTATTCAGAGGTAAAATAGAAATTACATTACAAAAATTAGACGGAAGGCCTTCACCAAGTCAGATTTTAAACCCACATTATTTTGGGATGGAGAGAGAGACTTGAATTGGAGATAAACGGGAATAAAAAGTTAAAATTAATGGCTCATAAAAATTTTGCTTCTTCGGAACACTTTTTCCTATTGTTGCCCAATGTTCGAGTGTCTGTTTCTACATCCGCTTTTAATTCTGAATTTTTTTTTTTTTTTATCAAATTCTAACTTTTCTTTTTCTCTCTCTTATTTTCCATCTCAATTTCATCGTAATCGAATATTACTATCAAATCTAAATAAAACTTGGTCGGCGGTATTCAATTAGGTCGGATAATAATATCTGATCAGTGGGTGACAAAAGGATAACTTAGTAAAAAAACAAATGATAATAAACTTGTAATTTTTTTGAAAGTTTTAAAATTGTGCTTCTTGAGCAAAGTGGTGTGCGAATTTCCCGGTTCCCTTGCTTGTATAATTATATGGCCTCAAACAGTCCCTGTTTATTAGAACTATTTTCCGATGGCCTGACCTACGGAACAAAACGAATATTTGTTAAAGGATCCGTTACAAAATGGTCGCGCGTCAACGGCCGTTTTCGACGAACATAGATGCTACTTCCGCATGAACAGAACAAGTGGGATCCATCCAAAGATCACGTCGGTCTCGACTACTCTCCTGAGATGACAAGGATTCGACACTAAAACTATCAAAAAATTGGCAAGCACACCGATAGACGGGCATGAGTTAGAGGGCCCAACTGTGTAAGGTCCTCCTCCCGCTTGTCTTTCCTCAAGTTGAAGTTTGTCGGAAATAATATTTTATAACTAACAATTCATTTATTTTTAACCCGATTTATTTACTATCTACTATTAGATACTTGAGATGTATATTTATATATGAATTTTTAACATGTTCGAATTCGAATTTACTTTCACGAATTTAAATATTTATCTATCACTACAACTTAATATTTTGGTAATTCGTGAAATATTTAATTTTAGAGTTATTTCTTGTTGATTGAAGTGTTTATTTTCATATATTATCTATATGAATATGCGAATTCTTTGGTTTGTATAAATTCATTATGTGAGTATGCATTAAAAAAAATTCTTTCGGAATTTCAGTTCAGCGCTCTGAACACTGTCAAGGTTCCTAAATAAAGCTTAAAAATATCTACAGACGCAACCCAAATGAAAATTGAACATTATATATGGATGATAATAAAATATAAGAGGCTAAATAGGTATGTAGAATGAGTAATTAATACTTTATATACATAGATTTTATGTTGTGTAAATTTCTTATGCAAGCAAGTCTGTAGGTTAAGTATATTTCTATGTAAAATCAATAAAATAACAAATAGTATTTAACTACCCTTAAATAACTTTAGATTTGTGCCTGATTGTATTCTTAGGCTGAACCATTTGCTAGTGGATCACAATTTC
This sequence comes from Dracaena cambodiana, assembly GCA_036321105.1. Taxonomy (NCBI): domain Eukaryota; kingdom Viridiplantae; phylum Streptophyta; class Magnoliopsida; order Asparagales; family Asparagaceae; genus Dracaena; species Dracaena cambodiana. Next base: position 45,423,637 of record JAYEPQ010000005.1, read on the forward strand.
CAATACTTGTTCGCAATAAAGGAGCAAATAGATACAGATGCATCAATTTTAACAAGAGAGTTGTTAAGTGTTAATAATGAGTATAGTCCAAAGTAGATGGAACCAAAAAATAATTTATAGATTTAAATAGAAAGTCGGGATCACTAGCTACTTATTAATTTAAAATTTTAAATTGGATTGGTTCTCATTTTTGTATTTATAACACATCATGCTCCCGAGTAGCTAGGCCCCAATATTCTCCTTGTTCGGTTCTTGCAAGAGACCCAATGATCCGCCCGTCCGGTTCCTGTAGCAATATTCTCCCCCCTTCCCCTTCCCCTTCCCCTTCCATTTGAAGATTATTGAGATATACTCACGACGAAAATGGAGTTAAGGTCATTAACTATTAGGATGAGTATTGGTCAGTTTTGATTCGGTTTTTGTCAATTTTGAGAAAAACAAACTGAACCGATTAGGAACAAAACCGAGACTGAATTTTGTTTGGTTATGTTTGGTGAGGAATCAAATTTTGAACGAAACTTGTTTAAAAATTATAATTTTAATCATTTTAGTAAATATATTTCTTCGAGGTATCCAATCATTGTTGAATTTATTATCTTTTTTGTGTGTATGCACACGTGTGTGTATTATATGTATATGTGTTTGTGTGTATATATAATTTTTAGGTAATTCGGTTAGTTCAGTTCGATGTCGCGTTTCAAAGCTTGAAATTCAAAATTGACCGAATTATTTCGGTTCGGATCGGTTTTGCTTATTCAGATAGGTTTCGGTACGTTCTTCAATTTTAGCTGAACTTTGCTCACCACTATTATATATTAGTTTAAACTTTTAGATTAGAATGGTTCTCATTTTTATTTTTAAAACTCTTGATGCTTCCATGACTGTCCAATGTTCTCGGGCCAACATATCGATGTTGCCATCTATTTAGATTTAGCCACTCATTGAGCTTATGCAGTATTTATTTCTATGTATTCCAAATTATATCTTGATATCCGATCTATTGGAACTTATATTTTGTATTTTACTGATTTGGTTTTGATATCTTATTAATAAAATACGAAGGACTTGTGCCTTATCACAGTGACTCTAAAAATAAGGAAAAAAAAAATAAAAAGGAGCAGATGCAATTCCTCTAATCAAGGAGTTTAGCCTGCACGCATCTCCTTTATTCTTCTTCCAAGGACTCTTTTGGGTCTACTTATGCAACCTCTTGCCGCATTTTCTTCGGCATATGTCATTAATAAGAAACAAAAGAAAAAAAAAAATTGTTTCTTGAATTTTGAGGATTTCATTTTTTTTTTTTTTTGGTTTTTTAAATTAATTTTTTGAGACGATGCCTTGTGCCTTATGCGATGAATTGATTCTAATCTCGGCAACATCTTCTGTTGTTAATTAATCAATCGACCTCCTTAATCCAATTCGTTAATTATGCTACATGGATAAAATTCAACAGAAGGATAACAAATATGAAGGAGCTAAAAGAAGTTTAATGGATGTAAAAGAAATACACCATCAACTTATATTAGTATGTAAACTACCACAATCGTGCAATATTGCTTCTTCTTGAATTTAATGAAGCTATCTCGGATTCTTCGGAACATAACATTGACGATAATGCAATAATGAGCAATGTAGTTCATGAGTCATGTTCCAAACTCTAGAATCCTATGAGAGATTATTTTCCTTCTACAGGTCTTTCTTTATTTTTTTTTTGGGGGGAAATGTTATTTATTTATTTATTTATTTAGAGAAAATGTGCTTGACAATGTTACGAGTGATCGCTATCAACCTAGTTGCCACATTTTAAAAGTATGTACATATATGATGACACGACAAGCAATTAAAAACCTTGGACCCAGCATCCTGGGCAGCATTCACAAGCCAAAGCTGGCCTTTCCATGGAGCAGAGGACAGAACCAGAATACTAGAAGATCCCGTTGGTTTATATGTCCATAAGTGTATTTTTTGGAGACAAAATAAAACATAGTTGTAGAGTTAGAAGATGATTTTTCCTACCATTAACCTCCCTCCCAAAAATCTCTCTCCCACTAACAATTACGGATAAAAGAAATCTTGTGAGGATTCACCCAAAACAGAAGATAACGTTGTTCTTTTAAAAAGGAAGAGGCACGGCATTAGTTCACTGGAGGGATTGAGAACGTAGCATCGTGGCTAAAAAAAAAAAAAAAAAAAAAAAAAAAAAAAAAAAAAAAAAATATATATATATATATATATATATATATATATATATATATATATATATATATATATATATATATATTTGCTAAGTGGGCACACCCGCGGGAGCCCCCGCGGGTGGTTTCCGTTGTTTCCCGTTGATTTGTTTTCTATTTTTGGACTGATAATCCGTGATCCGATTTTTCAGGAAATAATTGAGCCGGATTTGGAGCTTCTTCGGTTTATAAAATAGAGGAATTTAACTGGAGAAAGGACTTTTGGATGGGGCAGAGTTCGGAGATTCTTTGGGGAAGAGTCCAATTTTCCAGAGTCCAAAAATCCAGAGAGGAGTTCCGCAATTCAGAGAGATCGGATCGTCAACGGAGTACAGAAACAAAGCTCCACCGCTGCCAGACCCACAAAAATAAAGGGGAATCGAAATCAATCGATCCCCATTCTTGTAATCTCGATTTTCTATTTTGTAATTTTTCTTTTATTGCTGTAATTCAAAATTAAATTGGCATATAAAGGAAGATTCAATTTTTCGGACAAACAGTGGCAACGTGGGATTGATTCGTTCGTGATCAATCTCCCTATCGGTTAAGGAAGAAGGTGTTCGTCGTCGGTAATACATCCACGGAATCCGATCGTCTACGAAGTATGTTTCTACTAATTTTACATTCAATATCGTAGACATTAATATCGGTATAAGAGGAACTTGCACATTAAGGCGAGATCCAACAGATCCAATGGACAATAGTGAGCACATCCATCGATCCCTATCTCTTTCAAAACCAATAATGGAGTAACGTACAAGAGGTTAGTGTTCACACTCGGTAGCAATGTTGATTTAATGTAGAAAACTTGAAGAGGCCTGGGCATGGTCCCTTTCTGTCCAATCAAAGCCATGGCCCCTCCAACTAATAGGATTATATAAATACAAACACATCATTTTTCTTCCGACAGCCAGCGAGGTGATAATGAAACAGGCTCGTATCCATTAATTCCTCTGTCGTAACCAAACCACGAGGTGGGCCGTCATGCATGCTATGATCGAGATAGATACAAGTGATTATCTCCATTTGCATCTGAAATTACTAACTCAAATAATAAATCAATCTGTTCAGTGCTTCTTCTGGTTTAATTATTAGCGACTTAATTAATTAAGTCACATGAGTAACATAGGATTTTACTTATTCAATGCTTTCAATAAAGCAAGATCTCCCTTGCGCATGATATATAGATAGACTATATATAGTGTTCCATTTTACCACTCCAGTTCAATTTCCTCTGGGATTTGAGTTCGCCCGTACAGTATCTTTGCGGTTTGATTTGTCCATGAGTACGGAGATGGACTCTCTTAAACATTTACTTTGGAGAGCCAAGTAAATGATTGCCCTATTTAGAGATGGGCGGTGGATGAAAAGTTCAATTTCACTTCCACGTACAAAACACTTCATCCAAGGGGAGCGTAAACTGGCATACGCTAAGTTTATTTGCAAGGTTAAATTCCCACTGGAGGTTAGAATGTTTTTCTGACTCCCGTAACCGAGGATGCTATCTTGACTTGGCCAAATCCACGGAGAAGGGGTAGGACATATCCCAATTTTTTGTATGCTATGCAGGTCAATGGACAAAAGTATGGAGCATCTGTTCTTGAGCTGCCCGTCACTCAATAGATATGATTCTCTTGCACTAGGTTCTTCGGTATCTTTTGACATGATAGTAGAGGAAGCCGTCTAGGTTTCGTCTAGGTTTCGAATTGGATATTGTAAGTCCTTTCTAAGCCTCTTTTTGCTCTTGGTAGCCTCCATTTACTATAACATTTGGAGAGAGAGAGAGAAATAGCATGATCTTTAAAAACAATACATATGTATATTTGATGTACGTCCGGGATAAATTTATTTTGATACAATCAGAGAGCGGGTTTCAACTCACGAATCCGTTGTGAGTTGGAGATTGTCCCTTATTCATATACTGTAAATGAGGTCAGATCTACCATATGTTCATCAGACATTACGGAGTGATCTACGTGTGTCGGACCAACATGCTAACTTTTTATACAGTAATTGTTAAATGTTGTTAGCCTAGTACTTCTTTTTCTTAGTTTTTCTAATCCATTTTGAAACTTATATTTTATGTAATTTTTATTTTAAACTTTCATTAATGAAACGCTGAGGCATTATATTGCTCCTTTACAGACTTCAAAAACATTGCATTTCAAAAAAATCAAGCAAACAGCATCCTTAATTCTCTAATGCCAGGGTGCGGTGCCACTTCGGAAAATTATTCTGTTTTGTCTCCACGTGCCCTTCTCAAGAGATGAGGGACCAACATGACAGACAGCTACACCCGAGCCCAGGATTTGCTGTGACGCACTTCCCTAAGGCCTTCCTGCTGCCGCATTTCTGTTTATACAGATAAGCAAGTGGGCCCACCTTTTTTTGGTTTAGCATGTGCTCGTGTGCCTATAGAGGAGCAGGAGGCCGCCACGTGTCCCTTGCGGTATATTGCAGAGTCCACTTAGAAATTAGTTTAGCTTGTTCTGCATAAAATTTTATACGGCATTTGCAGTTATTTCTGTCGTGCTCGCAGCCACTTATGCCGGCAAAATTGTTTTGCTGAGATGTTTTTAATTTGAAATTGTTGGTATATATATGTACTCATGCAAATGTACAAACAAACACAATTTTACTTCCTTTTTCTCTAATTAGATTACAATTTATGATGAGTTCCATGTAACTTCTTCCTAAAGGTTCGAATGTGAAGACTTTGCATTTTTTTTTTTTACAAATGGTATATAAATTAATCCGTGTATATTCAAAAGATTTTTATCCTCTAAATTACATTAAAGAAAATCTTAATTGTCTCATGTTTTTCATGTATAAATTCATTTTTATATATGTCCCACCATATTGCAGCAACGTATAATATTGTTTCTATTATCGCACTTTAACAATATTAATGATAAATTGATGGAACATGATCTTGTTCATATTACAAAAGGAAATTGAAGCATCACTATTTCAATCATTTTATATAGTTTTTTCTACTAACTGCAAGAGTTGTGAAACACATCTTTATTAGTTACAAGTTTATTCATGATATAAATATTTTGAGCTTAGAAGAAATTTAATGAGATTTCAAATTTAACTATTTTATAAATTATATTAGAGCAGGGATGCAATTTGAATAATATTACAAGAATACATGACTTTGGCTAAAATAAAAATAAAATAGAGATACTGCTAATTTGGGCTATCAATATTTTTGAACTTTCAAGCTGTAAGACGTAACAGTAACTCACCAAATCGATTACTTTTTATAAAATGAATGAGTCAAAACAATTCAGGGCAACTACGTACATACTCCTCTTGTACTTTTTGAGTTATCATATACCATGTACAAAAAATATCATAACAAAAAGCAAAAGAAAGAAGACTATCGGCTGCTTAGTGGGTCCTTTAACGCTTAGCTGGACCAACACCAACGCGGCCACCGCAAAATCCGGAGCCAAAAGGTCCCAAGCCCATCCGTCCTCTTCAGCTAATGTACACCCCCCACGACACCCCCCAAATCCGATGATCCGCAGGAACACCGTACACCCCACCCCTCCCGTTCTCTAACAAATTTCCTCAATGATGATAACTCCAGCTCGGACGTCGCATCCGTTACTCCTACCCCGAATCCCCATGGCGGTTCCCCAAAAATAAATAAAAATAAAAACCCAACTTTTTTCCTCGTCCTCCCCAAATTGCCCCGGTCGCCATGTCCTCGATCGTCACCGGCGATCGATACCTCGAATCCCTCGTCAAATTCGTCGATCGCAACGCCGGGCAACTCCTCGACGGAACCCTAACCCTCAAGCTCAACCCCGTCGGCCTCCACTACGTCCACTCCCGCCTCGACGCGCTGCAGGAACTGGAGGGCCTCCTCGCCGGCGCCCCCGTTGATTACTTGCGCGCCTACGTCTCCGACCTTGGAGATCACCGGGCGTTGGAGCAACTGAGGCGGATTCTGGGGTTGCTCACGTCGCTGAAGGTGATCTCCGTCCTGCCGCCGCCGACGAGGGATCCGACGCCGCTGTCACTGCTGCCGTTTGGGCGGCTGAAGGTTTTGGAGTTGAGGGGGTGCGATTTGTCCACATCGGCCGCGAGAGGGTTGCTCGAGTTGCGGCATAGCTTGGAGAAACTTATATGTCATAATTCTACTGTAAGACATAGTTTTATCTGTTTTAGTGTGCAATTTGGCTGTTTTTTTTTGTTAGTTTTTTCTTAGATTTAGGAATTAGAACTCACCTTAAAAGTTTTACATTTGCATTGCATTACAAAATTTTGAGATATTGAAGAGAAAGATTAGGTGATAGTTGGAATCTTGGATGCCAGAATGAGATCTTTAACCAAATTCACACCCCAATGATGCTAATGTGCAATAGTTTCTCATAAACCTTCCATATTTCTTATCTTTACAATTTGATTGTATCTACTAATTGGGCTTAGATGAGCGCACAATGTTCTAAATCCTTTTGTATATGATTCTGTTTACGGAGTGTGCTTCTTCTTTTGGAGTTTGGAATTGAGAAATTTCTTGCTGGATTAAATTATGTATGTGTCGCTGATTGATATGCAGAGGCTCTTGTTTTGGTGTTCTATCTGCAATGTTAAATATTGAAATATTCTGCAACATAAGACAAAAATAATTTTTTTAAAACTGTGGTACTAGCCTCTCACTTTGAGAGGCTAGTGCCACAGTAAGCAAGCAAGTAAATAAATAAATAAAATAAAAAGAGCAAATTTTGCATTTATGTTTTGTTCGTATGAATGAGTGGAGAAGGATCATCCATGTGATCGGCGTGATTCTCTTTTGGTTCATGTAGCCTACCCCAAATACTTGGGATAAAAAGCTTACATCTTTTTGTTGCTGTTGTTGTTTGGCACTAGCCTCTCACTTAGTTCTACAATTTTGGTGTTGAAAATTAAGATGCACTTTGGCATTTTATGTTTCCTCATATATGTCCTGAATATTGTGACTGATATTATCTGTCCTTTCATTTCCAAGATATTTGTACTTTGTAGAGTTCAAATTGAATATTATTTTTTAATTTCCACAGGTAATAATATAAATTTATTACTTGATACCTGTTGTATCCTAATTTTTGTACTTTTGGTGCTCAACCCCTCAGGACGCTCTCAGGCATGTGTTTGCTAGCAGAATTGTTGATATAAAGGACTCTCCAGCTTGGAATAGGTTGTCATTTGTTTCATGTGCTTGCAATGGATTAGTTCTAATGGACGAGTCCTTGCAATTGCTTCCAGCTGTTGAGACTCTGGATTTGAGTCGGAACCAATTTGCAAAAGTGGCCAACCTTAGGAAATGTACGAAACTGCAACTCTTGGACCTTGGATTCAATCACTTGAGGTCAATATCATCATTGAGTGAGGTAAAATAATGGTTCTGTTCTTTCTTAGTTAATTTTAGTTGGATTTTGATTCTTGTGTTGCTGTATTTCTGCATACATTGTTGTTGAATTTAAGGGACTTTAATCGTTTACTAGCTCTTTCAGTTTCTGGAAAATTGATAATATATAATATGCTGCAAATTCTTATATCGTTATGGGAGAAGCTTCGATTCGTCTTAGTCAAAGCAAATTAGCTTTCTTGGTGATTCCTGGTCACTGCTACTAGAAATAGCATTCAACGTTCCGTTCATTATTTTTCAGCTGGGTGTAGCCAAAACTTAGTTCAGATTTTGTTTTCGTTTTTGGTTTGCTTTGTTTTCTTTTTGTTTTTGTGGTCGCAGTTGTACGAATGCTATTACAGTATTGCTTAACTTGTGAATTGTGGATTATATGTCTTTCTACAAATACATTGGTTTCTAAGTGACTGTGCAATTGGAAGTTGTAACCAACTTCTGCCCTTTATTCTGTTTGGCTGGAATAAGAGGGGGATTGTGATAGTACTATTTTATTTATATGATCCTATGTCATTAAACTCCGTCAGTGCTATGCTTAAAGATTTATCCTTTTATTGCCTGTTCCAAGGCAGAATAAAGGAGGAGGGTTGTGGTAGGTCGGTGACAGCCAGTATAAAATATTGTCACATATTATGATATGAGCCAAAATATGAATTTCGTTGGGGCGTTCTCTGCTGAGCGATGCACTATATTAGAGTTCGGGTGTAGTGAAAAATATATGAGGGTTGCTAGGTCGTCGCCCAGAAGCGACGCGCCACATCGATGTTCGGATGTGATGTCAAATGTATAAGGGTTTCAATATCTTAATGAGCGGGTGGGGGTAAAGAAGTTAGTTCATAAACATAAACATAAATTTTGGTTGGTATCGTGAAATATAGGTTCCCTTATAGGTAAATTAGCAAAGTTAGTTGATGTTATGATTAGAAGGAGGATTAATATTTTGTGCGTTTAGGAGACTAAGTGGGTAGGTGAGAAAGTTAAAGTCATAGAGATTTGTGGTTATAAACTTTAGTATACGGGTAGAGATAGAAATCGTAATGGGGTAGGTGTGATTATAAATAAGCAATTACTTGGGGATGTAGTGGAGCTTAGGAGGAAGGGTGATAGAATTTTATTAGTTAAAATTATTTTAGTTAGAGAGATTTTTAATGTTATTAGTGCCTATACAACATAAGAGGATAACTAAAAAATATATTGGGTGAGTCGACGGACGGTGCTCCACCATGTAAGGACATATCATGGTGGAATGAAGAGGTCAAACATACTATTAAGATCAAGCGAAATATTTTTAGAGATTTGAAGGATAATGATGGAACAAATTTTGAGAGATATAAACTAGCCAAGAAGGAAACTCAAAAAGCTATTCGGAATGTAAAAACTAAATTATATAACAAGTGTACGAGAAGTTGGACAATAAAGAGACAGAAAATGATATATATATATATATATATATATATATATATATATATATATATATATATGAGAAAAATGGAAATGAGTTGTAGTTCATTTCTACTATCTCTAATAAATTTAAAAAAAAAATCTTTTGGATTATGATCTCGACCCCATAGGGTTTACTCATGCCCAATTTCTTGGGTTTTAGTTTTGATTTGGTCCTCCATCAAGTGAACATAAAATTAACGGTTTTCAATGAATACAACATTTTGTATGCACTGGATGAAATGGTAAATGAATTTTAAAATTTATGAAATTTAATCCAAAAGAAGTTATGGAGGTAGAGATATTAATTGTAAAAAATTTGATAAAAAATCATTGGATCATTATAGTTTTGTCGCTAGCTCACGTAACTTTTCCTAATCTGGCCACTCACAAACGGTAATCCCATATATATATATAATTGCTCGAATAAGAGAGAGAAAGTCTAGAGACTTATGTACTGTAAAGTGTATTAAAAATGAGAATCAGACGGTTCTAGTTCGAGACGAATCGATTAAATAAAGATAGAAAGATTATTTTGATAGATTATATAATGGTAGTTTTACTTAAAATTTGGGAGATCTTACTATTCAATGTGAGGATATGAATCGTAGTTTTATGCACAGAATTAAAGAGTTTGAAATAAAAGAGTCTTTGAAGAGGATGTAATCAAGAAAAACTGTTGGTCCATATGAGATTCCTATAGAGATATGGAGATACTTATGAGGGATTGGTGTGAGGTGACTGACAGATCTTTTTAACAAGATTTGGTAAACTAAAAAAATGCCAAATAAAAGGAGGAAGAGTACCCTACTAGCTCTGTATAAGAATAAGGGTGATATTCAGAGTTATTTTAACTATTGAGGAATAAAACTCATGTGTCATACTATGAAATTTTGGGAAAAAGTAATTGAATATAGATTGCGATAAACTGTTAAAATATCAAAAAACCAGTTTGGATTTATGCCGGGGTGATCGACGACAGAAGCTATTCATTTATTTCGTCAACTTATAGAGCGATTCCGAGAGAGAAATAAAAATTTGCATATAATATTTATTGACTTAGAGAAAACCTATGATAAGCTACCACAAGAGATACTTTGGTGGATATTGATGAAGAAAAGAGTTCCCATCAAGTATATTGACATAATTAAGAACATGTATGATGGAGTAGTGGCCAATGTCAGAACATGTGGTGGTTTAACAAGTGATTTTTCTATCACAATTGGATTGCATTAAGAATCTGCATTGAGCCCGTTCTTATTTGCTATAGTGATAGATGAGCTTACTAGAGCTATTCAGAATGAGATACCTTGGTGTATGCTATTTGCTGATGATATTGTCCTAGTTGATGAGACAAGAGCAGGGGTAAATGCCAAGCTAGAGTTATGGTGGCATATATTAGAATCTACAGGTTTTAAATTGAGTAGGTCTAAAACAGAGTATATGGAGTGTAAATTTAGTAAACGATGGGCCATAAACTATAATGTTGTAAAACTGGATGTGTAAGAGATACAAATGAACAGTCAGTTTAGGTATTTGGGTTCTATTATTCAGAATGATGGAGAGATCGATAATGATGTTAACCATAGAATACAAGCTGGCTGGTTGAAATGGAGGAGCACAACGGGAGTTTTATGCGACCGTACTATTATGTTAAGACTGAAGGAAAATTTTTATAGAACTGTTATTAGGCCAGATTTGTTATATGACACGGAATGTTGGGTTATAAAGAAACGTTATTTACAGAAGATAAGTATAGTTGAGATGCGCATGTTCTGCTGGATATGTGGCAACACTAAGAGAGATAAAGTGAGAAATAAAGATACTCGTGTTAAAATAGGTGTAACTCCTATCGATCAGACGATGCGAGAAAATCGATTATGATGGTTTGGTCATGTGCAATGTAGGCCTACAAATGCACCAGTTTGACGAGGGGAGTTTATCAATGTAGGATAAGTTAAAAGAACGAAGGGAAGACCGAAAAAAATATGGATGAGAGTGATACGAAAAAGTATGGATTCTAGAGATTTAAGTGAGGGGATATTACTTGATAGAAATGAATGGAGAAGGACTATCAAAGTGATCGATCCGGCATAATTCCTTTTTGGTTCATGTAGCCTACCCCAAATACTTGGGATGAAAGGCTTAGTTGTTGTTGTTGTTGATCCTATTTCATTAGGAAACCAAAATAAATAGAAAAAAGAAAAGTTAAAAGTCCATGTAAATGATAATGGATCAACATTTGCACTTAATATGGAGAAACTTTATAAACAAACTGGCTCATGGAAGTAGAAGTTTTGTATTGTATATTTTCCTCCAGCTATTCCAATAAACATGAGTATTTCCTTATTTAGTTCCTTGGAAAATCAAAGTCTTTTTTCTCGAGTTTGATTCTAGGACTCGGGTTCATCTCCTAAATACCTTCATGGACATGGGTCAAAGTTCAAACAGTACAAAGGAAAGTAAATACTTCTTACAAACAAGTTCTTGGGATAGAGTGCATGCCAAGATTTAAAATCATGGATTCAACATTTATATTATGTGATGGTTTATGATATTGGAAATCGGCAATATCACGCACATTGTATTGGCAATATCTAATATATTGCCAAATACCTACAATATTGGCAATATCCGTATCGATATTATAGGGTTTATTTATCGTATCAAAAACCTTAAAATCTGATACTATATTTGCTATACATTTGAATATGGCCGATATTTAAAATCTTGATGCTGATTCATGGAGTAATAAGCAACTAAGCAACTCAAGTGCTTTAAGCAATGAAATCATGGTTTAACTATTGGCCTATGTCGATTTAATCACGAATATCAGATGATATTTTAAGGTATGATATATAGACTCATAGTGTTGGTATGTATACCGTCAATATTGATGATATTTTCTCGAAATTTCTTATATTGCCTGCGATATGCCCGATATTGCCTATTCTTGATACCATATTTCAGTAGTCGATTTTGATATTGATTCTAAGATTTTAAAACTTGATAAAAATTCTAATATTTCAGCAGTCGATTTTATGTCTTTATAGAAATGTTTTGTTGATAATGGCCGGATGACATCTATATATATATATATATATATATATATAGAGAGAGAGAGAGAGAGAGAGAGAGAGAGAGAGATGGAAATGAGCTGACAGCTCTTACAAGTTATCTGAGTTGCAGTTCAGTTCTACTATCTCCAATAATTTTCTTTTGGATTGTGATCTCAACTTTTTAAGATTCACTCATACCTAATTTCTTGGGTTTTAGTATTGATTTGGTCCTCCATCAAGTTGACACAAATGTTAACGGTTTTCAATAAATAAATATTTTGTATTCACTTGATGAAAGTGTAACTGAACTCCAAAATTCATGAAATTTTAATCTTATTAAAGTTAAAGAGGTAGAGATTCTAATTCTAGAAAAAATTTGAAGAAAAATCATTGGATCACTATATTTTTTCTGCTATCTTACGTAATTTTTCCTGAGCTGGTGGCTCACCTACAGTAATCCCACGCATGCACTTACTTTTTTATGAATGAGAAGGTCAGTGGGTATATGTTTATTGGAATTTATAAGATAAAAGTTTGTAAAACATTCTTTACAGGAGCTACCAGATAACTCCTGCAGATAAGATAGATGATACAATGAGCATATTTGGTGCACTTTCAGTGATTTAGTATTATGTTTTTTGTCTATGTTCATACATTACCTTGAGCGATCTAGTATTATGCTTATGGGTCTGTTGCATGTTGCAGGTGTCATGTCGGATAATCAAGCTTGTTTTGAGGAACAATGCCTTGACAACATTACGTGGGATTGAAAATTTGAAGACACTTGAAGGGCTTGACCTTTCCTATAATGTTATTTCAAGTTTCAACGAGATAGAGATTCTTGCAAGCCTTCCATGTCTCCAGATTTTATGGCTGGAGGGAAATCCACTCTGCTGTGCACGGTGGTACAGGTCACATGTTTTCAGTTTCTTCTCTCATCCAGAGAAAGTAAGCCTCTATGTTGTGATGTTAATTTGAATCTCATAGCTTATCTTCTTGATGTTTGACGACTTGATATGTATAATTGGACTAGTTTACTTTCTTCATATTCTTTAAAAGTATATTCACACCTGCAGTGCAGATTATGGAGTTTATTTGACCTTCCAGTGTGATTGTTTCTAATTTGTTGATTTTTCAGTTGGTTTTGGATGAGAATGGTATCAGCACAAGAGAATACTGGGAGAGGCATATCATTTTAGCGAGTAGGCAGAAACTACCTGCTGGATATGGATTTTATTTTCCAGCGAAAGAAGAAGCCGAGGACGAGTTTTGTTTGGATGCGAAAAGGGTAGGCATTTTGTATGAACCTTAACTATATATCGTGTTTCTACTCACTTCAGAAATAAGTGGGAATTGATGACCCTGATATCTTAAATTTTGTCATTAGAGTTGTACCTATGTTTAAATTCTGGAAATAAATATTGTAATTTCTGAACTGTATGTTGTTTTTTACTTTCTTAATTTTTATTTTGCAGAAAAAGTATTCTCGTCTAGCCAGTATCGAGGACGAGGAGCAGAGAAGACATTTGTCTACAGAGGCTGCAGACCAAGAATCAATTTCATGTGCTAGCGATAACCAGATGAAAGACGAGAATGCCATTTCTGATTGCGAATCAGAAATAGTCAGTTTGATGAATAAGATAGAGTACATGAAAAAGGAGCAATCTGTTCTTTGGTTGCGAGAGCTTAAGGAATGGATGGATCAATCACCTGATCATGCAGTAGAGAGAAACCAATGTACCAGGTTTAACTTAGACTCTAGCAAAGTGAAACATATAAAGCAAAGCAACATTGAGAGGCTTCCTGGAGAAAGCTCTGGCCAAATTCCAGTCCTTGCACAAGCTTCATATGATGATAATAGCTCAAATATCTTGGAACAAACAGGTGCTCATGGAAATGGACATCTTGATCCTAATGACAAGGTCAATATGGAACAGGCAGTGGAAAATGACAATGGAGTTGCAGAGACTGCTTTGAGGACTGGAGGACCAAGTCTGGAGAAGGATCTAGTAAATGGTGTTTCTTGGAAACCAGAGAATCTTTCCACTAGTTCTTTAAGAGATGCCAGAGGGGGCCAGGTGGAAAAAATTAGTGTAGCACCAGTGACTGCAATTGATGAGATCATGGGTTCATGCCCACCTTCGAAGTTTCCTCAGTCGCCTCCTTATTATCAGGAAGATATTCTACAACGGCGCCTTTATTTGGAGGAAGAATTTTTACAACTGTCTGCCGAGTCACGATCTTTGGCGTCATCAGACAGTGATACTAGCTGTAGTGAAGATGATACCTGCAAGTCCAGTGTGTCAATTGCTGAAACTGATCACTTGCTTCTTGAGAACTCGACAGATGAGAATATCACTGACAAGTCAGCTGAAGTACCTCAAAAGAACTACTATCATGAGGAAACCCAGGAAGAGAAATGCTTGAGAAACAACAAAAAATCTTCGTCTGAGAATTACTGTGTGTCTGATTCCAGTTTGGAAAATTCTTTATTGCCAAACCATGATCAACATTTCTCTAGGCATGGCAGTTCTGAAGATTCGAGGAGTTGCTTTATTGATGGAAATTTGAGTCAATACAATCATGGAATGGAAAAACAGAAAGGTAAGCAGAAGAACGAGAGAAGAATTGTTTCTCTATCAGGAAATTCCATGGTATGCGACACTGGACCCGACCACAAGGGTGATGAAATTCTAGAAACTGGGGAATATGACATGAGAGACAGAGAAGGTCAACCAAGTTGTAATGGAAGTTATATCAATGGCCAATATCAATTCATAGAAGACTTTTTTCATTTGAAGCTTGCTGATTCTGGAGCTTCTGAAACTTGTAAGGAAGTAGTTCGCTGTGGATGTATTTGTCAACTTGAATCTGTCATTCAGGAGAGGTGACATATTGTGCCTTCTATTTTCCCTTTGCAGCTTTCTTCGTGAGAACTTAGTTGATTTAAAGCTTTATCTTTCTCTTCACATAATTTTGCTTCATCAATTATTACAATGTTGATATGATATCCAAGTGTAGCCTATGTTGGTAGGGTATAATCTAATTATTGGATAAAATGCAACATGTAGGTATCCAAGTCTAGCCTATGCCAATAGCCTTTATTTCTTGTAATTTTTTTGTTGTTTTTGAAGTTTAGATAATGCAAATGTTTTCTTGGTATATGCGTGTCTTGCACTGTCATCATTTGAAATGCTAAGACATAAATCTTTTCTTTGGAACCAAGCTACAATCTGGTTCGCTTATATTTGTTTGCATTTTTATGTCAGTTTGTTTCTTATAATTGTCCATGGTTGCCTTTACCGCTAACTGCCGTGAAGCAAGAATCTTTCAACCGATGTTGATCTCTAAATTCAGAAGTTTTGGTTTGATCCTTTTTAATCTAGAAGGAAAATGCCATCAGGATATACTAATGAAGATGGTCCTTTTCGTTTTATCCATCCGTCAGGCCTTTTCTTGCCTAGCTTCCTTGCGATGTTTCATCCATATAAATAGGTGTGAGACTCTCATTCAATAGGTATTTCCATATTCAGAACATATGTTAAATTGGCTTATCACCAATTCTAGTCCTTCATCACCCAACATTTTTCAATCTTGATTTTGAAATCATCCATGTCATGTTAGTCTTTCTTTCCCCTTTTCTAATGTGTGTGTCTCACCAGCCTTTACTTTTGGGAAAAAAGATAGTTTCCATCCTAGGTCATTCTTTGTCTTATAAAATTTGCTATATAGCTTCATCACCGAGATTTCTGAATCATGGACCATGTAGTGAGGATAATTTATTTCAAATTGGCTACAATCTAATAGGGAGAGCAATATATATAATCAAAATAGATTGTAAAAATTATTTTTATACTTTGTTATTTGGACATTGCCAATGACGTCATTTCATCCAAAGCAAACTATTTTTGAGTCTACTACTAAAATTCTGCGGTAATGTTTGAACTTATTTAAGTTGAAAAAATTCATTAACTTTTAGACATTGCCGAGATATCGATAGAGCAAATGTAACTGGAATAGCTCTTTGTACTTTCTGGTTTAGGTGAATTGTATGGATTCAGGATTTGTGCCAAACATGGTAATATAGTCATTTTGTTCAAGGGACTATCTAAGTTCATTCAGGTTTGTCTTTTCCCTTCTTCTTGGTTATTTCTTTCTCAAGAAGAGTAGAGACTCGCTGCTTGGCTGCCCTAGTGTAAACTGCATGGCCAACCTTAAATCCTTCTGTTGCTTGTGGTGCCCTTGGCCATGCATTTTTGCAACTGGCTGGAAAATTGATAACCCAGCAACCCAGCATAAGGCTTTTGTCTAATCTTACATCATGCCTTCGTGCTTCATAGTCAACACTACTTTTGATAGAAAAAGTCAAAGTTGAAGATGACAGTTAGAATGATCCCATGGATATTAACTGGGAGTTCTAGACACTGAATTGCTTTCAAGTTTCAACTAGTGGAGCTCTAGCAGTTTTGAGAGCCACCTATAAGATCCAAAAAAGTTGCCAAGAATTTTGCATTACGATGGATAACCTTTATAGAATTGCTAGGATAACCTTTATATAATTGCTACGTTCTATGGGAACCAAGTCCACCATACTTTATCAACTATTTATATGGAACTGTTTGTAGAGATGTATTTTACAAATTGAGTAATTGTTTTCTTACTGGGATGCGATGGTGTAAGTTTAACTGGTACGAAATTGGTTGGATGGGATTGTTAGATATGCTTTCTTGATATATGTGAGTTATGGTACAAACATGAACATATGAAGTAGTTGATTAGACATGTAGACATAGTTCTATTTCTACAACATCTAAACTGTTGCCTAACAGCTATGGGAACTGTCACTTAGCATGTGCGAACTTGTTTCCTGGAAGTTGTCTGCTTAATGGAGATGTAGCAGGGTCTCGAAAGTGAGAGAGGGAGGGAGGGTTTTGAGGAAGTCTATATGATCTGTTGAGCTGCCATCTGATAAGCATCTGGAGTCATACCACCACAATTGTCATCTCTAATCTCATCTTTGCCACCTTATACACCCATTTGGGCAAGGACGAAAAAAGATTGATTGCTATTGGTATGAACTTGTTGAGTTTAAAACTAAACTGCTTTATGACTGAAGGTTGTTGGGAAATATACCCAAAAGGGTAAAAGGGTTTTATCATAGTTGTCACATGGTCACTTTACACAACTCAAGCTAATGACTTGTGGAAGAATAGCACATAACGAACAACGTTAGCTAGTATGATCCCTTGTCATATAGGCCTTTGTACCAAGTGGAATGGGCATCAACCTTAGTCATGACTCAAATGGGAAGGTGGCACAAGTCGGAAGCGATTTAGGATTTTGCAGTGGGTATTTTGGTGGAATTAAGCAATAAATTCAACATACAAACCCTTTATAGTTTTGAGAAGGATTGATTCCACCATCTCTTATTTGGATATCCTATGGGATCATGGTATCAACCATGTTTTTATTTCATGGGGAGGATTTGACTTATTGTCATGAATGTGTCTTTCTGGAGTCACTATCTAGTCTTTTTACAGTGGAAGTCAATTGCACTTGCATTGGTTCAGAGGAGACAAGTGAGCATCGGTTACCCCAACTTCCACCACCCTAACCCAATTGAGACGTTCAAGTAAGGAGATTGAGCAGCTAAACCACAGAATGTGCTTGATGTTTATAGTTGCCTCATTTATCAGAGATGAAATGTTTTAAAGGTGGAGAAAGTTGATGGGAACGGACTTGAGTCAGTTTAGATTGGTATGGTTTTATCTTTTATTTGAATCATTATTGTGTTATTTATTTTATTTAATTATTTTGCACGTGGTGTGCTCGCACCATTTGACTATATATAGGAATGTATAAACTTTTAATTAAGTATTGGAGATTTTATTATTGTTGAAATTAGTTTCTTTGAGAAACTCTAACATGTGATTGGCTATGAAATTATTGGTGTATCATTCATGATAGTGGGGGTGCGATTTACCTGGATGTGAAGCCTGGCCATGAGGGGAGTTAGGCATTTTTCCCTCTTTGATTTTGCTTTTATTTCATGGAAGATTAATTTGTCAAAGGTGGATGATTTACTTTGATACCAAATCTAGCACAAGATGAAATCCATTAGAGTTTATAGTGGTAATTCAAGTAGATACAGGAATGAGCTAAATCTAGGGTTTGATAAAGTAACAAAGTTGATATTTTTTAGCTTCATTCCGCTAGTGAATCAGGCACACAACTACACCCTTAAAAGTCTCATGCAAAGAGATTTAATAGCAAATCACATTCAAGGATTTCTCATATCCAAATCTTAATTTAAAGTTCATACACGGCATGCAACAACAGCAGCTAACCCTTTATTTCCAAATATTTTGGATAGGCTATATGAACCAAGAGAATTACACCCGATCGAACATATGGATTATCCTTCTTCAGTCATTCCTATTGAGCAATATGTCTACATTACGACCTTTAGCATTCATATTATTTAGTATCACCTCCATTTAATTTTCTTTGATTGTTCATTTGATTTTTTAACTTGTCCTACATTGATAAACCCTACTAGCCTAATAGTAATGCACACCACTCGCTGAAAAGTTCGTACATGCTATATACAGTCAAATAGTAATGCACACCAGTGCAATCAGTAAAATACCTAAATTAAATAATAATTTAATAAAGCCTCAAATCTATTATAAATTCTGTATTAATCTAATTTGACTTGTTTGTCCATGCTTCTTGTCTGTCTGATGGGGGTGGGTGGAGTGAGGGATGAGAGATCAATAAATTTTAGGTCCCGTTAATATGGTTTTGGCATGAGGAATGCAGACCTCTTGAAAAATTAATGCTCTACCATGGCAAATAACCACATCATTCAAAAGCTAAGCTGATGGATTGTGAACCAAAATGTATATCAGACAATCTTAACTAAGATTTAAAATATTAGAACCATTATTAGTATCTCTGTCAGTGGTTTGTTGTATTGCAATTGGCAATGTTAGATAGGTTTGGGAGTTGGGCTGAGGTCGATCTAGGCTCGTCTCTGTCTATCCAAGTCAGAGCTGAATTGGGTCTATTGTTATAACTTTTAGTTGGGTTTGTGGCTATTGGGTTAGGCTGAATATGGGCTGAAGACTCTTCAGCTAAAGCTTCTGCATGAGTATATGCTCAAACTTTTTAACTTTTCTAGAAAAGTAGAATAATACATTTTTTTCCTTTAACTTTGGTAAGGGTTGACACTCTTCTAGTCGACTCTTTGTATTAATGTTTAAAATATCGAAATCAGTTTAAAATATTGAAATCGGTATCAGTATATTAGCCGATCATTAATGGTATCAAAGTCGACGGTGTCAGAAGTATTATATCGGGAATATCAACCATATTGGACCGATACAATATGGTATAATATTGCTATCAACAGTACTAGACCTATATTAATATTATAATGTTTATCATGTATCGTGTACCTTAAACTCTAATAATATGTGTGTGTGTATTGGTATCAATGAATATTTAAAATATGTAACATCTCAAATAAATATAATTACTTATCGTAATGGATTTGAGACGGTAATTTTAAGTTGCTTTGACAGATATTTTGCTGGCAAAATAAAAATTTACTCATTAGATGATAAGTTATCTTTCGTACTTGGCTGCAGACTTTTCTCTTATTTGTTTCTTTATTTTTGTCATTTAATTTAAAGGATTGTTTATTATAGTTAATATTTGTTGGTTTGTATTGGTTGAATATATCTGTAAATGAGCCCGGTTATGGCCTTAATCCAACCCATAATTTCATGCTTGGAATCGGACATGGAAATCCAAGCACATTTAATAAATGGGCCCAGCTTGGATGCAAGAATATTAAGCGGAACTAACCTTGGAGCTTTTACGAGTCTGGCTTGAGTATGACGCATTCCTACCTTAAGTGGTAGCATCATATCAGCAGCATGTAGTTATGGCAATATCAGACCTATGTAAAAGTAAAAGGATTTTAATGTGTCATATTTATTCTATATGATATTTGCAATACATGTCAATTTCTGTGGCTATTTAAAACTTTGGTCGTAACACTTACTAATAGTAATAGGTTTATCTAAATTAGACTTGGATTCAATTGGAATTTCGACTTCGCAACGATTACTGCAAGTCATAACAGCAAAGAAATTCCCTATGTTAGATTTGAATGTTTGACAAATTTTCACACATACCTAATTCCTTCCATACTAATACTAGAACTTTGGCATGTGCAAATGGAAAGGATGAAATAAACAATTTTAAATTGTTTCTAGAAGTTTAATTGTGAAGCAACAACTTTTTGAGAAATTAATATGTTACTAAAATATTTATACATCGTGTGGATATGAACCTTCCCTCTTTTGGCTTCACGAACAATTTTACTTCTGATATATCTGTAATTTTAAGAAGATTTGGTATCAATTTTTGGTAGGGCGTGAATTGAACGTGAGGTTAAATTAAATCCAAGTGAAGCCCTCGAGTGGTTGGGATTATAACATTAGATATTAGCATAAACTTGGGTCGTTCCAAATTTGAAGTATTAAACAGTAACAAAAGATCTTAAAGTAACAAGTTTTTGTTAAGATGTAGTTATGTTTAAAATGTAGCCAATTTCAGTCATAGTAGCGGTACATATTTCGTATTTTAGATTGACTGTTAAACTATTGTTA
This sequence comes from Dracaena cambodiana, assembly GCA_036321105.1. NCBI lineage: Eukaryota > Viridiplantae > Streptophyta > Magnoliopsida > Asparagales > Asparagaceae > Dracaena > Dracaena cambodiana. The sequence goes on from JAYEPQ010000005.1 coordinate 45,444,467, forward strand.
TTTCAATCATTAATGCGTCTTCTCCATGTTGTTTTTGTTCATATATACCAACTTCTCTTATTAATTCAAAAGTGCGTTTAGGGTATCTCTTTAAATTGTGATCTAAGGAGGTGTCCTAAAATCTTAAGATAGAATACAAAATGAATGATTTGAATAGTTTATTATAATCTTTGTGTCTTAAATTGGTTATATATAAAATATTATGCACTTTAAGTAATTTTTTTAACATGCATTTGATAGTTGCAAAGTGAACGATTTTTTGATACTAGAATAAATGAGATCTCTTGATCAACGATGTGGAAGTTTCTAGTTGACAATTAAAACTTCTTCACATATCAGCATGGCTGGACCCATGTAGTCTTTGAGGGAGGGCAGTTGTCGCCCCCCCCCCCCCCCCCCCCTCCCCCCCCCAAAACCTCCTCTCATTCTTTTTAAAAGAAATAGTATATTTTATTTTTTTTTAAAAAAATGTTAAGGATGCCCCTTCTAAATTTCTCAATTTTATAATTTCGCCCCGTCTAAAATTTTAGTTTTTAATTATGAAAATCATGATTATGTAGATGAATGGTTCAATGATCGAGTGAAGATGAAATGCTATCTTTTGGACCGAATAAAATATATATTTTTAAAACCAAAATTCAATTTAAAATATCTAAAATTGATATTGCAATGTAATGTTTTTAAATTTGCATAGAAATTATAGAATAGAAACATCTACTTAAGTATTGTAATACAATTAATTTATATTTGAATTATACAAGAAAACATGATAATTTTTGGCCAGGGGCTCCGCCCTCATATCCTTGATAGGGCCACTTCGCCCCTTGCACCTGACGAAGTATCCAAGCAACACAACCTTCAAATTACTCTGCCCCCCTAATTTGAATGTCAAGGTTCGCCTGTACATATTTGATTTCTTCCTTAGATTTCGTACCTCTATCATTTTATGAGATGACCTGAATCGAAACTTTTGTGTTCGAGAGGATCCACCACCTCTCTGACTCTTTGTTTGGTAAGGCATATCACTCTTCAATTCCTGTGTTTTCCTGCTTCTTGGAGTTCTTTGATTTTTCATTCTCAGGCACCTTCTCTTCCCATTTTGGTATTTATTTTAGTAAGTGTTTTGGGCAATTCCATAATCTTTTGATGATTTCTAAAGCTATTTCCTAGAGATCCCACTTCATCGGCTGGCTTATACACTAAATCTTGTGTATCAGCCACAATGCTGTCAGTTCTTATGGGAACTGAATTATCTAAGTAGTCTCCTGAGGTTAGTTTCTACTTCATCTTTACTGGAATGATTCTCCAAGTTATTGCTTTCTCCATTGTAACCACCTTCTGCAACCTCTGCTTACAGGCATGCTCCAATTAAGCCTTCTCCTTATTAACGTCTTTATTTTAATTTTCGTGAGTGCAACATGCCATTTCAATAGGTATCCCAGAACCATCATCCTTTTCGTTCTCGTGTGTTGGTTCTTCATAGGGGATGTTGGCTATTTGATTCCATGGTGATGTTTTCTGCATCCTTCCCTTTTAATTTTACTTTATCATCCCCTTTTTCTTTGATATCCACTTAGGCATTGTAGGGAATTGTGCTTCTGCATGTCAAAAGGAACAGGTTTGACACCTTGGTGGCTTCCAATCATACTTCGTTGGTATATGAACCATGGTGTTGTCTTGCATCTCCAACACCACCTACTCTGGTAGTGGTTCTGGTGCTGATACTTTGAGCAAACATCTTGCAATGGAAGAGATTCTTCAAGGGCTGTGCATTGTCAAGAAATAGTGGTTTCCCGATGAAGGTAGCCATCTTACTAGGTATTGGCTTTGATCAAAATCTCAAGTGAAGGCTTGGAAAGTTTACCAGATAGGCATGGCTTACAAAGGGTACCTCTCAAGTGCTGTGTCATATGTCCACTTCTTAATCACAATAAGCTGTTCATCTAACAACCGTGGCCCCTCTTGCATGATTCTATCACAATTCTCTCTGTTCAAGAATTGGAAAGCTTCTAATTTCCTCTGGAGAATATTTGCATATGTGACTTTGGCCTCCATAGCCTCAGAAGTGTAGCTTTTAGTGTTGCATGTATGGTTTGCTGCCAACTACATACCCTACAGGGTTGTTCTTTCACTTTTCTTCATGTTGTTTAATTTCTTCTTTATATATCTTCATAAACCTGCCCTTCTCTTTGATGCTGGGAGGATATTAATCAAGATTAATATCATCTATGAGTTTACTATAACTGCATATATCAACCCATGATATAGCAGGTTGTCCTTATAAAAAACCTGATCGGGTGATCTTTTTGGCCTCTGGCCATGCCCGGGATTCACAGTTGAGTCCCTTTGCCTGAGACCTGCTGAGGTTGATGCCTTGGGATTTGGGATTGTTGCCTTGGTAAAAGGGGTTTCAAAATTGGTTTTCCATTGCTTGCTCCATTTGTAAAGAAATATTTTGGAGCACGTGATGGTTCCAATATATATGATAAGAAGAATTTTTTTTTTTAGGAAGTTCTCATGTATGAATCAAGGGGTTCAGAAAAATAATCGGTAATAGTAGAATGCTGAAAGCTACTTGATGGATTGGTGCAAAATCTCCAAAAGCTATAGATCATTGTGTATGGTGTCAATCGTACCATGCGATGTCTCCCATGTAATTTGGTACAAGGTGAATTTGGTAATGTTGAACTGCCAAGTTAGAAGCTTCTGTGGATGAGCAAGACTTTCTAAACACACACACACACACAAAAGATCAATTTTGTGTACTGGTCACGGGATGGTCATGGTCATTCGTAATATAGGTTCACGTTTAAATCTGACATATATGAAATGAAATTGGTTGGGATGTAAACAGTGTGGAGTTACTCTTAAATTGTCCTCTTTGTCACTATATCATGCATAGATGGAAACATTGGAGAGTGGGATGCTCAACCATGTGGTGTTTTGGAATGTTTTTGTACTAAACTTTTATCTTCTTTGTGCAGTGAAATTGCTTTGCTACGGAGCTGTAAGAACAAGTTATATGTGCTACTCATCGATGTTATAACTGATGGACAAGGTCTCGTTCTTTGCAAGATGGATTTCTATTATATGACATTTCCTTCGGGTTATTTAGTTTTATGCTGTACGTTAGATATGAGCTCTCGTTTATTGTTCTTCATATGTTTTTAGCAGTATAACTTATTTTCTTTTTTTTTTTTTTTTGGGTACAGAAATCATTTCTGAAGTTTTGGGATTCCACAGGCTGGAAGACATAAGGGAAGTAGTAATAGGGCTTGGATTACAGGCTCTAAGGTCTGCATGCAAATTTATTAGAAAATTTTCACACTTACTAGTAGTTAATAGTTCAACCAGACCATGCTTGAACACACTTGAATGCAGGGTACATATGGAGGGGGGTACCACGTACATATTCCTACCTAGAACTGGAGAGAAATCCAAAGATTTACTTTTCTTGTTGGGAGTTGGTGATTCTGCAGCTTTAAATACAAGATGTTCTCTTCGAAGGTGATTCGATTGGTTTCATTATTGATAAATTCTATTAGAGCCCATTACCCATTCCTGGTGTCAGTCAGCAACTGGCACGTTTTCCTTTGTAGTTTGTCCTTTTCTGTTTCTGTGATCGGTGGCTTGGAAATTTAAATGGCAGTTGGGAGCAGGTTCAGGTCAATTTGCTGGAGAAATATATTTGTGGAAGTATAAAAATGGGCGTAGTCTTTTACTCGATGCTGCTATTTTGGCATGACAAGGAAGAAGGTATTCTTTAATAAGATTCATTTATCTCCCTTGTGAAAATAAATTGTGAAGAGTGCTAACAAATATTAGCATTAATGATAGTTCTGCCGGAACTTTTAACACACAGATATCTTGGTACAGGTTTATGTGAACTGGAATATCACGTGTAGCTAGTTGTCGTATTGCATTATGCTATATTTAATGTTATGAAAGCCCCAACAGATTAACAACTCCTACATTGATTGACAGTATCTTTTTATTTTTTGCTTGGAATTCCTGATTTATTATCCTCATATTTCTTAGTAAGAAAAACATATATTTGGGTAAACATACCTTGCCTTGTGAATTAATTCTTAAAATGAACATAAAGCCTAAACATCAATGTTAACAAAAAATTTAATCACATAAATCAACTTTAGGGGAGCTCGTTCTTACAATATCTGATCCGTGAGATTTCGTCTTTACTATGTAACGCAAGAAGGATTGCAGGTGGCTGGACGGCAGCCACCTTTTTAAAAAAGAATATGGTCTCCACATTGTTTACCAGATAAATTTAAACAAAGTGTGATTTTGCATAGAAAGCATCCAAAGTTAAAATTGCATGAAGAACAATAAAGACTTCTTCCAGCCACCTTTTTAAAAAAGAATATGGCCTCCACATCATTTACCAGTTAAATTTGAAGTGTGATTTTGCATAGAAACCATCCAAAGTTAAAATTGCATGAAGAAGAATAAAGAGTTAAGTGTAATTCCTTCTCAAGTGGTATTGCACATGGAGAGGATAGTCTATTAGTAACTATAAATGAGATGGATATCCCTTGCTTGGGACATGGAACTTAACATACATGCCTTATAAACCTTTTGATGATCTAGAATTTATAGCGTATCTGAGGAGGACCAAATATGCAGTTCAGTGTATCAAATTAATTTTATGCTTAAATAATGAGATTCACTATTCATTGGGGATGCATTTATATTCTCATATTTCTTTGTAGATATATTCTTTGTAGATATGTAAGGTTTTCTGAGTCATTGTCCATCAGATTGCCATTTTGAGGTTTTCACATATCTAACTTAGACAAACGAGACAAACTCATTGGATAGCTGGTTAGTTTGCAATCTTCATAATATTTCGACTGAAATTAGATGTGTATTTACTAGTTTATTTCTTGTCACATTTTTGTTTGTTAATTTGTGTTGCATCTCTCTCTGTCATGGTGCTGTTTATCCATATTTACTATTTTGTTAAGACAATATAAAACAGAATTACGTATGTAAAATGTATTTTGATAGTGGATACCTGCCATGTTTTACCTACTTTTTGGATTTTGCAGTTCTGAGGGACTTTATCGTCCTCTTCCTATGATAATAAGAGTGTGTTCTTCCCATAATTACTTTACTATCTTCCAATAGTTTTCAATCTATCTGCCAACACATCTAAAATTGTTGAAATTTTCATAGATCTTTTTTTATCAGGTATGACATGTTAGGAATACACCATACAGCTTCTCTGACATTTCTCTCATTATTATCTCCCTCTTCTCCTTCTTCTTGTTTGAATCTACCTAGTTGCACTTTCTTTCAGTCATATGATCATTAATAAGTAAAACACAAAACATATGCCATTTATCATATGTAAAAATACTTGAAGTTAACAGTCTTTAATTCTCAAGAGTAGGGAGTTATTGCAAGTTTTGGAGCTACTAAGAGATGACATGATGCTTGCTTTTCTTCCATCTGCCAACTAATATTTTGTGTACATAAAAGGAAGTTCATTCATTTTTTAATTTTGTCATCCTTTTTTGTTTAGCTCAACCGCTCAAACACCGTTTTAGTGAAGTGAATTGAGTTTCAGTGTAATGGCAAGTGTCGGCATTTTAACACGTTGCACATAGAAGTGATGGTGCTCTGTTTTCAGCCACAAGGGTAGCACGGCAACAGGGTTTTTGTTTGTTTTTCCCTTATTCTTAAAAATAAAATACTTGGGGAACTTTGGGCGAGCTATTGTGATATTTCTAGGTTAGTAACATAAAAAGTTGCTGACATGACGATATTAAGAAATTTGACTACAAGAAAGAGTATCCCATTAATATTAATGCAGTCCCTCTAATAAAACGTGTTAAAATTAAGCAAGTTAATATTCCTATTTTTACTACAAAATCCATTTTAGATCTCTGTATTTCCTATTTTTTATGGTCTAAATCTAGAAAAGAGGTGTCACAGCTAATACTAGTGCAGTTACATATTTTCTCTCTCAAAAGCTACTATTGCTGATATATAAGTAGATTTCAAGAATCATATTTTACAATTCCCAAACACCAATGCACCTCCCCCCCCAAAAAAAAAAAAAAAAAAAAAAAAAAAAAAAGGAAAAAAGGAGTAGATTGTTTCTTCACACTAATATCTACTACACCAAAATACTGATCACTTGATTGAAAATTTTAAGGCTACACCAGACCTAGTAGAGATTGTTTCTAGAAAAGTAATATCCAGGGAAAAGTGAGTTATTACAGCAGGAAGAAAAGCTGAACACTATAAAAGTAGCAAGTACCAGAATTTGCTTTCATGTATAAAAATAATCAATATTCTAAAATACGGTTTCTTAATGGGTGTAGTTTAGGAATGTTTAATGCATAAATAGATGATGCGGTAATTAAATAGATTACAAGAGATTATGTGAAATAGTTACGAGAAATGTGTTTGTGTCCAAGAAATATCCTATGTTTAAAAAAAATACTATAAAATTCAGGACATGGCTAAGAAGTGTCGGGTCGGCATGTGTCTGGTATATGTACAGTTGGTTTTGTGGTGAAGTGTACGTGCTACATAGAGTAGCCAGTCTTCTGGTCAATTGCTTTCCTTGGAAAATTTCAGGCCGTCGTACCTGAAGAAGGAAAACAGGCCTACTTCCATCTCCTCTTCCTTCTCCATCTGCTCCATCTCATATACTGTTGCCATAATCACCACAGGTTATTATACCTGTTTGAGGCTAATGATCCCTTTCTAAAATATAGCTGCACTTTTCCTGTCACCATGTACCTTAGGCAACCCCTTTTATTCCAGTCCCAGTTAAAGAGCTGAGTCATACTCTCTTTTAAACTCCGCCAAACTAAACATGTCACGCTCCATCAAGAAAAATCCATAGTCTCCCTCTTAACCCTAGTTGCTTGGTAGCATTCTTATTAAAAAATGTAATGATACTATATTCAAATTGACACTCTACTCAGAACACTTTAATACCCTTTGTATACCAATTTCAGTTGAGTTTGGGCTTGAGATATCTCCGTAGATTAGGGAGTTACTATAAGCTGTCCATTCATGGCTATTTCATTTCTAGATTAGGAAGCTTAAAATCATTTGGTTTTCTTGTTTCTTAGGCACTTAAAACTATGTTGATTAACCTAACTGGAGGGGTTTTAATTTGAATGTTCTACCATTAGATTTAATGAGAAGGGTATAATTTCAAATGACCATGGTCTCGTAAATATTCGACTTCTAATATATATAGAATTTAATGGTTATTTCTTTTGCATTTGATTTCGAATCTATAAAAATAGTTATTTAAATAGTTATTAGTACTGAAGTGGCAAGTTATGTAAATGCATCAGTAAATACAAACTGGATTTTAAGCGCGATCATTCATATATTAAATTATATTTCATAGTTGCTGATATGTTTCAAATACATTTAATATTGATTATAAATTTAAGGGTGTCCAACGACCACAACCATCCCATATCTACAGAAACAGTTACGTCAACCTTTATGAAGGATCTATACATAGAAAGGTATCAATTCACTCAATCAGTCAATATATTAGTAATTCAGTGAATTTATTGATCAAATGGAATCTCGTCTCTTAGAAATTGACTAATTCTAAATAATTACACTAATGTTTAAATTAATCAGAAATCAATTCTCAAGATTTGCAACTTTCCTGACCTTTTGTAATCCATAAAGGAAAATGATATATTTACATGAATCTCAAATTTCAAACTTCTAATTTGAAGAAAGACATGATGATTGAATAAACTCTAATAAATCAAATGATGTTAATTAAATTAAAGGGAAAAATCTTCTCTCATTGAGCATGTTGCATCTCTAATTTGTCCATTTCATTTGAAGTGGTGAAGTCGTCGTCTATCTGTTCTCTATTTGATTTGTAAAACCTTCTAGGAAGGGTAAATTTGCAGCACCTAAATCATTACTTTATCATTTCTGCTAACCAAGGAAAAAACTGTCTGTGTATGCAGGAGAGTAGAGGAAATTAATTGCCATGAACCCTCTTTTGTGTGAAATATTTTGAGTTTTTTTTCCTTAGCTGACATCCACTTTTTGGGAATTGCGTTCTTTAATGTTGTGCTGCACTATCTGCTTATGGCATATATGTCTTTGATTTCGGAAAAGATATAGTGAATGATTTTTAGTCACTAGGCATCTTACAGTTTATTTTATGATTGGACAGGGGGATTATGGGTTTCGCGATCTCTCTTCGTGGTTGAAGGACGTTTGCTCGTTTGCGAAGAAAGCCTAGAGTATTTTAGTTGCCTCGTAGATGATAGTGGGCGTCCATATTACTCTCTTGATTCCTCATTACCAATTTCAAACATAATAGAAGTGGTAATTCATTCTTTTCTTTTCCTTATCTTGTTAATTTCCGTTCTATTTTCCTAAGTGGGTTTCCAATTTGAACTCTCAATTTATTATTCCGTATCATTACTGTGCCATTGGGAACTGAAATATATTAAGTTTAAATTCAAGACTGACATCATGCTGAAAACTTGACACATTTCGACATATTTGGTATTTGGTTGCGTCTTTCTTTTTTGGTTGTCTACTGTCTTTTTTTTGGTTGTGGTTCTTCTGCCATCTTTTGAGACTTGACATAGTGCTTAATGCATAATGATTTTGAAAGTCAATTTATTTGAAATAATTTTAAACAATGTTCAAGAATGCGTTTTCAGTATGCGTGTGGTCCAGGACTGCATAACGCATAATCGGATTACGCGCCGATTATGCGGATTACGCGGAATTATGCGGAATATTAATATTTTAATATATATTAATATAATAATTATTAAAAAATGGATATATTAATACTATAAAACTCTAAAAAATTATAAATAATAACCGTAAGCATATAAAATGAATATAAACTGGCTCTACATAAATACTGTCCACTACCTGTAATCCTGATGCAGGAAATTCACCTCTTTTTCCAGCTCCAAAAATTATAAAACTCTAAAAAATTATAAATAATAACCGTAAGCATATAAAATGAATATAAACTGGCTCTACATAAATACTGTCCACTACCTGTAATCCTGATGCAGGAAATTCACCTCTTTTTCCAGCTCCAAATTATTCTATGTTTATGAACAAATTAAATTGATTAACTGATTAGTGATTACTAAGTTTACTAGTTTAAAGGAAAAATCCAACTCCAAAGGAAAAAGAATAAAACTATCATTAACTGTTTACTGGTTTACTGATTAACTGTAACCCGAAAAAATCCAACTAAAGGAAAAAAAATCCAACTGCAAATTACTAGTTTATTCCAAATTATTATTAACAGCAGCTACAAAATTTCAAAAAAAAAAAAACAAAATTTAACTCAGCTAAAGAATTTAATCCGTTCAAAAGAAAAATTGAACTCAACTAAAGAAAATACTAAAAAGTAAAAACAAAATAAACTCAGGTAAATATATTACCAAGGAGAGAAAGCAGCAAAGTCAGAGTCTCCGAGCTCCGATTGGACTCCGATCGGGCGATTCTAGGCAAAGAATTGGGGGTAGAGGGTAGCCGGTGAGATTCCGAGCTCCGATTGGACTCAAGGGGGGAGATGATTTAGCCCGATCCGAACAGAGAAGGGAAATTAGGGTTTTTTTGGGAGCGATCGAATTTTTTCGCCTAAGGTCGCAGGAGCTCCGATTGGACGAGTCTGGGTGAAGAACTGATGGTAGAGAGTAGCCGGTGAGAAAAGTAGCTCCGATTGGACTCAAGAGGGGAGAAGATTTGGTCGATCGGAGAAGAGAAAGAAATTTAGGGTTTTTCAGGGGCGAGAGTTCTTTCCTGCTGGTGTCGAAGATTCGAGTCGGAACTTCGGGGAGGAAAGGAAATCGGGTTTTAAGTAACGAGAAAAGAGAACGGGTCGGGTCGGGTTTTATATGCAAACCCGTTTCGTTGCGACCGCATAATCGGATTATGCGGATTATGCGACGCATAATCCGCATAATCGGATTATGCGGTGGCATAATTGCCCTGTGCGCATGGACAGGGCGATTTCTGGTTTTTTCCGCATTTTTCACCCGCATTTGCTTATGCGGGCGCATATGCCCCCGCATAAGGCGCATTTTAGAACACTAATTTTAAAGGAACAAATTGTAGAAAGAGAAATTATCCCCGCACTAATCCAAATTCAAAATCTACATCCGAATCTAAAATCCGAATCCAAATCCAAATCAAATAATAATAATAATAATAATAATAATAATAATAATTGAGCCTTAGAAGAGAAACGCTAAACGAACAAAAAAAAAAATTGGCCTTTGGCCAGCCTCGCGGGCAAGGCTGGCGACGCCCACCTCGCGCGCGGTGAACCCTGGTCTTGTGCACAATTTATTCGGCCCCGCCTCGAGTGATTTTGAAATTTCTAACTCATCCAAATTTTAATCAGAATCAAATTATTTTTGGGTGCAGAAACAAGACTCGATATAATGAATCTGGAGGAAATCAAATCAAGAGAAGATTCGAATATCTCATCAAGATTACAAAAAGATTTTGATTCTATCTACAAGGAAATCAGATCTTGATTCTATCTATAAAGAAATCTCTTCAACAACTTGGGGCCTATAAATACCTTCCAAGAGAACTCAAAAAAGGATCTTTTGGCAATTCAAGTTAATTTATTTGACAGTGCTTAATGCAGAATGATTTTGAAAGTCAATTTATTTGAAATAATTTTAAAGGAGCAAATTGTAGAACGAGAAAAATTATCCCCGCACTAATCCAAAATCCACATCCGAATCCAAAATCCGAATCCAAATCCAAATCAAATAATAATAATAATAATAATAATAATAATAATTGAGCCTCGGAAGAGAAATGCTAAACAAAAAAAAATTTGGCCTTTGGCCAGTCTCGCGGGCGAGGCTGGCGATGCCCACCTCGTACAGTGACCCCCGCCTCGCGCGTGGTGAACCCCGGTCTCGTGCACAATTTATTCAGCCCCGCCTCGAGTGATTTTGAAATTTTTAACTCATATCCACAGAATCAAATTATTTTTGGGTGCAGAAATAGGATCCGATATAATGAATCTGGAGCAAATCAAATCAAGCGAATATTCGAATATCTCATCAATATTACAAAAAGATCTTGATTCTATCTACAAGGAAATCAGATTTCGATTATATCTGCAAGGAAATCTCTTCAACAACTTGGGACCTATAAATACCCTCCAAGAGAACTTTAAAAAGGACCTTTTGGCAATCAAGTTAATTTATTTGACATAGTGCTTAATGCAGAATGATTTTGAAAGTCAATTTATTTGAAATAATTTTAAATGAGCAAATTGTAGAATGAGAAAAATTATCTCCGCACTAATCCAAATCCAAAATCCGCATCCGAATCCAAATCAAATAATAATAATAATAATAATAATAATAATAATAATAATAATTGAGCCTCATAAGAGAAACGCTAAACGAACAAAAAAAATTTGGTCTTTACCCAGCCTCGCCCGCGAGGCTGGCGACGCCTACCTCGCACAGTGACGCCCACCTCGCGCGCGGTGAGCCCTGGTCTCGTGCACAATTTATTCGGCCCCATCTCGAGTGATTTTGAAGTTTCTAACTCATATCCAAATTTTAATTAGAATCAAATTATTTTTGGGTGCAGAAACAAGACCCGATATAATGAATTTGGAGCAAATCAAATCAAGATAAGATTCAAATATCTTATCAAGATTACAAAAAGATCTTGATTCTATCTACAAGGAAATCAGATCTCGATTCTATCTATAAAGAAATCTTTTTAACAACTTGGGAGCCTATAAATACCCTTCAAGAAAACTCAAAAAAAAGACTTTTTGGCAATTCAAGTTACGCGCGAGAGTCTTGGGACTGGTAGAGCTAAAAAAAAGATCTTTGGCCAGATCTCTTCCGCGCAAGAGTTCGAGCTTCCTCCAAGATCAGAAAAGAAGACGAATGAACTCAAGAAATCTCCATCATCTCCAATTATCGACGTCAGATCGTCAAAGAGGAAATGACCAATCCTCATAGCTGGCTCGATCCCACGATCTTCTGTAAAAAGAGAGCGACGTGTTCTATAGGTTCTCTCTGTTTCTTTTTTATTTCTTTTTATTGTACTAAAAAAAAAGAGGAATTTTGATAATTTGTAATTTTTCTCGATTCAATAATAATGGAAAGATTTCCGATTTATTCCGAAAACAAACTGGCGACTACAGTGGGAGAAATCTCCTATACTGAAGAGGAGATGGTGGTCCAATCTAACATCAACAGAATTAGAGAAACGATAGAGAAGTTGGTGATCGAGGTCGAGGTCGGTCCAAGATGTTCAAAATCACAAAAATGACCTGATAGTTCTGGATGATAAAGAGACGTTGATTGATCAATAGCCACTTGGATTTTCAAACTCTGGTCTATCAAAACAAACTGTTTCCCTTTCAATATTCAGGGAGTTCGTTGCGTATGATGCCAAAGGAGAACATATCACGATGCAAAGACGCTTTTGAATTCGCAACCGGAATCAGAGAGCACGCCGTAAGGTACTAGAAGCCCGTTTTGCATGCCAGGCTCAAAATCAGTCTAGCATAAAGCAAGAAGGATGCCAGGCTCAAAATTAGCCTAGCATGAAGTAAGAAGGATGTCACGCTCAAGGTCAACTTAGCGGTCATCAGCTTGACAAAAGACAACTTAGCAAAAATTAGTCTAGCGGTTCTCAACGTAGCGAGCCTCAGCCTAGCGGTCATCAGCCTAGCGAATCTCAGCCTAGCGGTCATTAGCCGGAAAAAAACTTGTCAAAAATCAGCCTAGCGGATCTCAGTGTGACCATCTTAGTGGTCCTCAGTCTAGCGGTCATCAGCCTGGCCAGCCAAGCGGTCCTCAACCTGGCAGACCTCAGTCTAGTGGATCTCAGCCTAGCGGTCTTCAGCCTAGCGAAGCTCAACATGGCGGTCATCAACCTGGCCAGCCTAGCGGTCCTCAGTCTCGCTAGCTTGACGCAAGTAAACTTGAAAACCAAACTAAGTGTAAGAGGCTAGTTTAACTAAGCTAGCGTGCAAGGATAGATCAACACGCAAGACTCGTCCAGTATGCGAGGATCATCCAGTACGAGAGGCTAGCGTTAAGCCTCAGCCTTACGTAAAAACAGAAGAATGTCAGGCTACCCAGCAATCTCATGCAAGACATATTAAAGCTAATGTTGGATATATAACTAGTCCGGGGGTTGACATATGTAACTTCCCCGACTTTGCTGAACCGCATTCTGGACAAATAGACGTCACTCAAGAAACGGGCCTGCGCCCAAAAGGCGGTCATATCAGCACCACGAGAAGAGACGCCGAATTTACGGAGATATCTCTCGAATAAAAGAAGGGTGGCATGACCCCATCATTCCTGTTGTTGCAAGGAGTTAATCGCGGCAGGTTTGACTCACTGTCGCTGTCACGCCCCAAGACCATCTGCATTTAATTGGTTGTCAGCACCAAAATCCAATATTCCGGAAAGAAAATTGCAGTAAAAACAAAACTCTGACTCAGATCAAGATTTGTCTGCTTTCACATCGAATATGGTGGATAAGGGCAAAAAATAAGAGCAAAAAATCAGTCGTCGAAGAGTATGCCCTTGATACGGAAGCAGAGAAAATCTGTCATACTCGCCTTAGGTCATGTGTGACAGCTCTCCGCAATTACAAAAGATTGGTTGGAGGTTCTGACGAGGAATATGGAGAGCTTAGCGATCATTCGGCCATAGCAACGTTGCGATCGAACACTTCCTCTTGGTCCGGCAAGAGGACAATTCACATGGTCGAACGGTCGGCCGAGATGAGTCAAAAGATTGAGGCGCAAGAATGCATCATCCAAGAGTAACGAAGGAGTATCGAAGACCTCAAAGCAATGATTGCGTAGGTCTTAGAGAACACTTAAAAGAACACAGAAGGCGGAGCATGGGGTTCTTCCTCTTCTGATAAGACCAAGAAGGATGAGACCAAATCTAACCCAGATGATGAGGGAAAAGACAGTGAGGAGGAATATTTCGTTGATCTTCACAATGAAAAATTGGAGAAACTTCAAAGTCAAATAGAAGCGTTAATGCACCGAAAAGGATTGCAGGAGACGAGAATTATGAGACCCTACCCGATAGAGTGGGACTTCGTACCATTTCCGGCAGAATATGTCTCTCAAACTAGAGTCATATGATGGAAAGGGATCTCCAAACCAACATATATATACTATTTCCTTTCGCAGACTGGCCATCTCATAGGTAATGATCCAGTGATGACGAAGATTTTCATAAGTACCTTGTGAGGGTCTGCATTTACTTGGTTTTATGCAGTTGCCCCCGAAAATTATCAATGCCTGGTCTGACGTAGAGAGGGAGTTCCTAGTCCGCTTCTTTGAAGACGATACTAAAGTATCCATTCTCTTCTGGCAAATAAGCAAAGAGAGGATGAGACGGTTAAAAGTTTCGTTAGAACGTTTTCGCAAAATGTCAGTGCGATGCCCGCATGGTATATCGTAAGAAACATTGGTGGAGACTTGCATACACAATTTTTAGACCAGGATATTGGTCAAAATGGGAGCAGAGTAGAGTCCAAAACCTGTAAGGATCTAATTAAACATGGGTAACAAGCGAAGGATATAATCCGACATATCAATGAATACCATACCCAGAGAAGGATGGTTTGGTTGCATCCATAATCATTCCATCCTAAGGGAAAGAAGGCAATGACTATCAAATCTGCTACAAAAAAAAAATCACAAAATAATCGAGATTCTTCTACATCGCAGCGGACATACAATTTTAAAGATGAACAAGCAGTCATATTATTTCACCTATTAAATAAAAAGGAGATGCTCAGGTTATCCGAAAATCAAAGGCCAAAGGAATGTGGAAAAACAGATAATCCTAAGTATTGCCTCTACCATCAAAACATTGGCCTCCCGACTAAGGATTGTTATGATCTGAAAGATAATTCAGGAACATTGGGCACCCGACCAGGAATTGCTATGATCTAAAATTCAAGAATTCGTCGATGCAAATATGATCCAGTTGAGACCTGAATAGAAGGTGTCCACGAATGCAACGACAACAAAATAGCTGCCTTAAATAAAAAAACAAACAAAAAAAACAAAATAAATTTAAAAAAAAAACGTACGAGTTTTTGTTGTCCAATGCCACCAAGGCAACGAGAAGAGGGTAAAACTCTCGCTAACTATCATACCAGGGGTAAGAGTAAGAAGTCAAACAGTACAAAACAAGAACGCGTGGCTATGCCTGCGAACAATGTGAGGCTAAGTCAGCGTAAAATCATCTAAGGTATGAAGCTAACTCGAGACTAAGCCAGCGTAAAGTTATCTAGACGTGAGGCTAATTCGAAACTAAACTAGCGTGCATGATTATACTAGTGCGAGATATTTACGAAGCCAACATAAAGAACGCGAGGCTAATACCTGCTAGCAACGCAAGACAATGCAAAGCCAAGCCAGTGTATATGACTCATTCAAAAGTGCAAAAGTTTCAAAACGCGAGGCTAATTTGCAATCCCGTGTAAAACAGTTGAAACTCGAGGATAACATATACGCGAGGCTATCTGGCAAACCGCATGATTTTTATTACTGGAAGAGATGCAGGATGTAAGGCAAAATTGCAGTCAAGCATAAAACTCTCAATATGCAAAGATAAGTCAGCGTGGGACAGACACAGCACGTGAGACAGATTCAAAGCGCGAAAAAGTTCAAAATGCGAAGCTAATTCTTAGCCTCGCGTAAACTTCAAAAAAGAAGGCGGTCAATTGAATTTCAATGACCATTCAAATAAGATCCACACAGGAGATGAGACCCACACCAATAAATCTTATATACAATACAAAACAAATTCCCCATACAATGTGATCCAAGCCAGCGTAAAGTCATCTAAACGCAAGGCTATGTTCACGGCCAAAATGCGAGGCTAACTCAGTCTTGCATAAACTTCAAGAAATGGAAGGCCAAGGTTTGCATCAAAGACTTAAGGCGCTAGGCCAAGCAGCAGCCTTGCATAATATCCTATGAAGAAGGTGGTCCATTAACTTACAATGAGCCATAACCAAACAAATGAGACCCACACAGGGGATGGGACCCGCATCCAGTAAACCTTGCAGTTAAGCTCGCGTAAAGAGATCAAGAGGCGCGGCTAATCTCGTGCAAAGTAACTCAAGCACAATGCTATGCTTGTGTGGAGTGTGAAGTTATGCTCGCAACCAAATGCGAATCTAAGTGTGCGAGGCTAAACCAGCACACAAGTCCAACCTTGCATATGCCAACTTAAAATGCGAGGCTAAGCCTGCGGAGATAGGGCTAAGTTTGCATTCTGAATGTGCAACAACAAATTAAATTGTATCAAGCGCACATCTCGAGAGCGTTTAACAAGAAAGTTAAACGAAGAACTTTCAAAGAAGGAGACTTGGTTTTAGCTGTTAAAACACCAATGATCATGACCCACAAGACTAAGGGAAAATTCGAACCCAATTGGGAAGGATTTTTTGAAGTAGAAACTGTCTACTCAAATGGAGCCTTTTGCCTGATCATTCAAGACGGCGACAATATGATGTCTATCAGCGGCAAATTCTTGAAGAAATACTACATCTAGCCACCTTAAAAATAAATAGAAGGGAAGGCTAATGAATCAACCGCCCAATGTTATCAAAAGTAAAGGGAAGGGAAATCGAACATTTCTCGTCAACCCTATCATACTGGGGTAAGAGTATGAAACCAATCACCCACAACCACTAAGGCAAAAGGAAGAAGGAACGTTTGACATTTAAGACCAAATAAAAACACTCGACAACTCATCATGCTGAGGGGAATAGTATGGCTAGCCAAATACAAACGGCGATTGGTAAAGGCATATCAAATCCATTCATATCTGATAGTTTGCTAAAATTCTCATGGCAAGTTTGTCATAATATTATCCTATAAGGACCCAATGCTTCAAAAGCAAAGGAGAGAGGAATTTAAATCCTCGACTCATGTTGAGGTAAAAAACATGAATTGCTCAATGCTTCGAAAGTAAAGAGAAGAGAACAAGTTTCTCGCCAACCTATTATACTGAGCTAAAAAGCATGAATCCAATGCTTTAAAAGCAAAGGAGTGAGGAATTCAAATCCTTGACAACTCATCGTGCTGAGGTAAAAAGGATGAACCGTCCAATGCTTCAACAGTAAAGAGAAGAGAGCAAGTTTCTCGCTAACCTATCATGCTGAAGTAAAAGTATGAACAACCCATAGCCACAAAGGCAAAAGAGAGAGATTCAAATATTCGACAACCCATCATGCTGAAGTAAATTGAACCCATAGTCACAAAGGCAAAGGGAAGAGGAAATTAAATCCTCGACAACTTCTCATGCTGAGCTAAAAGCATGAATCGCTCAATGTCGACATGGCAAGGGGCAAGAGGAAGCTAAAATCCTCAACTAGTCTTATCATACTGGGGGTATCAATAAACCCATAGTCGCTAAGATAAAGGGAAGAGGGAATGTTTGGCATTTAAGCTCAAATAAAGACCTTAACAACTCATCATGTTGAGGGGAATAGATGGCTAGCTTAACGATTGGTAAAGGCATGTCGAATCCGTTGATAGCTGGGGGTTTGCTAAAAATTCCGTGAACCTATCATGTTAAGTTCTTATTTCTGATAGCGAGATTCGAACCATCTCACTCCAATACAATCAAACCTTTTATATTAAGCTCTTAT
The DNA here is from genome assembly GCA_036321105.1 of Dracaena cambodiana. Classification (NCBI taxonomy): domain Eukaryota; kingdom Viridiplantae; phylum Streptophyta; class Magnoliopsida; order Asparagales; family Asparagaceae; genus Dracaena; species Dracaena cambodiana. Next base: position 45,462,173 of record JAYEPQ010000005.1, read on the forward strand.
TTCTGTCAGCGAGACTCGAACCATCTCATTTCAAAAAAAAAAAAACCGAACCTGTTATGTTAAGATCTTACAATGAGATTTGGACAATCACACAAGTAATATACCTTATGTTCCCAACACGATCACCGGCTTTGTCTGTCAGCCAGGCAAGTTACCGGTTCTGTTTGTCAGCCAGGCGAGCTACTCCATAATTTAAATCCAATCACCTCGGTATATTTAACAGTACATCTCTACTGAAACCCCTTGGTAAACTTTTTGAACACCTCTGCCAAGACTCCATGGGTACGTTTTCTTAACATCTCTGCTCATGGTTTTCCGATCCTAATCGGTCACCTCAATACGTTTTCTGAACACTTGTGCTGAGATCCAATCGATATGTTTAATAGTACAGCTCTGTCGAAACCTCTTGGTACGTTTTCTGAACACCTCTGCAAAGACCCCATGAGTACGTTTTCTGAATACCTATGCTTATGGTTTTCTGACCATAACACAGTCACCTTGGTACGTTTTCTGAACACCTCTGCTCATGGTTTTCGACCCTCACCTGGTCACACTCCAACAATCTATTGAATAGATACCCATTATAATAAGAAAGAATGTGCAGACAGCCCAGCGTCTTCGAGGCAAGGGGCAAGAGAAAGGTAAAATCCTCGACCAGTCTTATCATACTGGGTGTAGAAACAGCTCGATGTCAAAAGGCAAAGGGGAGAGGTATCCTGTTAAACATGCCAAACAATCTTGATATGCTTAACAATATACCTCTGCAAAAGTTTCATGAGTACGTTTTCTGAACACCTCTACTCATGGTTCTTCAATCTCAATTTGAAAATAATCATCGGTTCTGTCTGTCAGCCAGGCGAGTCACCCCTTAGTAGAAAACAATCAACGGCTCTGTCTGTCATTTAGGCAAGTCATTAGCTCTGTTTGTCAACCTAAACGAGTCACATCATATTCAAAACGATCACTCTATAGGCACGTCAGTCATATCTCTGTCTATGATTTTGTAATTCTAACACAATCAACAAGGCTTTGTCTGTTATCCAGGCAAGTCAACTTTATAATGATTAACAAAACTTGGCCAATGTTTAAAATAACAATAACGGTAATGTAACGTTTTGCATTTGTTAGGTTATGTCGCATATAACGTAACGCATAACGTAGGTTATGCAATTTTCTATTTATTTAATAAAAATAAATTAAACTATATAAAATAATTTTTATAAATTAAAAAATAAATTTAAAATACCAAAAAAAATATAAAACCATTTTGTAATACATAATATATTCAAATGTTAATTAAATTTTTTTCATATATCTTCATAAATTATATCAAGTCTACAACCATAATTTCAGTTATCATTTAAATAAGAAAACAAGATTCCAATTGTTTATTTCAATTCATTATTGTAATTTATATTTTATAATGTTTAATTTATCTTATTTATAATTGTTGATTTCAGTTTAGTTAAAAGTTCAATAGAATCAATAATTAATTTTCAGCAACCGGACGAGAAATACAAGTGAACAAGGAAACAAACTTAAATTAACAAGTTAGCAATTCCACAAGCAATCAAGCAAGACAACAACTAATTAAGTAAAAAAATTAAGCAATTCGCTAATAATCAAAATAATTATCAATAATAATATATATAAATTACTAAAAAAATAATTGTAAATAACGTAACATAACGTAATTTTACGTAACTATATGTAATATAATGTAAAATAATGTAAAATATGTACTATTACGGTACACCGAGTTATTTCCAGTTGTTAAGTAGCGTTGGGGTTCCGTTAAGTTACGTAACGGAATATAACGGGTTTCATAACGTGTTATTTTCAAAATTGAACTCGACTTACTATGACAACACATAATACCATATCCTTAGTTTCATTGGACACGTTAAACAGTTAGGTTTAAAGTGTACAATCCAAGTGTGGAAGACCAAGTTTGAATAAAAATCCAAAGTATTTCAATATTTTCATGGAGAAACAAAATTTTGAAAACTTTGGAGGGGGTTTTGTAGAACGAGAAAAATTATCCCCGCACTAATCCAAATCCAAAATCCGAATCTGAATCCAAATCCAAATCAAATAATAATAGTAATAATAATAATAATAATAATAATAATAATAATAATAATAATAAATTAAAAAATTAATTGAGCCGCGAGGCTCAGAAGAGGAACGCCAAATGAACAAAAAAAAAATTTGGCCTCTGGCTAGCCTCGCACACCAGCCTCGTGCCCAAGGCTGGCGACACCCGCCTCGCGCGCGACGAGCCCCGGTCTTGTGCACAATTTATTTGGCCCCGCTTCAAGTGATTTTGCAATTTTTAACTCATCCAAATTTTAATTAGAATCAAATTATTTTTGGGTGCAGAAACAGGACCCGATACAATGAATGTTGAGCAAATCAAATCAAGAAAAGATTCGAATATCTCATTAAGATTACAAAGAGATTTCGATTCTATTTACAAGAAAATCAGATCTCGATTCTATCTACAAAAAAATCTCTTCAACAACTTGGAACCTATAAATACCCCCAAATACCCCTAAGAGAAATAAAAAATGGACCTTTTGGCAATTCAAGTTACGCGCGAGAGGTTTGAAGTCTTGGGACCGGCAGAGAAAAAAAAAGACCTTTCGTCAGATCTCTCCTACGCAAAAGTTCAAGTTTTCTTCAAGATCAGAAGAGAAGACAAATGCGCTCAAGAATTCTCTATCGACTCCAGTCATCGACGTCGGATCGTCAATAAGGAAAGGACCAATTCTCATAACTACCTCGATCCCACGATCTTCTGTAAAAAGAAAACGACGTATTTTATAAGTCCTCTTTGTCTGTTTCTTTTTTATTTCTTTTTATTGTATTAAAAAAAAGAGGAATTTTGATAATCTGTAATTTTTCTTGATTTAATGGCAATGGAAAGATCTCCGGTTTTTCCCGAAAACACAAATGTAGGGAAAAAAAAACAGAAAAGAAAATTGGTTTATAGTAGCAGCTAAAGCAATCACGGAAAGAAGGGGGAAAAGATCTAGTATTAGGATTTTGATTTTTTTTTTTTTTTTTAATGTGAGTTCTTTTGTAGCCTTATAGCCTTTTATCTATAGAAGGCAAATACCTTATAGATATGATTAGTTTTAATTTTTTTATTTTTTTTAAATATTTGATCAAATGCTGTACAGATCTGATTGGTTCTATTCTTAATGGATAAGTTTTTATCTATTATGAGGAGTTGGCCTTCTTTAGAAAATGATTTATGTAGAAGTTCTTTTCCAATGGTCTGAGCCCATTGTTTTCTATCATGGTGTGAAACCACAAAATGTATGAGGCTATATCTATTTTTTAAATTCTTTTATTTTATTTGCTTCCTTCCACATGCACTTCTACACCATTATTTGGTATATTTTGGTATTGGAGCAAGTTATCTAATTTTCATGGCGTTCAAACATCATGGTGATCACTAGAGCGACTACTTTGAGGATCAACAAGCAGGAATGTCCTGTTCTTTTGAGGTTTTAACAACTAGTGAAAGCATGAAGACTAAGAATCTCTTCCTGAAGTTTTATCTTCTTATTAGATGGTATGCTTATATACCAAACATAAGTTGGTTTAAAGAAGTCTCTTGTGGGTGGAAGGATGATTATAACTATGGTTGAATCTGGTGGCATATGAAAATTCGTCTTTCCCGACGGTGTCTCCCTCCTTCCTATCACTCTTTACCACTGTCATCATTAATGTCACCATCATTGAAGTCACAATTGTCAAAGTTGCCAAGTGTTTCATCTTCATCAAACTAAATGCTGGAGATTGAGATGCATCTGAAAGCACAATTGACGCAGGATGGAAGCAAATGTAGGGTTTAAACATCATTCAAACATCATGGTGATCACTAGAGCGACTACTTTGAGGATCAACAAGCAGGAATGTCCTGTTCTTTTGAGGTTTTAACAACTAGTGAAAGCATGAAGACTAAGAATCTCTTCCTGAAGTTTTATCTTCTTATTAGATGGTATGCTTATATACCAAACATAAGTTGGTTTAAAGAAGTCTCTTGTGGGTGGAAGGATGATTATAACTATGGTTGAATCTGGTGGCATATGAAAATTCGTCTTTCCCGACGGTGTCTCCCTCCTTCCTGTCACTCTTTACCACTGTCATCATTAATGTCACCATCATTGAAGTCACAATTGTCAAAGTTGACAAGTGTTTCATCTTCATCAAACTAAATGCTGGAGATTGAGATGCATCTGAAAGCACAATTGACGCAGGATGGAAGCAAATGTAGGGTTTAAACATCATTCAAACATCATGGTGATCACTAGAGCGACTACTTTGAGGATCAACAAGCAGGAATGTCCTGTTCTTTTGAGGTTTTAACAACTAGTGAAAGCATGAAGACTAAGAATCTCTTCCTGAAGTTTTATCTTCTTATTAGATGGTATGCTTATATACCAAACATAAGTTGGTTTAAAGAAGTCTCTTGTGGGTGGAAGGATGATTATAACTATGGTTGAATCTGGTGGCATATGAAAATTCGTCTTTCCCGACGGTGTCTCCCTCCTTCCTGTCACTCTTTACCACTGTCATCATTAATGTCACCATCATTGAAGTCACAATTGTCAAAGTTGACAAGTGTTTCATCTTCATCAAACTAAATGCTGGAGATTGAGATGCATCTGAAAGCACAATTGATGCAGGATGGAAGCAAATGTAGGGTTTAATGGTCGGATATGGAAGATTTGGGGATGGATGAGATCTAAGGTTTCAAAGAAAATAATAAGAATATAGTCTCGGGTCCTACACCTAGATGAATTACACTCCTACTTGCACATTGAACACTGAAGATTTAGAAGTTCCAAATCACATGCTCTGATCTTAGATAACCCAAAAAAAAAAAATCATTCTCTAATTATCTGATAGTTCATACATGACAATATATAGCCCAAAATGCATGGACACAACGTTCAATAAAGAGATATAATTAATAGCTCATAAAATCTCAAATAAATCAAAATAAAATCTAAATAATAAATCCTAACTGATATTTGGTTGTTTGATGTCTCCATTAGCAACTCTCATCTTCTATAGATTGAGATCAAATCAAGCTAGTAGAGGGTGAGCATAATATGTTTCTGATTTTCACCAGAAACCCTGAAAGACAGAAACTTGTTACGAGTGTATTTATTTGGTTCATTCATAACTAGTCTTACCTATTTTGACTCTGTGCACCTAAACATGCAATGTAAAGATGGTTGTTAGTGCTGGTTATCCAGTTACTGAAGCGGACCCTCAGGAGAGGAGATATCGTAATTCTAATTGGGGATTTTAATAAAACGACCTTTGCATTTTTGTTTTTATCTTTTTTTATATTTTAAAAGTAAAATAAGAGGGGTTGAGTTTTTTATCATCTGGCCTTGAGTTATTTTTTCGTAAGACCTCTCCTATAGTATCGTCACTGTATTTGATTAGACCTTTCTCCTTGGTATGTTGCATGCTTCATTCAATTTGGGAAATGGTAAAATTTAATTCCGACTATGTTGCAGGTTGTGGAGCTGAACAATGATAGATGTTTGACCCTGGTCCTGAACAATGTTTCTTCTAACGCCATTTCCTCCGAAAACAAGATTGAGATGGGAGTGCAAACAGAATATATGAATGCACAGATTTTGACATGGAAATTCAAATGGTTTTCTGAAGAGACTCTGCTGAAGTTCGTGGCGGTATTGAAGGCCATTCATTTAGGACTAACGTCATCGCCCCTCCCTGTAAAGCGTGTATCTTGATTGTTTTATAGGATTCTAGTATTTGTCTATTCATTCCATTCATTCTTTCCCTACTCCGTCAATTGATTTTTGTGTACAGTATCTTTTCAGTTTTGTTTTTGTATTCTTTAGTGTGGCTCTTGTGTGCCCCGTGTGAGTATAAATGTACAGAAATTTTAACATAAGCTGCATAGGGTTTTTTTTTTTTTTTTTTTTTTTAATGAAATTTGTGGAGAGGTTTTCACATGTTTTGATCCAAGAGCAAAGTGTGTTTTTGCCAGAGTTTTGTGTAATAAACTGCACGCCTGTGTGGTGCTTCTTTGTCAATAATCTCTATGTCGTCATATTTGAACAGGGTGTTGCATTTCTGGTACTATAGAAGCATGAATGCTGTCCTGTAGGGATGTGAATGCGTGGATCACGACTCGTCTTATTTAAAATTTTAAATTAAAAGATTAAATTTTTATTTTTTATTATAAATTTGAATAAAATAGGTACATTCTCATAGTCACAGATTCTGGGCTGAGGAAAGTTGGGCATTGTTATGGGTGCTGCAGCCTGCAGTAGTAGTGTGCTTGTGATCAAAGGGTTTTCGTGCCATGTAGGTCGCTGGATGCTTCTGTTCCTAATGACATGTTCAAGTTTTAATAATCTTTTCCTCCTATGTTCTCAAGAGGTCATATGATTTTTGTTATATTTGTTTTTCGAGAATGACCCTCACGCAATTAATCAATCTTTAAACCCAATATAATTTTAAAACGTAAATTCGTAATGTGACATTATGTTGTTTACACCATCTCTCTTGGCTCTGGAGTTTTAATACAATAAGATCTGACTCTATTACCATTTCTCCAGGTGGGACCTCGAGAGTTTGCTGCGTGCGTAAACTAGAGGAACACCTCTTTCCTCGGTCTCGTACAAATGTGTCCAAGGGTCTTTGAGAACGAGCTAGCGAGGGAACATTATACTGACTGAACTTATTTTCTTAAATAGGAACGGCACAACGTAACATATTTCTTTACCTAATCTGCTTACATACCATAAACAGTGAAATATAATTGTTCGCATGTATAGCTATACAATGCGAGTTCAAGAACTAATGTTTTAGAGAAAACCTTCGGCAAGAATATAGAGAAAGGCTAGAAAAGAAAAGAAAAAAAAAAATCTATATTTATACACTTTAAGAAAGACTACATATGATGTCAAATTGGTCGACTAGGTTTGTTGATCCAACTCAAGCAATAAGATTACATTCACAATGGACTTAGACTAAGCCAGAGTGTCTAGAACTGAGCTATCAGGATGAGGGGTCGCGGGCAAGTATCATGGAAAAAAGATATTAGATAAGAAGAGAAGCAAAAAAGAACAAGAGTACATGGACAAGTGTCTACTAGGTTCAATTAAGATTAATCTCGAGCCAACGTTCTTGGATGAGAAGTCGATCGTCTGACCTAATCTTTTATATCAAGAATGGATATAACTTACTCAGAACTCTCTCCTAAAAAAAAAAAGAAGAAGAAGAATTATCTACTCGAAAAACTATCTATCATCTAAGAACAATGTCAAATACAGGAAACTAGTTATGGAGACAGATGGAAACTAGTTGTGGAGACAGATATTTTTATTAAGCTATTCTTTTCCTAATGGAAAAGATGTTCCAATTATGAAACACCTTTTAACGAGAACTATATTGTTTATAAGTATAATAGGCATTTTACACTGAGGTGATTCTTCACTAATCCTACTCAAATTGAAAGGGAGTTAAAACATAAAGGAGAAAAAAATATCACTACCCTAAGCATATGGACTTTTTCTGTAATAAAAAGGAACATCAAATTCTTTTGAAACCTTTTCTTTTAGCTATATGTGTGTTGTTGTCGGATTTGAACTTGATGCGCAGCCAATAGCCATAGGACGAATAGTATAAGATTTAAAAATTATCTAAATCTCTTTAATTTTATTTTAATCCTTCCGCATCAACAATTGAATTATAGATAGAACTCTTAAGAAAAGACGGAATCTTTACCAACCTATAAAGAAAAGATTACAAGTCTTTAAGAACTCTCGCTTCTCTTCTTCCTCTTAAATACTGAATCGTAGATTTTAAATCAATAACAAAATCTTAAATCAACAACAAAATTTCTTTTACATTATGAAATTCGAAAAAGGATGGAAGAGCATAAGTGATTCAGGGAAAGATGGGTTGAGAGATGAGTGACAAGCTGATAAATATGAGTGATGTTGATCATAGGATGAGTAGAAATGGATAGAGGCAATTCCTTACAGCGGGTTATTTGGGAAGCCGTGATTCAAGAGAACATCATCTCTCAATTCGGTATTCTCAAAACAAAGTCTCCTCATAGCTCCCAATTTATCAATTCCTTCACAAGAAAATAATAAAGCAACATCTTTCGTCACTGACAACTCTCAGATATACTGATAGGTGGAAGCAATGAACAAAATTTTGATTAGAATTATCTGCCTTAGTGTGAACAAAATCACAAAGAGAGTGGCCTAACTATACTTGTTGCGTGGGCCTATCTCACGTTTGTTAGGATGTCAATGGAAACTACTCTTTCTTATTTCTTTATGTCACCGAATTTCTTTTACCATTTGAAATTGAGTTACCCTTATAGAGACTAGCTTACCCCAATGGTTTGGCTTCGCTAGATTATGCCGATACATGACTTGCAGAACACTTGTTCATGTGGCACCAATACTTGGAAGATTAATTGACATAGAAAAGAAGATTTAGACTTCAAAGGAGAGAAGCGAAAGCCGCTCAAATGCAAGAGCAGTCACTTAATTAAACTAAGGGCAAGGAGCAAAAACCACCCATTAATTTTTTTAAGGATTAAGGAGAGTGTTACGGGAATTCATCACCATTTTTGTAATATTATCCAAATTGAATTTTCACTATGAATTGAACTCGGAACCTCTCACATAATATGAATTTTCACTGTGAATCGAACTCGGAACTTCGGGATGATATTGCTAGAGACAAGGCTGAACTCGGAACCTCTCACATATTATGAATTTTCACTATGAATCGAACTCGGAACCTCAGGATGATATTGCTAGAGACAAGGCTGGTTGGCCCGATGTCTATTCCCTATGCGGTTCCCAACCTTGCATGGAGACAAAAACTCGACAGTGCTTGGGGAATACGTCTCGTTGCTATTGATTCCTTGGCCTCTGCACTGTCTGAACCTTGATGCGTCTAAATTTCTCAGCATGAAGGCTTGAAAATTTGTTAGTTCTCTCCTCCACAATACATTATTAGTTGTGCTTGATATGTTTTATGTGACATACGTGACACCTCATAACCCCTATTCCCTATCTTTCACAAAATGTCTTACAAATTACAATCACAAACATATATATACTTTGACCCTAATAAACTTTCAACAAACTAAATGGATCTAGCTGCCAATTTTACAAGAAGAAGCAGAAAAACACTAAACCAGAGGCACTTCAAATAGCACTCCTCTCTCTCTCTCTCTCTCTCTCTCTCTCTCTCTCTCTCTCTCTCTCAGTCGCCAACCGAAATTGGCCGGCCAGTCTGCCCCAGCGGCGACCGCGAGAGCTGCCTGGTCAGCTGCACCCGCAAGACCGGAGGCCTCCACGACTCCATGGGAGGTTGCTCGGTGATCTCCTCCTCCTCCTGCTTGATCTTTCTCACTTGGCAGTGAACAATTGCAGCGACATCCATCTCGCCATCAAATCCACGGACTCTGTTTGCATCCACGCTCATCGTGTTCTCCATTGAAAGACTAATTCTTCTTGTTCAACGTCCTCACCTGCAATTTGGGCCACCTGGGTCCTAAATTTATAGGAGAAAGACAAGGCATGCAGCTTGGAATGTATGACACGCTTGTTGACACTTTCAAGAGGTTGGATGGCTGGACACGGTTGAGCCATGCAGTGGACGGCAAAATGTGAACGCAACTGCAGCCGCGTGTCTCTAGAAATTGACTCTTTCTAGAATCACAAGCACAAAACGGAATTCTTGTTCTTGCTGTTCAACTGTTAGTAGGCCATTTGTCCAAAACCAGCTTTGACCATCTATAACGACTTCTCATTTCAGGCCACGTTCTAACATCAAACTTCAAATATGTTCATTCATACTTCTCCAATCGACTGCCCAAAATGAAGCTTAAAAAAATCTCTATATTACTTAATAAAAGAAAATTCATGGACTTTGCCGACATGATTCGTTCGGAGGAAAAATATTGGATATCATATATAAACCAAATAAGTTGCATATCATCCGAACCAATTACGTGCATCTCCCAAAGATACCATTTAGTATCGTGGCACCAGGTTTGGACTTGGGAGTAATTGACATCAAAATATTTAATATTGGTGGCATCTAATTTCAAAACCTTAACGCTGGTTGCAATCTATACATAAAGCTAAATATGGCCTGTGACGGGGAGTGTGACATGCAAAATATTGGAACTCAAGCCACATGTTGGGGTTTTGGAAGGGTATCTTACTTTTAAAGAATCTATTCTGGGAAGGAATGGGATTTAAAGTTGGTAAAGATACCAAAATATCCTCCTAGCACGTCCGTTGGTGCTCAACAGTACTCTTCTAAACAATATTCTCCCATATATATGAGCATACGAGAAACGAGGAGGGTGTACGTGGTAAACGAGTTTTGGTAGAGAAGCTGATGAAAGAATACTGCAAACTCATAGATCAACACGCGAAACAAGATGGAAGAAACCAAACTACTGTGACTACCAGAGGTGTGGCAGTTTCGAATAAGGAGGAGGATAGCACGGAATGGAGGAGGGACACCGTAAAGAATTATACTTTGTAAGGTCTCTATATGGACATCTTATTGACAGTAGGCTTAGATCGGAACATGCAAAATTTATTTGGTATTCCAAAAGCCCACTAAATAATAAAATATTCATGTGGATAATCAGTAAGAACGCATTGTTCACTTGGCCCAATCAACAGGCCAGGGGTTGGTCAGGAACCCAACATATGTTGTCTTTATAAAATAAAAAATAAAAAAGAGAGAGAGAGGATATTATGCACATAATATTAAACTGTGAATTCTCGATCCAACTATGGCAAAAGTATAGCACTTATTTTAACATGGAGTTGGATATGACGGAGAGGGAAAATATATAGAGAAAGATGAGAACAAGAGACAAGGTCACGTTCATCAATACAATAGTCACGGTATTATATTTGCATATATGGAGATTGCAAAATAATTGAACATTTGCAAACTCAAATAACACAATAAGGATGTGTATAGGATTGATTATCATTGATGTTACTTGTTAGACAAGAATACACCCAGACAAGAAGCGGATTCACCTTTCTAAGAAGAATGTACATGAAGACAACGGAGCCAACATTGCAGAGGAAGATAAACAGAGTCAAAGGGTTGGAGAGTAGCCACCATATAAATGCCATGTTGCTGAGCTAGGGGGCAGTCTCCACACATAGCAGAGGAATCTTGTGTTCACTTCGAGCGTTTCGTTTTCTTTCTTTATGTAGTTTTCATGTTTGGTTATAGTGATTGTTGATTTTCTTACAAACCACAATTCAGATTTTGTATCTGTGAGCCCATATTCTGTTATATACAAGTTAATGGAACGTGGAGGAACATTTATGTTTCCCCGCAAGGTTTTAATAAAAAAAAAATAATTGCATCTCCAAAATAGCAGAAGATATACATACGTCCTTGTTTTGCTGATGAAATATTTTCTAAATATATTGGAAATAAACGGGGGAGCGTTTATCTTCTCCTTGTTTATGACCTCAACAACTGTTGAAGCTCTTTGGTGTTGCAGTAACTCTGTGAAGATACTTGAATAATCAATAAGTCCCAATAAAATGTAGTGAAAGCGGATGAAATGTGACATCCAAGTCAACAGGAGGAGAATAGACTGCGATGGCTGTATTGCGACTTCCTGTGGTTACAACCTGCAAAAATACCTTAAATAGGAGAAGCCAATATTAGAACCGAACAATTTGATGAAGATATAGATCTAGAGAAGTACCTCGTAATAACTTACCGCTATCTTGAGAACTTCCATATTCGGAAAACTACTAAGCAAGTAGGGAGAGGCCGCTGTAGGAATGAAAATGGACAAGTCGAAAAACCAATTTTTGAGTCGTCTTATTAAAAATTTTGAATTGAAAAAATAAAAAATAATAATTTAAAATTTTCAATATGATAGATCAAAAATTGGCTCCCTGCATAAACGGTAGGTAATCCTCTGCTTTTTATTAATCAGAAGTAAAATATATTATATATATCTAATTCCTCACTCATAAGTAGATGTTACCAATAATCATAACAATAATTAAGGAAAATGACTAATACAGTTATAAATTTTCAGAGATATTCTGAATTTACAGTTGCTATTCGGATTTAATTCTTGAAATATTTGTTTTGATATGCTGTCGTTCAATCGCACATGGATTATCACCGATCAGGTAATTAAAACAGAAATTACATTAAAGCCGATCAAGTTTCTACACATAAAAAGCCCACACCCTATTAGATACATTAAAGCCCAACTTAATTAGATCACTTTTAATTGGGTCCAACCATATTAGACAGTTTACAATACATTATTTCATATATATGGGCCAATGTTGGATAATGATCCAACAATCTCCCACTTAGACCATATATGTAACTTTATAATCATGTTTTGCATAATTACCGAATGAGCTCAACTTTACTGTCATTTCCGAAATGTATCTGTAACCAATCCGGTCCATCAATCATACTAACATAGGATCAAAGCGGATTTTGTTACAGTAATCGTAACTCAACCCATCAATGATCACGTATATCAATACAACTGAATGACATGGATCATGATGTGGATGTGTAACATAGAAATTTCATGTAATGTGATCTTAACATGCCTATTTCCAATTGGTCCTTCCTTAAACCTTATTGAGATCAAACAACATAATAATTCAGAGTGAATAAAACAAAACCTTATTTCTGCAGAAAATAACCTTAATATCATAAACTGAAATAACTGAAATATGTCCATATCATAAGAGCATCTGATAATACAAACTGCCACTAAAACTGAATATCATCAATAGACACGACACCCATACAAGCAGTATGCTCATGAAATACTTTGGGTGGCAGTCCCTTAGTAAGCGGATCCGCAATCATAGAGTTTGTTCCTATATGCTCTATAGACAACTGTCCACTCTGAACTCTTTCTTTCACAACCAGGAACTTAATGTCAATATTTTTCGACTTCATCGAGCTCATGTTGTTATTGGAATATAGAACTGTTGACTTATTGTCACAAAATAACTTGAGTGGCATATCAATAGAGTCCACTATGCGCAGCCCCGTGACAAAATTTCACAGTCATATCCCGTGATTTGATGCCTCATAACACGCTATAAACTCAGCTGACATAGTAGAAGAGGCTATTTAACACTCTTCCAAGAGACAGCTAGAAGATAGATATAACCCGATGTGGATTTCATACTATCTTGGCATTCAGCAAAATTAGAGTCAGTATATCCAATGATCTCAATCTGATCTGACCTTCGATACGTGAGCATGTAATCATTTGTTCTCTGTAAGTATCGCAAAACCTTTTTGGCAGCTTTCCAATGGTCTGCTCCTGGATTGCTTAAATACATGCCCAACATCCCTGTAACGTATGCGATATCTGGACGCGTACAAAGCTGAGCATATATCAGACTCCCCACTACTAAGGCATAGGGAATCTTCTGCATTTCCTTTTCCTCAAAATCATTCTTAGGGCACTGATTGAGACTAAACCTGTCTCCCTTAGCCACAGAGGTTACAATTTTGCATGTCATATCTTTTAAGAAGCTTTTCGATATAGCTCTTTTGTGATAATCCAAGAATGCATCAAGAGCGATCTCGGTATATTTGAATCCCTAATATAAAAGAAGCGTCACCAAGATTCTTCATCTCAAAATGCTTAGCTAGAAATCTTTTGGTTTCGTGCAATATGCCTATATCGTTGCTGGCAAGTAAGATGTCATCAACATATAATACTAGGAAAATATGTTTACTCCCACAGAACTTATGGTATACACAGTCATCGACCAAGTTCACCTCAAAACTAAATGAGATGATCACTTGATGAAACTTGAAATACCATTGTCGAGATGTTTGCTTGAGCCCATAGATGGATTTCTTAAGTTTACAAACCATACGCTTTGAGTCTCCCGACACAAAGTTTTCTGGCTGGACCATATATATTGTCTCGTCAATGTCACCATTGAGAAACACTGTTTTGACATCTATTTGATATAACTCAAGGTTGAAATGAGCCACCAATGCCATTATAATCCTGAAAGAGTCCTTTGAAGAAACCGAAGAAAATGTCTCTTTATAGTCGATGCCTTCTTTCTGCGTAAAGCCCTTTGCGACAAGACGAGTTTTATACCTTTCCACATTGCCTTTCGAATCCCTTTTGGTTTTAAATATCCATTTGCAACCAATAGGTTTCGCTCCTTATGGCAATGTGATAAGGTCCCATACGTCATTGTCCTTCATGGACTTTATCTCCTCATTCATAGCATCTATCCACTTTTGAGAGTTAGAACTTTCAATGGCTTGACGGAAGTTGATCGGGTCATCTTCCATCACTCCAACGTCTTTCTCATGTTCTTGGAGAAATACAATGTAATCATCTGGTAATGCACTTCTCCTCTCTCGAGTGGATCTCCTTAATGGCATAGGTTCTTGAGGTGTCAAAGTTTGTTCTTCTGGAACAATCTCTTGAATGGGAGGTTGTTCGACATTGTCTTGATCTATTATGTCTTGAACAAGGTCAGGAATGGAATCCTGATCAATGCCAATAATACCTGTGGGAATATCAACACATTTCTCTTCAAAGACAAAGTCCCTGCCTGTATCTCCTCCCTCAAACTCGCCATCCTCAAAGAACCGGGCATTTTCCGTCTCGAAAATCGACCTAGTCGTGGGATCGTAAAATTTGTACCCCCTGGATCTTTCAGAGTATCCAACAAAATAGCAACTAACAGTTCTTGAGTCCAGTTTCCTTTCATTTGGCCTATAAGGCCTTGCCTCAGCTGGACATCCCCAAACGTGCAAGTGCTTAAGACTAGGCTTCTTGGCTGTCCATAGCTCATAAGGGGTTTTGGCAGTCGCCTTAGTTGGAACTCTGTTAAGAATATATGCTGCAGTTTTAAGTGTTTTTTCCTTTATGCAGTTAACACAAATATCAAAGTCTGTGAAATCTAAGAGATCAAGAATTTCGTCTGACACAAGTCTCTCAATTCTCCGTCTGGAGATGTGACATAATCTCTTGTGCCATAACGCAGCCGAATTCTCATTGGTTAATTTTCTCTTTACACCTCGAGTACTTAAAAGCAGAGATTCATTAAATGAAGCTATTGTGTTAATTGAATATACATTATTGTAACTTGATAAAGAACCAAATCCAACCAAATTTGAATCATGAAACAATCTAAATCTTCCATTTCCAAATGAACAAGAAAAAAAAACAAATTTGTCCAAAACAGAAACAGAAATCAAATTCCGTCTAAAAGACGGTACAACAAATGTCTCATCAAGATCCAAATAAAACCCAGTTTTTAACAATAATCTAAACTTTTATGAAACAAACTAAATTTTTAATTTCCAAATGAACAAGAAAAACTAAATTTGTCCAAAGCAGAAACAGAAATCAAATTTCATCTAAAAGACAGTACAACAAATGTCTCATCAAGATCCAAATAAAATCCAGTCTTTAACAATAATCAAAACTTTCCAATTGCCTCAACTTGAACCTTCTTGCCATCACCCACATAGATATATCTTTCAATATCATTTGGTTTTCGGCAACTCAGGCAACCCTTTCTTAGCACGCTAAGCGTGATAGTTACCGCAATGCTTCTTTATATGCCCTTCAACTCCACAGAAGAAACAACCAGTACCTTCCGATTGAATCGGTTTCTTTTATTGTTTCTTCTGAGGTGCTGTATTTGCAGCTTCCTTATCCTTTTTCCTCTTTTGTTTTTCCTTGTCCTTAGAGGATGAGGCTAAATGAGCACTCTCCAGTTTCAGCCTATCATCCTCTTGAACACAGTGTAAGATGAGCTCATTCAGTGACCAAGTCTCTTTCTGACAATTGTAACTCACTTTAAACTGGTTGAACTGAGTGGAGAGGGATATTAGAACCAGATGCACTAGCAAGTCCTTAGAGAGTTCAAGCTTAAATGCTTTCAGCTTTGAAGCCAGTTGAGACATCTCCATGATGTACTCCTTAATATTGCCTTTGCCTTTATACCTCATTGAAATAAGATTTGTCAAGAGCGTACCAATTTCAGCCTTTTCGTTCTTGACAAATCTCTTTTCAATATCCGCAAGGAACTCCTTATCCGTAGTAATCATTTCAGATATTGTGCCTCTGAATGCTTCTGGAATGGCTTTCTTCATGATCATTAGACACATGCGATTTGACTTCTCCCACCTCTCAATGACCCTCTTTTGTTCAGAAGAACTTTTAGCAGTAAGAGGTGCAGGAGGAGGAGATCTTAACGCAAGATCGAGATCTATGACTTCGAGAACAATCAAAAATTCTCTTTCCATGACTTGAAATTAGAGCCATTTAGTATAGGAATTGAATTGATGTTGGCACTAATATTAGCAGGATTTTGTAAAACTGAATCCAGAGAACAATGAACAAAAATAACAAGCTTGCATTAATTCATTAACCAAATAATAATAATAATTTCAAATAAATGTAAACCCCATCTCAAGATATCGGGATTCCATTAATATTTTATCTTTGGACAACAATATTAACTTCTTAGTAATATCTTGGTGTAGTAATCAAATACTGATGATAAATAACATATCAAATAATAAATCTTCCTTTGGGCCGAGTCATTGTTCATATGTAAATCAAATAATCATCACGCATTTATTACCACAGGTACACATGCAATTCTATTAAATATTAACCTTCTTTTGGGCCGATTAATATTCATATAAGTTATATGCACATAACCTTTTATATTTCAAGATAAAATCAATTTCAACAAGAGAGGTCACTTTGGTGACATGTTGTTTCAATCAATCTATCTCAAAATATAATCCAAAATACAATCTTTGAAATTAAAATTATACCGAATCGATGCTTAAAAATTGTCAAAAAATTGACCTTAAGAGAAAATTCTTTTAAAAAAAAATATGTGTATACATATTTTTAAAAAATAAGCCCAAATCCAAAATAAAACCTTAATAGCCTTTAAAAAAAAATTATGAACAGTAATCTGATTTTTTTTTTATTTAATCAGAAATCGAATGAACATTAATCGATGAAGAGTAATCCGATGAACAGTAATCGGGTGAACAGTAATCCGATGAATAGTAATCGGGTAAACAGTAATCTATTATTTTTTTTAAACAGAAATCGGATCAGTAATCCGATGAACAGTAATTTTGTGAACAGTAATCTATTATTTTTTTATTTTTTTAAACAGAAATTGGATGAACAGTAATCTGGTGAACAGTAATCGGGTGAACAGTAATCTAATGAGCAGTAATCGGGTGAACAGTAATCCGGTTTTTTTTAAAAAATCGGATGAACAGTAATCAATGAACAGCAATCCGATTTTTTTTTTGATGATTCAACATAAAGTTGTCTCTAATACCACTTGTTAGAAACCATACAAAATTGCACAATAGATCTTTATGTCAAATCACCAAGAAATCATAAATAAAATATGCGGAAGCGTACCTAAATCCATATCAAAAGATCACGTTGTAGAGCTGTGCGATTGGCCTTCCAGATTGTAGAGCCGTGCGATTGGCCTTGTAGAGCCGTGCGATTGGCCTTCCAGAACTACACGTTTTTCTAATAGAACCCTTTTATTAAGTCTCTCTTTTTCTCTCTGTTGATGAGATACAGAAAAGAATCGAACTCACGTGTGATCTGGGAACCATAACCGTCGTTTTATAGACAAACTGTCTATTGTTATTTCTAATTTAGCTCATCATAAAATCAGAAATTACCCATCAGATTTCTACACATAAAAGTCTCACACCATATTAGATACATTAAAACACAACTTAATTAGAACACTTTTAATTGGGTCCAACCATATTAGACAGTTTACAATATATGATTATTTCATATATATGGTCCAATGTTGGATAATGATCCAACACGCCGGACGTTGCTCTCAATGTTCACCCCAACAAGAAAGAGGATGGCGCGCAAGGGCGGCCGTTCTCGCTCCGCCCCACCAAGGGAAAGCCTCCGCTTCCGCTGCTCGCTCCGCTTTCGCTGCTCTCGACCTCGTTCTGCTGCTCTCAGTGTTCACCCTAGCAAGGAAGAGGATGACGAGGGTAGGCAATCTTGTTTCGCCCTACCAACAGGAGCATCCGCTTCCGCTGCTCGCTCGACTTTTGCCCCTTCCTTCGCATGCGATCGAGTTGGCGGTCGATCTCGCTTGAGCACGTCTTGTTGCGATCGTCGGCAACCGTGCGGTACTCACCTCGAGTCCAAGACCGTGCCGTAACTCTAACTATTGGTTTCCTCCTTGATTACCGCACCCTCATAAGGGCGTGAACATATTTCTCCCCGTCCAAGCCTAGTTGACCGTTGGATTAGAGAGGTTGGATTGAGGTAGGAAGCTCTCTAGAGTGGGTGTACAGCACTCGATGTTAGGGATTATAATGTAATTACTCTCGGACCAAATTTTGACTTATTCTATATAAAATTTTGAATTAGAAATAAAAAATTTATTTTTTAAATTCAAAATTTTATATAAGAAGAACCAAAATTTACGCCGTGAGAGAGAGTCCCAAACCTAGCTGTTGAGAGAAAAAAATTGACATTTAGACTTGTCCATTCTCACTCTCAGAGTCCAGAAACTAGCATTAGAGTCCAGAACCTTCTATTTGACTGTGAAATTTATTGACAAGTGAAGTTTCTCGATATCCTGATGTGCTGAAGGAAGTCTATCTATGATATGTCCATAACTGAAAAATCACTGCAATAACCAAACAAAAGGAGGTAAATATACTCCACTTTTATTCATGGCAAAAGCTTAAGGGTCAGAAAAGAATGTACTGCCTATAAAGAAAAACCATCCATTAGCAGCTCCTCCAAAAGATCAAAATGGCAACCAAGGATTTTGGAACTTTTGATTCTCTCTTCCTGATTCAGATGTTGGTACTCACAAGCATCTTCCAATTTAATGGCTGAACGGTCAAGAAAATGATCATCGACAAATGTGGGGTCAGAATAAACATTAGAGATGCTAAGATGTAACACCCACTCTGTCTGTGACTTTCTAATTTATTAGAAATAAGATTTTGGATTTATAGAGATTTCAGGTAGGAGAGTTGCTAGATGCGCCTCATATTTCTCCTAGTGAGTCCCAATTTCTTAGTGAGTTTCAGAAAAGTTTAAAACTTACTTAGTTTTTCTTAATAAGCCCCATGTTTTTTTCGATATTGTCCATTTTCTCTCCTCCCTTAACAACACTAGCAGCAACAGTCGGTGGTGGCGGCAGCAACGGCAGTGGCAACAACGATGGTGGTTGTACCACTCTCGTTTTTCAACTGCTTCCCAAAACAGAGGACGCTACTTAATATTTACACTAGACAATCCAATCTTCACATGATCTTTGAATAATCGTAACTATTACTACAACTAGATAAATAAATAACACGTCTAAAACTGAAAAAATTTCATTTATACAAAAAGTTAGATACATAAAATAGCATACTGCTCTGAATATGAACACAAAAGAGATAAGCAGTGTACAGACAAAAAGAGATATAAACAAATATAACAAAGGTCCTCCAAAAGTACTTCACTGCCTTCTACCACTCGGTCTAATTAATGAAGTATGGGTCTTTAGTTGGGACTGGTTCTCATTCTTCGTCTCCTAAACTTGGGTTTCGAGCCTAAGGGGATTAAACCCAACAAGTAATACAAGCAAAATATATATACTACCACAGTACTGGAGATAAAGTATGCAATTAAATCATGATATTATTAAACATGTCACGTGAATAATGAAAATAAAATAAGCAAGACTGTTCATTTCATTTGCAATAGCATGTAAATATCTTGTAAAGATGTCAACTTTACATCAAGTCCTTATTAGCATTTGAATGTAAATGATGGATAAAATAGAGTGCAGTTTTTCGTATTGTATAAGTGCCCGCGCATACTCGGGACCCAGTCTCAATATTCATGGCACTGAACCATGACATACCGCTAGACATAACAATCAATTTTCGTATTGTATTACAGTAACGGACATATCACTCGGGGTATCAATTATCAATTGGTGATCAAGTACTCACTCAGGCCGCTGCAGTAAAAAAATTCCGACCTTAATTAAGAAGTTGACCAACAAATTCCTTATACAATATTGTTCTTATCTATCATGTAGTTTTTTCAGTCCCCATATCAATAATACATTATATACATGAATTAATGGGAACACGTGGCTTGTCAAGTCAAACTGTGTACATGTCCTTATCACGAGAAACAAGAATTCAGAAATGAAGATTCAAAATCATGTACACACGTATCGCAAAAATACTTCATGTCAAGTAATTAAGCTACAAGAAACTTGTTATTATGTTCCCATGAATGATCATACTCATTGTGTATTAAGTATTCAATTAATTCATATAAACATGTTATGTATTGGATTTAAGTGTATATATACCATGAATTACGTGTCCGAATTCATAATATATTATGCACATGACTTACAAACATCACACCATGATTTATTTTATTTTATATTTATTTTTTATTATTTCCTTTTCATTTTTTAATTATTTTTCAATTCATGTTAACATGCTTGTGTCTTCACGACTAAGGGTGAGTATAGGTCGGTTCAATTCAGATTTGGGTAAAAAAAATCCCACCAAAAATCAAACCGAACTTACAAAATCGAAACCGAACTCGACCAATAACCGAAACCGAAAGTTTGGTTCGGTTCGATTTCAGTCGGTTTTGAGCAATCCAATCTCAGAAAAAATTCAGCAACGAGGATCCGATCTCAGACATATTACACAAAAAAAAAAAAAACAATTACACAAATTTCTAACAAATAAAATTCCCCCAAAATTCAGCAACAGATTTACAACACATATACTATAATTCCATCCCCTAAAAAGTCAGCAACAAATTTCCCAACAAACATAGTATAATTCCTACATATAAAATTCCCAAATTTCCCCCAAACAAAACCCCAAATTCGATCAAAATAAATCCTTTCGAAATTTTAAGATTCAAAATCCAAAATCACCTTATGGACGATGAACCGATCTCAGACGCGAGCGGTGACTGCTGGCACACTAATGACGATGTTGTTGGTGGAGGGCCCACCGAGGAATGAGAGCAGGCCGGTGGCGGCCCCGCCGACATCCTGGTCGTCGAGGAAGAGGTCCTCGGGCACGCTAAAAGCACCGTGGGCCCTACAATTGCAGCCCTGACGATTGAGGAGGTGAAAGAGAAAGGGAGAGGAGATAAAGAGGAAAAGAGAGAGATGAGATAAAGCAGAGAGAGAGAGAGGAGATACAGAGGAAATGAGAAAGAGAGAGGAAATAAAGAGGAGAGAGAGAGAGAGAGAGAGGAGATACAGAGGAAATGAGAAAGAGAGAGGAGATAAAGAGGAGAGAGAGAGAGAGAGAGAGAGAGATGAGATATTTTCAATCGAATTTAACTATTCAGTTTCGAATGTAAACTATTCAGTTTTTTAGGTCGATTTCGGTTAGCGCTAATGCCACTGAAACTCGACCCGATACCCGAATTAAATTTCAGTTAAAAAACCGACCCGAACTGAAAATCGAACTAACCGAACCAATCGGTTCGGTTTTGCGGTTCGGATCGATTTTTACGGGTTTCTGCTCAGCCGTATTCATGACCGCACATGACTTATAGTATTATAGCACATGACTTGTAGCATTATAGTACATGACTTATAATATCAAAACACATGATTTGTAGCATGATAAATCAAATATTTGTCTCATCTTAATAATATTAGTGCACAATATTTTTATCAAAATTGATTCAATAATTTGGTTCAATTCTCAATATCAATTAATAGCTCAATTCGTCAATCAAGTGCATCAATAATACTGCATTATTTCTAAGTCAAAACTTATGAACTTATTTCTTTTTTGGGTTAATTACACTCAGATCCCCTGTAGTATAGGGCATGTAACACTAAGACCCCCTGAAGTTTGAAACTCTCACTTAGACCCCCTGGACCAGGGGGTCTGAATGTAATTAAAACACGGTGATTTAGATACTTCAGGGGGTCTAACTGAGAGTTTTAAACTTCAGGGGGTCTAAGTGTTACATGTCCCATACTACAGGGGGTCTGAGTGTAATTAACCCTTCTTTTTTAGGTTCAATCATATACATTTATATATTTTTCTTGATTAATTTTCATTTAAAATTCAAGCCCAATTCCTCAATCATTTATTTACTTTATTATTATTACTGTTATTATTTTAATTTTATCTCCAATCTATCAATTATTTTTAATTAAATCCAAATCCAAGTCCAATTCATTAAGTCCAGACCCAATCAATCCATCGAGCCTACTACTTTTTCTTCTTCTTTTTTTTCTATCAAGTCTAAGTCCAAGCCTTGCTAACTGAACTATATATATTTATATTTTATCCAGCCCAGGCCAAAGTTCAGTGATTTATTTATTTATTTTTCTTTTCTTGGCCAAACCTAGGCCCAAGTCCCTTTCTCTTTCTCTTCTTTTTTTTCTTTTTATCTGGCGCAGGTCCAGCCCATACCCATTTTCTTTTTCTTTTCTTTCGCTGGGCTGAGCCCAGGCCCATTAAACATTATTAATTCTTTTTTTTTTTCTTTTTCTTTCTTTTTCTCCCGGCCAGCCCACATGCCACTTCTCCTTTTCTTCTTCTCTCTTTTTCTCTCCCCTTTTTTTCTCTTCTCTCTCTTCTCTCTCTCTCTCTCTTTCTCTCCGCCCATTCCATGCAATTATTCCCTATCTTTCAAGCCATGCAAATTTTGCATAGTGAAAATTTATTTATTTATTTATTTTTATATGATTTAATTTTTTTTAAATTAAGTAAATATCATAATATTTATATGTGTCAAATTTAACTCACTATTCTGGTCAGTTTTTAATATCAATCAATAGATCATAATATGAACCAAATATTTTTGCAAAATAAATCACATATATAAATATAAATTGAATAAAGAAATAAATAAAAAAAATATAGCAATATTACTCGTCTCGGCTTGATCCCGAATCCTCGATTCGGTTTGATCTTATTTTTTTCTCTCTCTCTTTTTTTTCTTTCCCTACTGCTGGGTTCTAGCCGAGAGCTAGAGGAGAAGAAGAGACTGAGTGAGGTAACAAGGAGTGGAGAAATAATTTCGTGGGATTGATGTAATCCTGAAAACATTTATTTTTTTCATTCACCTTCTCATCCTTTAGCCACTTTACCAAAATTCTCTCCTCTCTTGACAATACACAAAACACCTCATGCATAACCCAGTTCAGAGATGTGCCCTTAGAAATCTGTTATAGAAATAATGTGTATAAAGTAATTTATAATTTATTTAATATTTTATTATTTACAGTTCTAGTAAAAAAAATTTCAAATACTACTAAATTTATGCAGAACGTAGTACTTAACGAGAGAAATACTACAAAATTATCCGTTTGTCATTTAGATATCCAGAATAAATATACTGAAATTCTGAAGTAATTAGAAATATAATTTTAGTACTATTAAAATAGTAATTTTGAGAGTATTTTTCGGCCTAAAATTTCTAAAAAATCTAAATATTTAAAAACTAATTGTCGCGAAAATCAAATATCATTTGTAGTTACGGATTTTAAGTTATATACACCGTAAGTTTATTTCGGTGTCCAAAATCGACTTGGGTAACTTTATTCGGTATGATTAGACTCAAAAAAAAGATACAGATAGTTCGAAATTTTAGGTATTATAGTGGCAGTGATAACAACGGCGATGGCAGCAACAACGGCGGCAGCCGCAGCTGCCTTTTGCTACTACTGCGACAGTTGCTGCTTGCTACCGCCATCGCTACAGCGGCAGCAGCAGTAGGAGGCAGCTGTAGTGAGCCTGTTGCTACTGCCGCTGCTGCTGCGGTCACGACAGCGACGACGGTGGAGACGGAGGAGAAATTTGGTGAAGAAGAAAGGGCTGAAAGTTTTATTATCCAAAAAATTTTATGAAAATTTTTTAATTAAGTCATGGGCTTACTAAGAAAAAGCTGGGGCATATCTAGCAAGTCTCTTTCAGGTAGGCCTGATGGGTCAGTGCTTATGAATAAAATCATACAAGTTCTTCCAAATCGAAAACCCATTAAGCTTTTGGGCGGGATTTTTGAATCCAAACCCAATTCAAATCTTTAATGGGTCTGGAATTAGCATCCGAACGCAAAATCTAAAATTAGGATTCAAAAATATACATCCATAGTTATGATTAAAACAAATTTCTATAAATTTTTCATGCTCCATGCAGAGGCAAAGGCTACTAATATCAACACCTAGTCTAAAGCATCAACCAATTATATTTCAATTTGGGAAAAAAAATTTAAATAATCCACCGACTATATTTAAATTTGAAAAAAAAGATAATTTTTAAAATAATGGAGCAGTAATTTTGAAAAAATGACATTAGAGGAAGATGGGTGTTTTAAATCAAAGGTCAAGGACTAAAGGGAATCCTAAGAAATTAAATTGGCATTCCATCACAAATTTTGACAAAGTTCTACTCCAAAGTGGTAGCAAAACATAATTTTAATCGTTCATCAAATAGATAGTTTAAAAAATTAGACATAGAGTAGATTTTAGTACATTTCAAGAGTAGTAAAACTATTAATTAAAAAAATATATTAACCTACTAGTTTAATGAAGGACTTTGAACATTAAAAAAGAAAAAAATATATATATCTACCGCTCGAGAACATCCAAATTTCCTATGAGAAATTCTATTTGAGCATACCAAAGGTCGAAGATTAGCTTCGAATGATTTTTATATTGTTCTAAGATTAATTCCAGAACAAATTTAATATCATTAGAAAATTAATCTGAATAAGAGAAATGGTAAGGTTAAAAGAAGAAATGGCTCTCATAATGCTTTTTAAGGATGCAAGCTCAAGGTGGGGTGCTCAAAAGATTTTTCCTATTCCCGGAAGACTATGGTCCGACCTTTTACATGCACCCACAGATTTAGCTATTTTACTTGCAGCATTTTTTGGGCACGGCTTCAGATGGAAAGTGACTTTTTCGGTGGACCTCACGTTCACATCCAAAAAAAATCCGGGATTATCTGTTGAATTTTTGAGGTGGACTGGGGGAGGGGGCCGTGGAATGGATCATCCAAGTTTCTGTTGACCCAATAACCAAAACCCTTGCTATTAGGATCCTAGCTCGGATTACGGCTTGGGCCTTGGCGGGCCCTACGTCCAAGTCCAGGCTATTTTTCTAGAAACAAATTAGAATTTGGTTGGATTTTGTAAATCCAGGACATACGCCATTTTCTGAGGCTTTGCATGGTTGGAAAGAAAATGGAAAAAAGAAAAAGAAAAAGAAAAGAAAAGAAAAAAAGATGGAAAAAATATTCTTTTCCTTAATATTTGGTTAGTAAGAAAAAAAATTATTTTTTTATTAAACTAAACAATAAAAAATATTTTCTTTCTTATTTTCTTTTTGTTTCTATATTCCAAATAGATCTCCGGACCAAACAGGGTGCTCTTGCACCATCAACATTTTAATCTAAAACATGTCCCTCATTATAATTGTATTATTTTTATTTTCTTTTTCTTTTTTATTTATTTTATAATGTATTACTAGTCCATCCTGTCATATATATATATATATATATATATATATATATATATATATATATATATATATATATGGAATGAGCTGACAGCTCACGCAAGTTAACTAAACTGCAGTTCATTTCCACTATCTCTAATAATCTTTTTTAAAATATTTTTTTTGGATTATGATCTCGACCCCCTAGAGTTCACTCATACTCAATTTCTTGGGTTTTGTTTTGATTTGGTACTCCATCAAGTTAACACAAAATTAACAGTTTTCAATGAATAAAATATTTTGTATGCACTTGATGAAAGGGTAAATAAACTCCAAAATTTATGAAATTTAATCTGAAAGAAATTAAGTAGGTGTAGAATGTAATTGTTAAAAAAAATTGAGAAAAAGTCATTGGATCATTGTAGTTTTGCCGCTAGCTCACGTAACTTTTCCTGAGCTGGCGGCTCACCTATAGTAATCTCATATATATATATATATATATATATATATATATATATATATATATATATATATATATATATATATATATATATAGAGAGAGAGAGAGAGAGAGAGAGAGAGAGAAATGGAAATGAGCTGATGGCTCACGCAAGTTACCTGAGCTGCAGTTCATTTTCAATATCTCCAATAATCTTTTTTAAAAATTTTCTTTTGGATTATGATCCCGACCCCTTAGGGTTCACTCATACCGAATTTCTTGGGTTTTAGTTTTGATTTTGTCCTCCATCAAGTTAATACAAAATTAACGATTTTCAATGAATAAAACATTTTGTATGCACTTGATGAAAGGGTAAAAGAACTCTAAAATTTATGAAATTTAATTCTAAAGAAGTTAAGAAGGTAGAGATAGTAATTGTTAAAAAAATTTGAAGAAAAATTATTGATGATTATAGTTTTGCCGCTAGCTCACGTAACTTTTCCTGAGTTGGCGGCTCACCTACAGTAATCCCATATATATATATATATATATATATATATATATATATATATATATATATATATATATATATATATATATATATATATATATATATATATATATATATATATATATATTCGTTAATTACTAATTAACAAAAGATGGGAGAGCTTAGTCCATTGTTATGCTCATAAAAAAAAAAAATCCCCATATCTTCAGGCAAGCTAGTCTCATTTACTGTGCTTGGTTATTATGGAAAGATAGAAATGCAACTACTTTTTGGGGTGAATTTTCTAGTACAATTTCTATTACTCGCAAGTGTGTGCTACTTGCAGAAGAGAGAGTTGCAGTGCTTGCGCAGATATCAAACCTACATCTGGAATATGTTGATGAGGTTGATATCCAGATAGTTTCTTGGCAAAAATCTCAGAGTGGCTATTTCAAAATTAATTTCGATGGTTTCTTTGATTCTCATTCAAAAATGACTATTGCTGGTTTCGTTATGCGGGATTGAGAGGGTGTTTGCTTTTTGCAGAGGCACTTCGACAAGTTGCTGTGGCTGCTTTTGGAATTTAAGCAAAAGCGGCATTAGCGGGGCTTAGGAGATGTTCAATAGAGTTGGGTGGCTCTAAGATAGAACTTGAAAGGAATTGCAAAGAATTGATTTCAACAATTTCTCCTGTTATACTGAATGATGATTGTGGGCTCATGAGAGAAATCAAACAACATCTCTCCTTCTTCTGAGTAGTTGAGATTCGACATATTTGGAGGGGACGAATAAGTGTGCTCATTGGATTGTTACTGAAGCAGCTAAGGTACAAAAAAATCTTTATTTTTCTTGTTCTTCATTATTTCCATTTCTTGATCTTTTGAGAATGGATAAAGAGAATTTCTTGTATGTTTGAGATTAGTTTCTGAAATAAATTTCATTGATTAGCGAGAGAAAAAAAAAGGACAGGACTTGACTTGGACAATTCTAAAATGCGAAATGTTTCTTAATCTTAGACTTTTACTTGTCCACATAAGGTAATAAACCGTTTAAACTACAAATAATGTGGGTTGAAAATATTGAGACTACCAACTCAGACTACTTCAAGATTACGACCAAGTGCATACATGTATGCAGCAACGCAGATGGAGGTCGTTAAAGGCAACTGACTTCGCAACTTCTAGACAAAATTCATGTTATGTACGTGCGATGTAAGCTAATGACCATCATCATCACCGTCATCCTAGCCGGCGCGGCAAATCTTGTTGATGTACGTCGAGATATGGTGTGGTGGGGTCTTAACTGACTCTAGGGAGCAGGGAGTAGCGAGCTATGCCTTAACTATAGTTCTAGATTCTGAGCTGACTATAACTTTACGTGTTATCTAGAGTAATTCGACTAGGAACAAAAGTCAAACAGTTTTCGAAGAAGTTTCAGAGAGCACCGTCAGAGGATGGTTCAACGATTAAGTGTTTTGCACCTTAAGAGAATATCATGAAGTTATGAGTTTTGTATGTCAGCGTGTCCGTGTACGTTTAGCTAGAACATGTCAACGTTAAAACTGTTTAGTTGATTAGCATATATTCATGAGCGCATAAGAAGTTATCAGGAGGTCAACGTTAAAACTGTCTAGTTGATATATATATATATATATATATATATATATATATATATATATATATATATATATATATATATATATATATATATATATATATATATATATATATATATATATATATATATAGAGAGAGAGAGAGAGAGAGAGAGAGAGAGAGAGAGAGAACGGAAAATACACCGGCGGTGAAGGAAGTTTCCTTCACCACCGCTTAGGTGGCCCAATAAAATTATTACACGTGGTGTCATTTAAGAGAATTCATTTATTTGTTATCTTGAATGACGCCCCGTGTTATAATTTTATTGGGCCACCTAAGCGGCGGTGAAGGAACTCCCTTCACCGCCGGTGTATTTCCCGTTTCCTCATATATATATATATATATATATATATATATATATATATATATATATATATATATATATATATATATATATATATATATATATATATATATATATATATTGAGCTGAGAGCTTATGCAAGTTACCTGAGTTATAGTTCATTTCTACTATCTTCAATAATTTTTATAGAAAATTCTTTTAGATTACGATCTCAACCCTTTGGAGTTTGTAGACACTAAAAAAATAGAACAATCAGTATAAACAAGAGTGCCAAACGCTCGTGTCTGGAATAATGCACCCAGGAGCACACCTAGGAGCGCACACTTAGGAGTGCGCATCTCCCAAACGAGCACATCCATGCCCAGGAGCGCGCACGTGTTCCCGGCACGCGCACGTCTCCCAATCATGCTCAACCCAGAAGCGCACTTAGGAGCACGCGCTGAGGAGCACGTGTCTAGTCATCGCCGGAGCGTGCACCTTTCAGACGAGCACATCTCATGCCTAAGAGGGTGCGTCCATCCCTGGTATGCGTGCACCGCCCAGGAGCGTGCAACCCAAAAGTGTACCTAGGAGCGTGCGACGAGGAACGCACATCTGGGTACTGCAAAGCACAGATCGAGGAACGTGCACCTTTCAATCGAGCGAATCTCATGCCCAGAAGCAAACGCGCATCCCCACCATGCACGCGCTTCCCCGGTGCATGCATCCCTAGCACACGCCATGTCGTATGCGCCCGGACTGGGTGCACCCTAGTGTATGTGGCTTGGGGCAACACATGCCCATGTGAATGCGGGCGTCCAGGGGAGCGCGCGCCCCAAGGCTGTGCATGTGCCCGAGGCACTGCACACCTTGGAGCACACACTGCATGCACTACGTGCTTCATGAGCTCCAAAGCTCCGCTTCGCATGCAGAATCTGTTGTAATGATTCTGGAGATCTATTGCAATTTTTCACGATACGATATTCTGATTACGAAAGGATTTAAAGGAACAGTTATGTTTTGAAAGGCTATAAAAAGCCGTTCCTATTGACAGAAAGACGAGAGCGCACAAAGAGAATAGAGAAGCAAAATTTACTACACTTCAAGAGTTCCGACTTCTCCAACTGAGCATGGTGCTGCATAATCAATCGGTGTTCGAATCGTTAACGGAAAACCACAACGACCATTAACTACTGCCAAGATCCCACAAAAACAAAAAAGAAGTAGAGTTATCTCATTTTTCTACCCCTGTAATCCGAATCAAATTTTGTAATTTTCTTTTTTAATTGCTGTAATCTTCATTAATGGCAATGCAAAAGAATTCCTAGAATTCGGAACGTACATGGTCCACTCATATCCAATTTCTTAGTTTTTAGTTTTTATTTGACTCTCCATCAAGTTGGCACAAATTTTAACAGTTTTCAATTAATAAATATTTTGTATCCATTTGATAAAATTGTAAATAAACTCTAAAATTCATGAAAATTAATCTTATTAAAGTTTTCCTAATTCTAGAAAAAATTTGAAGAAAATAATAACCCTGTTTATTGTATTACTTTCAATTATACAAATGAACCACCACAAATTAGAAATTCTTATAAAGCAATTAAATTGCATTTAACAAATGTTAAATTTTTATAAAACAGAAACAACTGTATCAATAGTATAATACCATAATTTATATAGGAGTTAAAGACCAGAGATGTAGAGGATTTCATTTTTTCCAATAGACAATCAGTTCATACCCAAAAATAAAGAAATTGTTCATTATCTCCCAATCAAGAAGATAAAATGACAAAAATTAGAACTCTCATTTATAACTAGGGGTTTTTACATATCGGTCCCTTTAAAAATTAGACTTTAGTCCCTAAAAACTTTATATTTTGATTTCAGTCCCCAAAATCCTTTAACTTACTTCACTTTAATTCCTCCGTTAGTTATTTCATCCAAATAAATGGTGTTTTAATTTTAATATTTAAGAGGTGGAGAAAATGATTGATATACCCTAAATTAGTTTTAGTTTTAGATCATTTTATAGAGAATTTGCAACTTAAAGAAACCATACTTCACAAGATGAGGGATATAGGACTAGAAAAGAAAAGAAAGAAGGAAGAAATAGAGAGAGATTAACTGGGAGGGAAGAGAGAGAAGAAGAATGGAGAGGGAACCCAATAAGACGAGGCTTCTAGAGATATAACGGGAAATTCGGGTCAAAATTTTAAATGGCCTAAAGTAAGTTACTCAGGGGGACTAA
Source organism: Dracaena cambodiana (assembly GCA_036321105.1). NCBI lineage: Eukaryota > Viridiplantae > Streptophyta > Magnoliopsida > Asparagales > Asparagaceae > Dracaena > Dracaena cambodiana. Next base: position 45,492,904 of record JAYEPQ010000005.1, read on the forward strand.
AGTGAAATAACTTAAAAGATTTGAGAGACTAAAATCAAAATATGAAGATTTTAGGAACTAAAGTCTAATTTTTAAAAATGTAAGGAACCGATATGTAAAAACCCCTTATTATACTTTGAGAATCTAAGAAGGTACGAGTTACTCACTGGATGAGATGTTTGCTGCTGAATTCAATAGAACAAGAATGGTTGATTTGGATTTTACTAATTTCAATTCATTCATCTTAGCTATTCTACAAGAGAAAAAAAAAAAAAAAAAACTACGGATCTGTTGAATTTAAAGTATTCAATTTTCCGGATAAAATACAGAGACTCGCTTCACATTTGAGATTACATAAAAGAGATTTTTTATCACAAAGAGGCCTACGGAAAATTCTGGAAAAATATTAACGGCTACTGGATTATTTGTCAAAGAAAAATAGAGTACGTTATAAGAAATTAATTGGTCAATTAGATATTCGGGAGTCAAAAACTCATTAATTTTAAAGTTGGTTTGAAAATTTTTTCAGTTGTTACTAATTTCACTGTTTGAAGAACATGAGTAAATATCAAACTTTTAGCGTAGAGCTAAGAGATGATAATGGACGCATCTACGGGCCAATTTTTCTCCCGCTCTATATCAAATGTTTGAGTTGAAAAGAAATTTTTTGAATAGAACAAGCTAAAAATTGATCCATATACATGCCAATTCCCACCATACCACGTGGAAAAGTGCTGGCACTTGGATAAAACAGAATCCATGAATTATATATATATATATTGAAGGGGACAGTAGATGTATATAAAAACTTTAGTCGATCCATCGTTGCTTATTCTAAGCCTAATCCGGCATTAGGATATATAATCTTGGACATAAAAAATAATATGTGATATATATTTGTACTAATCACTAGCTAGACAAGTGAAAATCTCATCTACGAATACTGTTATTTTCTAAACGTAGTGAATAGGAATATGGACTCCTATTCTAAAGTCTACTTTTGCCACTACCCTACTTGTTGAGCTTACTTATTAGTTTATGCTTGAAGAAATAGTCTTAACCATCTACTGATTCAACGAAGCAAAGAAATGGGACTTCGAACATAAAATAAAATAAAAAATTTCTACCGCGCAAGAAGATCCAATTCCCTATGGGAAATTCTATTTGAGCATGTCACTTTGCTTATTGAGCCCATCTTTTTAAGTCAGAAATTAGTCTTGGTTCTCACATGGTTCTGAGATTAGTAACATTCTCACATATTTCGAGTTCAAGGTGGGGTGCTCAAATAGAATCTCCCATTCCCGGTAGACTATGGTCAAGAGTCAAGACCATTTACATGCACCCACCCACCCACAGATTTAGCCGTTTTAATTGCAGCATTTTTGGCGCGGATTAAGATGGAAAGTGACTTTTTGGCAGACCTCACGTGCCCATCCAAAAAAATCTGGGATTTTTTTGTTGTATTTTTGAGGTGAACTGGGGGACCGTGGACTGTATCAGCCAAATAACCAAAACCCTTGCTTTAAGAACCTAAAGTTTTGCTCGGATTACACCTTGCGGGCCCAACGTCCAAGTCCAACCTATTTTTCTAGAAACAAATTAAAATTTGGTTGGATTTTGTAATATTTTCTTACGGATTTTCAAGCGAAGTCAGAATTCCAAATAGATCTTCCCACCAAACATGGTGCTCTTGCACCATCAGTATTTTAATCTAAAAACTTCCCCCATTATATTTGTATTTTGCTTTTTTTTTATTATGTATTACTAGTCCATTCTGTCATCAATAACACACACACATATACACACACACACATATATATATATATATATATATATATATATATATATATATATATATATATATATATATATATATATAGAGGAAATGGGAAATACACCGACGGTGAAGAGAGTTCCTTCACCGTCGCTTAGTTGGTCCAATAAGATTATTACATGTGGCGCCACTTAAAGTGACAAATAAAAGAACTCTCTTAAATACCTCTTGAGTGGCGTCACATGTAATAATTTTATTGGGCCACCTAAGCGGCGGTGAAGGAACTCCCTTCACCGCCGGTGTATTTCCCGTTTACTCATATATATATATATATATATATATATATATATATATATATATATATATATATATATATATATATATATATATATATATATATATATATATATATTGCTAGTTTCGGTTAATGACTAATTAACAAAACATGGGAGAAGTTTGTCCAATGTTATGCTTATAAAAAAAATTCCCCAAATATGAACGAGTAGGACAGGACTTGACTTGGACAATTCTAAAATGCTAAATGATCCTTAATCTTAGGCTTTTACTTGTCCACTTAAAATAATAGACCGTTTAAGCTACAGATAACGTGGGTAGATAGTATTGAGACTACCAGCTCAGACTACTTCAAGATTGCGATCCAAGTGCATGCATGTATGCAGCAACGCAGATGGAGGTCGTTAAAGGCAACTGACTTCGCAGCTTCTGGATAAAATTCATGCTATGTAGGAGATAAGCTAATGACCATCATCACCATCATCGTGGCAAATCTTGCTGATGTACGTACGTCATATGATGTGGTGGGGTCTTAACTGACCCTATGGAGCAGGGAGCAGCTCTAGTGGGAGCCATGGCGCCATATCTACCTATGTGCTCCAAGTCGAAGAAGAAGTTGTAGATTCTGAGTTGCTCACTATAGCTTCCCGTGTGGAGAATAATTCGACTAGCTAGGGTCAAAAGGTAAAACATTAATAAAGTTACGAGTTTTGTAAGTCAGCATGTCTCTGTATGCTTCGTAAGAACATGTCGACGTTAAAACTGTTTAATTAATTAGCTTATACTCATGAGCACATAAGAAGTTATCAGGAGGTCAGCTCATATGTCACATGACGCACACACACATACGTATATATGTGTATACATATGTGTATGTGTGTCTATATATATATAGAGAGAGAGATGTGTGTTTATGTAATATGTATGTGTGTGTGAACCCTGCGAGCATGAGATCATAATTCTAAAAAATAGTTTGAAAATAATTATTGGTGATAGAGATAATAGATTATAATTCAGATAACTTACTTGAACTAGCGGCTTATTTTCATTATTCTTATACACACATGATCCCCTCAAATCGTTGAGTTTCATTATCATGACATCGAAAGCAAATTTTATCAATGAAAAATTAACATAGTGACAAGTTGAGATAAAAAAAACTTACGCAAATTACAACCCTATATATATATATATATATATATATATATATATATATATATATATATATATATATATATATATATATATGAGAGAACGGGAAATACACCGGCGGTGAAGGAAATTTCCTTCACCGCCGCTTAGGTGGCCCAATAAAATTATTACACGTGGTGTCATTTAAGAGAATTCATTTATTTGTTATCTTGAATGACGTCCCGTATTATAATTTTATTGGGCCACCTAAGCGGCGGTGAAGGAACTCCCTTCACCGCCGGTGTATTTCCCGTTTCCTCTCTCTCTATATATATATATATGGTATTGTTTGAGAAGAGGGACCTGAAAGGTGAGGAAGATGAGCTCATTCGGACTATTAGGAGGTGTCTTTATTTGATTATTAATTGGGTTAGAGATAAAAAAGTAGATAGAGAGTAGTAGCTAGCTTAAAAGTTAGCACACAGTGTATTGGATTTACATTCAATTGTATAAATGAAGAGAACCACCACAAGTTAGAAATTCTAATAAAGCAATAAAATTGCATGTAACAAATGTTAAATTCTTATAAAGCAGATATAACTATATCAATATTGCAATGCAATAAATTTATATACAAGTTACAAAACATAAATGTAAAGGATTTCACTTTTTTCGTTATATGGACAATCAGTTTAGATCCCAAAAATAAAGAAACTGTTCTTTATCCCCCAATCAAGAACATAAATGACAAAAATTAGAACTCTCACACATAAATGTTCTACTAATTAAGAAAAACATGAAAAAATAATAATTATTATACATTGAGAATCTAAGAAGGTATGAGTTCCCCACTAGATGAGATCGATGTTCACTGCTGAATTCAATAGAACAAGAATGGTTGATTAATTTGGACTTTGCTAATTTCACTGTTTGAAATAAGAGTAGATCTCAAACTTTTAGTATAGGGTTTCTGCGGGATGATAATGAATGCATCTACGGACAAATTTTTTGCCTGCCGTATATCAAAATTTTGAGTTAAAAATGAAGTTTTATATTTTCTAATTTGAATTTTTAAATAAAATAGGCAAAAAATTAACCAATGCACCTATTATTTCCCATCCCTACTACCAACTTATGTAGCGGAAAAAGTGTTGGCACTTGGATCGAAACTAAGAATCTATGCATTATATATATATATAAGTGGATAGTAGAGGTATATAAAAACTTTAGTTTATCGTGGCTTATTCTAAGCCAATTCCGGCATAGAATATATTATCTTGGACATCATGAATGATATGTAATATATATTTATACTAATCACTAGGCAAGTGAGAATCTCATCTACTCGTTTCTTGTTACTTTTCTAAATGGAGAGCATCAGAATATGGACTCCTATTCTAAAGTTTTCGTTTGGCACTACCCTACATGTTGAGCCTACTCATTAGTTTGTGCTCGAGGACATGGTCTTTTATTAAAATATACACCCAATTGAAATTTAATCTGACCTTTTTTATACTATATGTTTAAAGTCTCCACTACTCTCAAAGAAGACAAAAAAAAAAAAAAAAAAGTCTGAACTAAGATGAAAATCATAAATTCTTTATTTTCTATTCTTAGGTGGTTGTTTTGTTGGTAAAGAAGCTCAGAAATGAAATTAAAATGCATTTTCTTGTGTGATCCACCATATTTTATGGGAGGAAACACCTACGACTTAGCTGGGTCAACAGATCCTTTCATGGAGTCAAACACATGACCGACCATACAAGAAGGTCACAGATATGGAGAGGATCGACGAAACTAATGAAAGGTCAGAGAACCCAATATGGGTCGGAGACATGCTCACAAACACGTGATCTACTTAAAGAGGATTTGTTAAGACAACTTAAAATTTGATTATTTTGTGATCCACAAACATCCCTAGTTGAAGAGGCTCGAACTTTCAGTCACACTTCTTACATGTGATCTAGTCACAAGGTAGTCAGGATTGTTGATGCCAAACCATACCTGTAAATCCTACTCGAATCCAAATTGCTAGTCTTATTTCCTAAGATGAATAATTACAACAGAAGTAACTACCATTTTATCGACTTAGTTAATTAAGGTGTCTCCATAGAAATGGTTTATGGAGTCATCTCAAAATCTCAATATAAAAGGTGTATGTGATGAATCTGGAGTCAATGACTCCCAATGTATTGTAATTTGGTATTGTTTTTTTTTTTTTTTCCCCTCTAGGTAGATTTATATAAAAAAAAATTATAACTATTTTGAAAATTTCTTCTTAGAAATATTTTAGTACAGATTAGCCATTTAAATACTACACAGTTTCTCCTCTAATAAACGATGAAGCTCACAAACTTGCAAAAAAAAAAAAAAAAAGGCAAAAACTTTTTCTCAAGAATCATCCCAGGTAAGGTCTCACCCCAGTCCAGTAGCTGCTTTATCAAATTAATTAAATCAAAAGAATAATAATAATGATAATATAATTTAATAAAAAAAAATTAAATAAAACCAATAATTAGTGGGCAGGAGTGAGATTAACGAAGAAGTGTCAACGTTATTCACACCCCATTGCATCCGTCGCATCGGAGAAGCGACTTAGAAGCCGTGACGGCTCGTTACCCGCACAAACGCGGTTCGGTTCACAGCTGGAGATAATCTTTATCATATTCCCAAAATGCCCCTGCCTCCTCCATTAAACTTAAACGCCTCTCCTCGCTATAAATAGCCCATTTCCTTGGTATGCTCAAAACAACCACATCCATTTGTCCTCCGTTGCCGTTAAAGGAGAGTTGTTTCTTTTCTTGTTTGGCCATTTTGTTTTCCTTTCGTCGGACGAGTGGCTGTTTTCGAGAGGGAGGGGCATTTTGGGAGAAACTCCATTGGAGCTTTTTTTAAGGAGAACGATTAATGTTATTGTTAGGAGAGAAGAAGGACGATGGTTGCGTTGGTTTCGAGACAAGGGAGGCAATTGCAGCGGTACAGCAACAGCGGCCGCCGCCTCGTCGTCGGGTTTGTTTCCGAAATGCCCTAATAGCGTTATTTTCCAATAAAATTTTCTTTGTTAGGAATGCTTAGTGGATCGATCGTTGCATTTTCTGAGGTGGGTTTTTGTTTTTCGGTACGATTTTGATGGAAAGTTGAGACCTTGGCTGGGGGATTTCAATTTTCATGCGTTGTTTCCTGAAATGCCCCTATAAATTTCTGTATTTCGTTAGGGTTTGCTGTTGGATTGTCCGATGCGTTTCTCCGCATGGGTTTTCGATTTTGTTCGTAATTTTGATGTGTGAAGGTGGGACCTTGCCATCTTGGCCTTGTATAATAACAGAACAATAACAGTTTGGTGCATTACTTCCCAAAATACGCCTTTTTTATTAATAAAATCTATGTTAGCAACTACTATTTGATTATTTATCTTTGATTTAGCTTCTTCATTGACAGATACAATGAACTACCCGAGATGGTTCTTCCTTTCTCCTTCATGGTCTTTTTTTGTATGCATTCTTGGGTGTACAATCTTGACTTGGTTCTCTCCCTTTCTATTTTAATTTAGGTATCTATTACTTTTGGATTCTTCTCTTTGTTCTCCTCCTCGATTTAGACATTTCATTTGGTAAAAAATGATAGTAATTCCTCAAAGCATTGCCAGTTGATTTGAAAATGATGTGCAGAGTTGTGTATAACTCCTTCGGTGGATCTAATAATGTATTTGTTTAGTTAGTCAACTTGCGATCGATTTGGTCACATTTTTGCTGACATTTGTTGTATTGGTCAGATGCATCCCTTACAAATTCAACCTTGAGAAGCAATGCAGCAATGATCTGATTGACAACATGGAGGTTCTTGTGGTCAGCTCGCAAAAGGGCTATGGGATGATGTTCCCAAAGGTAAACTATTAGCACATTGCCGCTGGGTGTTTCTTTTTCTTCTTTTATTTCTTGAGTCATTGCAGCGAGGAAATCGCATAGTGTTTCTCTACGTCATTGCAATAAAAATATTGAAGTATCCATTAACGTCTTTCAAAAGCATAACTCATGTCAGCGTGGAATGATTTTGTCAGTTATTGAAGTGGACTAGTAAACTATTGAAGTCTCTCAGTGCATGTATCCTTCTGATTAGTAAATTAGTATTTTAAATAACATACAATACACATAAAAATGAAATAATTTTTTGACCAGCTATCAATTGACTATGAATAGTTTTGTTTTTTCGTATTTTTAATTAACTTAATCATAAGTACTCTATTGAAGTATTCATTTGTAAAGTTATCTAATACTGATCTACCACCCAATTTTGGTGTTATTAGTTAATTACTCAATCTATATATTATGTCCCCTACCCGGAATCTGGGTATCTGAGTGTTGGCAACATATTTTTATCTGGGTATCGGGCAATCACTTAAAAATAATTTATAATAGGCCACGGTTCTTTTCTCAGAAAATCTAGTTACGATTAATTTATGGTTTCATTGGAATCATTAAAAGCTATACTAATTCTTATCTCACATTCGATATGAGACCGTTCAAATATATATATATATATATATACATACACACGTCGATGTGAACTCTTGGGGAAAATCAGCCTGTTATTCTTAGAGTAACTTTTATCCGTTGAGCGACGGCCCTTCCACTCGGCACTGTCGGATCACTGACAGCCGACTTTCGTCACTGTTCGACGGGTGGGTCTTGCAGTCGACGCTCCCTTATGCCTTTGCACTCGAGGGCCAATCTCCGTCTGGCCTGAGGAAACCTTTGCATGCCTCATATACATATATACATATATACGTATACGTATACATTAATACATATACGTATACATATATACATATTCATATATACGTATACACATATACATATATACGTATACATATACATATATACGTATACATATATATATATACATATATACTTATATATATATATACACTTATATATATATATATATATATATATATATATATATATATATATATATATATATATATATATACATATATACTTATATATATACATATATACTTATATATATATATATATATATATATATATATATATATATATATATATATATATATATATATATATATATATATATATATATATATATATATATATGAGAATAATGGAAATGAGTTACCGCCTCATGTAAGTTTCATGAGCTTGGTCCATTTCCACTATTTCTATTAATTCTTTTTTAAAAATTTCTTTTAGATTATGATGTCAACCTTCTACAGTTCACTCATATCCAATTTCTTGGATTTTAGTTTTGATTTGGTTCACTTAAATTATTGAAGTGAACACAAAATTAATGATTTTTAGTGAATACAATATTTTGTATCCAACTAATAAAGGGAGAAATAAACTCCAAAATCTATGGAATTTGATCCCAAAGAAGCTAACAATGCAGAGATCATGTCAAAAAAATATGTTTGAAAAAAATCATGGGATCATTACTTCTTCTCCGTTGACTCACGTAACTACCTGGACTGGTGACTCATATATAATAATCTCTCTCTCTCTCTCTCTCTATATATATATATATATGGACAATGTGCTGTGTTTGGGCCAATATATATATAATATCTTCTGAAAAGAAATATATGGGGGATTAGATTTTGTTTTATTCATTTTTTAACTTTCCTTCTCTTTTTTTTAAAAAAATAGGAACAAAGTTTTTTGATTAAAATAGGAGCAAAGTTATCCTTGCTTTTAAGCATTATTTATAGCATTATTTATAGTGCGAATATGAAAATGGTTACAGGCATAAGCTTGAATACTGCATTGAAAATGGTTACGGGCATAAGCTTGAATACTGCATTTGCCCTTTTTCTGGCCCTATAATGGAGCTTCCCTGCTTTACTTTTATTCTTGTTGGATGAGCACGAACATCTCTAGCAAATTAAACAATTGAGTAATTGTTACTATTTGTTAAACAAATATTTTTGTTTGGTTTCCTTATTTATGTGAGCCATTGCTTTCGCGCAAAGTCATAGCTTGAGATTTGTTACCATGACAGGGAGGCTGGGAAAGTGATGAAACTATAGAGCAAGCAGCGTCACGAGAGGCATTGGAGGAAGCTGGTGTGCAAGGAAATATAGAGCGCAGACTTGGTAGATGGAGGTACCCGAGCAAAACACAGCACACCGTCAATGAAGGCGTCATGTTCCCTCTGAATGTAACGGAGGTGTTAGTCCACTGGCCTGAGATGGATGTCCGTGTAAGAAGATGGGTAAGCAAGTAGACACGCTACAATCATATATGTGCTCTTATGAACTGACTGATACTGAGCCAGACCAGAATGTGTTATCACTTTATGGTGGTTTTTGTTACTTTAGGTGTCGGTGGCGGAGGCAAGGGAGGGATGCGAGCATGTATGGATGAAGGAGGCACTCGATAGATTGGTGAGGCGCCTTTCATCATTTGCAAGCAGTCCCAAGGCAACAAAGGCATATTCATCATAGCGCAGTGCCTTTTACCGAGTTCTGTTATCCAACGGCAACAAGCTAGCGTTAGCGTTTGAGCTTTTTGTACGTAGATGCAAATGACATTAAGATTTACCAGTGGAGAGAGGGGGAAGCTTCTAAATTTGGTCATCTCATTTGGAGTCTACTGTGGAAACAATAATAACATCGATGTGTACTAACTGAAATTCTTTTTAACTCAATATCTTGTAGGGCATTTTTTTTAGAGAAAGATGACAGTGTGTCATTTTGTAAGGCATATTTTGCAATGCAAGTGGCATGATCAAATATATAAATTTTTTTGGGTCTTTTTAGCATGCGAAGGGATGATAATACACTCCTTCATTGTTTTGCCTTGTACTCCTCTACTGGATCGTTCCTCCATTTTTTCTGATTTGGGGAAAACTTCTGGTTTCGGATTTGATTAGGGGTGGCACAGCTACCCGGTATATTTTGGCTACATTTGTGGATCCGAACCATTTGTGAGTGTGTAAATGTACTTGGATGATAAGGGGCGTTTGGTTTTTTGTTTAAATGTGTTGTATCGCAAAAGTTTATTGTAATTGTAACTACTAACTCACTTATCAATTATTACAGTTGTAGTAAGACACTTTTTATTTTCCTTCTCAAATAGTAATTACATTATTGATGTATGGGGTATTTCTCAAATCCTAAGCCAAACACATTATTACAAGTTGCAACTATTTTTATTGCTGCAACACTTTAGTTACAATAATATAAGTTGCAACTTGCAACATCACTTGAAATCAATCTTTAATGCAATATATCCATGTAGAGAAGGCTTTATGAAACTCAAAATACCTGATCTGAACTGTGTCCCGCTGATCAATCATATGCAGCCTTTGGGTCTCAAAACAGGAGCCTTGAAGGTTCAGATTTAGGGTCTAAGTAAGACCTAGCCCAAACCGGCCCATTAGCGTTCCTAAATTTGATGGTGTGTGCCCGCCCACCGAATTCTCAAAACAAGAGTGTGTTCACAAACGTCGCATGTACAGGCCGGCGATTGCATCTTAGACAGTTCACCAATTTCAAGCCCTCGTCGTTCTGGACCAAGGGCAAGTAACCCAAGCCCGAAGTGCATCCAAACAAGTCGCGTTCATAGATCTCGTATGCAATAGAGCAGTCACTTTGAACCGCAGATCACAACTAGTGGCTTCGAAATGCGGGAAATTCTAAATGCACACCACACTTTAATTAGAAAGCACCATTTTCCCCAGGGGTTCAGCTCACTTTTCCTTGGGATGTGGTGCTCACAAAGGCAAGTTTGGTGCGCATTTAGAATTTCCCCGAAATACTGTCATGTAAATAAAGAAACTGTTTCCAGTTAGAGGCACTACATCCCACCGTGGAACCATGTCCGGGACTTTTAAAATTAAGCGGCCATCCCTCCTCTCAATAAAACTAGCCGTTACATAAATTCTTCAGTTGCCTGAACGCAACTCTGAAGGGGGTAAAAACGAAGGAAGCCACGGGCATGGGAAGGCTGAGAGCCAAGCAAGACTACGAGAGCCTCCGAAATGCTCGAATTACTCGAAACGAGGTACCAATTTCCTTTCTTGATGTATTCTCTCTATTTGTTTTCAGAGAGAGAGAGAGAGAGCTGATTGTGTATTTGTTGTTCGATTTACTAAAAAAATGGTGAAGGCCATACTGGAGGAGGCTCTTGGGCTCAACTGCAGTGGCGGAGAACTTCCTTCCATCATTTCTTCGACCAAATCGATTAAAAGGGTTAGAGGGTCCATCACCCCGAGTACTCAAGTTCGTCGCTCAGTTCGATTGAAGGCCATATCTGGTGACCTTGATCCATCATCTTCCCAAGGTTTTAAATCTAGTAGTTTGTTAGACAAAAAGGAAAGTTGCGGTTTTTAAACTATTGATGTTTGGTTACAGGTTCTGGCAAAAGCGAAGCAGGGAAGAGAATAGATGCTCACGTTTCCGAAATCGAGGCAAATGAAAACCTTCAAAATGCCGGAATATCTGAGAACAAGGTTTCTTCTGTTTACCGTATGAAAATTTTTGTTGTTTGATTCTAACATTTTTTTTTTTTTTAAAATAACATTTGTTTACCATTTTCTTGATTCCTAAAAGAAAAAAGCTAAAATGCCATCTCATGGGCTCGACCAAAATGTTAGAGAGATCCAAATTATCAGTTCTTCTGCAAAATTCAGTGAAAATACAAAGAAATTGAAGCCAAATTCAGCAACTCCACCTCGTCGGTCTGTTCGTTTGAAGGGAATATCTCCAGACTTTGATTCCACATCTCCTAAAGGTTTCTATACTCCTGATCAGATAAATTTAGTAACTTTTTCGTCTTGCTTTTTGTCTTCAAATTCAGTAATTGGAGTCCTATTTATGTTATGTTTTGAGTTTATATGTGGTTTGTTTGGATTCCTAATCAAACTAGGACTCGTTGGAGCCTACAATAAATATATGCATCTCTCATTGTAATTGAATCAAAAGCTCGTTGCTAAATCTTTTCAGCTGTCTGTAGCGAGTGCTACTTTATGTGATTTGTGAATATTTTTACTTCTCTTTAGAGACTTTGGAAGAAATAAGGGAATTAATGGAAGACGAAACCTCTATGGATTCCTGCAAATATAAAGATGATCAGGTCTCGGGTATCTCCGAGTACGAACGCCTTCGAAATGCCCGAATCTCAGAGAACATGGTACCTCCCCACTACACAATTTCCCTCTTGCATGCAATGGAGGTTTTTGTCTGCTTAATGCATTAACAACGACTAATATTTTTTTTTTCCGATGCTTCTTGTGTATGAAGGCTAGAATGGCTGAACTTGGGCTTGACTGTAAAGCCAGAGAGCTTCGTGAACTCTTTTCTTCTGCCAAATCCAACAAAAAGACCAAGAAAAGGAAGCTGGAGTTAGCAACTCCACTTCGCCGATCAGAGCGTTTGAAGGGCAATTCTGGTGGCTCTGATGCCTCAACTCCCCAAGGTGTTTTTTTTTTTTTATACAGAATCCATATTTCGTCTTGTTTGATTAATTAGTTTCAATGTTTTAGCATTTGAAAATACTTTAAGATGTTAACTATTGTCAATCTTTGTTATTAGCTCCATCTGTTGAAAGACAATTACTCACGGGGCGGGCAGTATGTTCCGAAAGTGTGAAGAGGAGGCTGTTTACTAATTCAGAGCGATGTGCTAGTAAATGGAGAGGAAGCATTTACGATCCTTTTCTGGGAATTTGCTGCCACTTTTGCAGGTTAATTTGTAATCTCTACGTACTTTCGTCTTTTCGAAATTTACCTGACATTCATCGCTCTTGATTTAGGAAATAAAATTAGACATGCAGTGAATTGTTTGAAAATAAAGCTTGTGATTAATTATATGGTGAACTTTTGCTCACTTTGCCTCCTTCTTGGATTCTCACGATTAGTGTTGCTGATTTTTATAAGCACGATACAAGAAAAGAGTGACGGTTTCTTGAATTACTTCATAATACGAGTGCAAAACACTCAAAGCTGAATCATTTCAAGGCAATTAGTGGCCAATTAAATTGAAATTCTGATGATTTAAATTGAAATTCAGGCAGAAGACACTGTGCAGCGAAGAAGACTGCAAACGTTGTGGAGATGGTGATGCGGATCAGCCATGCACAGGTAAAAGATAAACACTAAAACTACGGTTATATATATTTTTTAGAAAATATAATGATTTTCCCGCCCATCAATTTATACTAAAACAGTAAAACTATTGTTCAACAGGAAAGACGGAATGTTCAGCCTGCCACTCTTCAAACGGAGTTTTGTGCCGCGCTTGTCTCATGATTAGATATGGTGAAGGTAAGCCATTTACATAGCACTAGTCATTTTACATTTTACATAACAAAATTGCGTGTCTTAATTTGATAGATATAGAAGAGGTCAGAAAGAAGAAGGATTGGATGTGCCCGCATTGTATTGAAGAGAAAGGAATCAACCCATATTGGATATGCAATAGGTAACAACTATAACTGCCTTTGCTGTGAAATTATCTAATCTTGCTTGGTTCCACAACTAAATTTCCGATGAATGGATACACAGTTCTATGTGCTTGAAGAAGAGAAAGATGGCTCCCACTGGAATCGCGATCTACCAAGGTCAGTTTGTGTTCTAATTAATTTGTGTGCTCGATTTAATTTGGATTTTGGATTTATCTCACCGTGATATTATTATGTGAACAGCTCGTCAGGAGGGGTACCAATCCGTGGCTCACCTGATAATGGACAAGCTGAAGCGCAAGGCAGGTTGTCGATGATGATGATGATGATTAGAGCTTTCAGCAGAATGGTTTTGTTTCATGGCTTATTTCGTGGCGAGCAAAATGATCAGTTTAACAACAGTTTAGGAGGAAGAAAGTTTGAATGTTTTCGAGGGAAGCATTTGTTCATTTGCTTCAGTGATTTCAATATTTATACAGCCAGCGGCACAAAGTGTCGATTGGATTTGTTCAAAGTTGTTCTTCTTCTTCTTACACAATTTCAGACTATTTGATTACTAAAGGACGTTAAACGTTCTATTATCTGAATTGCAAATTCAGATAATATAGTATGTTGCGTATGGCTTGCAATTGAATCAAACAAGGAGAGGATTCAAGATAAATATGTTTTTGTTCTCCAAACACATGAGAAGCAACATGACCTATTCATAAATCAGCTAGGAGCTAGGAGCGGTCAATTTTTGGCTCGTTCTATATAAAATTTTAAATTAAAAATAAAAATTTTATTTTTTAAACTCAAAATTTTATATATGGAGAACTAATTTGGTCCATTTAATATTACCATCCTTAATCATAATAGGATTCAATTCCATTGACTCTTACAAATTGAATGTGTAGGAGCCTATATGGCTCTGCACACCAATCCAATTTTAGGAGATAAAATATATGAATATGACTCGGCTGAGCAAACTTCCGTTAAAATAGAAGTAACTAACTCAAATTGTCAAAAGAATGCAAAATCAAACCAAACTGAAATAATTCAGTCAGTTTTATATTTTGAGCTTTAAAACTCAAAACCAGAATGCAAAACCAAACCAAACTGAAATAATTCAGTCGGTTTTATATTTTGAGCTTTAAAACTCAAAACCAAATCGAACAGTAGGTTTTTTTATTTTGAGCTTTAAAAATTATGTGCATATATATACACACTCACATGTATATACATATACACACTCACATGTATATACATAGATACGTGTGTGTGCAGATACACACACATTTAGGAATACTTTCTAGAAATCGAATGGATTCTTACAAAACAATTTTGATTTTCTCATATTCACTACTTTAAATTTATATTAATTTTATCCAAATTTATCCAAATCAGATTTCTAATTTGATTTGGATAGAAAGGGATGCTATATCTATTAGAATATGATATGGTATATGCATATATCTTTATCATCTTACCTATTCGATATGTATATAATAAATTTAATAGGTATCTTGAAGAAATATGCTTACTAAAAATAATTAAAATTATAATTTTTAAACTACTTAAAAAAGTTGGAACTTAAATACTGAACCGAATCAAAATAAATTAGTTCAGTTTGATTTCGATTCCCAATTAGAAATCAGTTTTGGTTCGTTTTTGTGAGAATTAACAAAAACCAAACCGAAACCAATAATGCTCATCCTTAGCTTAAAGTATTGAAAGGAAAAAAGAGCAGCTCTCTAATATTATTATTATTTTTTTGTTATTTGAAAATAATAATTATATCGAGCAATTCTAATCCTGTTACAAAACTTGATATTTATGGTATTTTAATTTAGGATTAATTACAGTCAGACCCAGTATAGTATTGGGAGTGGGTAACTTAACACTTCTGAAGTTTGAAACTCTCAAAAAATTCTCTGGACTGTTAACACTGTTAGTAAGGGTTAGTTATTTACACTCTTTTTTTTTTACTAAAGTGCATTCATGTCCTTAAAATTCATATTCTACTCTCATCTCTCCCTTTAACCAGCACACACACTCTCTCTTTATCCCTCTTGAGAGAGGACCAGGAAGATATGGGGATAGAATAGAAATTTGAGGCACAATAGTGCATTTTAATAAGAAAAAAAAAGAGTGAAAATAACTAACTCTAATTAAAAGTGTTAACAGTCCAGAGGATTTTTTGAGAGTTTTAAACTTCAGGAGTATTAAGTTACACAACTTCGATAGTATATGGGTCTGACTGTAATTAAACTTTTAATTTAACAATACAGTATTTTGTTCTATTTAGAAGATCTACCGACCCTCAAATTTCGAGAGTACTCAAAAATTACAGCTGATCCCTCTCCCAAGGAAGTAAGTGGTGCTCTACAATCATTCACAATTCGAGCACAGCCCAAGTAGTTAAAGGCCCACAATGTATCTAACAGGCCCCAGTGTGCCCATACAAATTGTTTTCCATTGGATTTCTTTTTGAATCCATCAATCGAATTAAATGCATCCTCCTCGCCTCTACCTCCGCCGCCTCTCCCACTCCCTCTCCGACGCCCGGCTCTCCTTCCTCCGCCGGGAGCTTCAGGACCTGTCCGTTGCCGCCTCTCTCGAATCTGAACCTCCGCCGCCGGAAGAACCGAAGCAGCTCCAGGATATTACAGCAAGAGGAGGAGGAGGAGGAGGAGGAGGAGGAAGGCGAGTGCAGATATCTCACCAGTGGCCAGAATGGGCGCAGCTCATAGAGATACTCTTCAAGAATGGATATCTGGACCCCACCGCCTTGGAGGGCCCCAAGAACTCCAACCTCATTCGAACCGCCGCCCTCAATTTCGCCAGAGATCGATTCGATCTCATCAGGTGAGAAATGAAAGATTTGTGATAGAAATGAGATTAGTTATTTAGTTGGATTTAATTTGGAATTTAGTTAGCTCTTGGATTTTTAGAAATTTGTTATTAACTTGTTACTTTAGGATTTTTTTACGTGTGTATGGTTTGTAAAACCTAATTTGATGAAATGGAGAGTGAAGTATTCTTTTGAGATTATGTGATTTGCTTTATCAAATTTTCACTGAGTGATTCATGAGAATAGGCGGATGATTCGCCTGGACGCGAGATACAAACTCTAATTTATCTCTAAAACCCTAATTTTTATCCTAATTTCCCTACCACAAATCCTAAATCACTTTCGTCCCCTGTCAATTTGTTTCTATCACTTCTTGTTACATTTATATGGTGTTTAATTCTCTAAAAGTTGAATATATTGTGAGACATGTGCTCTTCTACTTCATATAGTAGTAGATATTATTCTACTGGGCGGTTATTCATTATAAATATCTTTTAATATCGACAAGGCAAAAATAAATGAAACATCATATATTCTAATTAAGAATATATACTCTTTAGGTGAATTTTTGATTTGAGAAATTTGATGAAATATGTAAAACAATAAAGTAGTGTGGATATTCCTCCAAGTCTGGTCTTCCTGTATATGTTATGAGTTTTTTAGCATAAGATGGTGGGACGAGCCCTCATGTTCTATTAATTAAAAAAAATAAATTTAATGCTGCTACATAGTGCCATTTATAGTTACAAAGTTACCTATAAGAAATTACATGAAAATTACAAATGGCATAAAAATGATCAAACAATCTATAGAACAACTGACAAAAACTAAATCTGTGTGTTGGTTTCCCTCCTCCTCTATTCACCGCCCCAGCACTCCCATTCTAATAGCACCCGGTATTGCCTCCTTCATTAGTCTGTCATCTTCGAACGTTCTCCCAATCAATGATGCACCAGATAGAGTCTCTGTGCATCCATGTAGTCTGAAATTGTTATCATCAATTTCTTGTTGTTCTCGGCCATTGTAGCCCCCTGACACCCTAGTACACTGTGCGTAGATGCACCCTTGAGAAGTTCAAGGCTATCCTGCCCAACCCCTGTAATGTCATGTGTTCGTTTATATAATAACTTAAAACTCGATGGACATGAATGCAACTTGCATGGTGATTGGAGGAATAAAAGGACTAAGCAATGCAGTTATGTTAATCTTTTCTTCAGTTTTAATTTGAAAGATCTAATAGTTTCCTATTACTTTTGATTATTCTTTATTTCGATGTTTGTTTTATTTGTATACTTAATGCTGCAAACTTTTATGTAAAGACCCTAAAGCTTATGCTTACCTTTTCTGAGGTTATGTTGGAATGGAAAAAGGAAAAAAAAAAAAAAAAAAAAACTTGATGTATGTTTCTGGGTTCACTCAGATACTTCTCCAGGAGAGACATTCACATCATGGCTGGAGCAGGATGCCCTAGCTTAGACCGGAAAATTGTCAACTCAGGGAAGCGCCTGAGGGCTCATGTGGGCATTGATGAAGGAGATGTGAGTGTTGAAAAATGCTTCCCTGGATTCAAACAAACTTTTTTTAGAACATTAATCTTTTTTCTTTACACACTTTAGGTTTGCAGCTCATGCAGTTTAAGGGTTAACTGTGAGAAGGCATATTTGAAAGCCCGTGAGGATGAATGTGGAAGAACTGTGGATGTTATGCGGTTCTTGTTAGTGTATGGGCTTGATCTTGCTACCGCTTCATCCGATAGCCAGGCATCGTGTAATAAACTTGTTAAGGAATCGGTTAGAAATCTGATGAAAGAAATGGTAGAACTCGGTGACAAGGAATTCAGCTCGAGGACCTTGAATGAGACCTCTGGACTGCCTCCCTCTGGGCTGGATAAAAAGTCAACTGGATTTGAAGTGCCGAGGGCCCAAAGAAATGTCCTCATGAAGCAGGGTGATTGGCTTTGCCCCAAGTATTTCCCTTACAAAGTTCTTATCCTTTTGAACATAAAGTATGATTGTATGTATCTTCTTTCTGATGTTTGTCCTCATTTTCTTCATCCTTTTGGCTAGATGTAATTTTCTGAATTTTGCCAAGAACATCAAATGCCTGCGATGCAATGGTGTGTTTCAAGAGAGGCTTGACAAGCTGCGGGAAGAACGTGAGCATCTTCCTTTGAAGAAGGGAGATTGGATATGTGATAAGTAAGGCTACTCGGCTCTTAAATCTGAGGACTTTTTTTTTTTTCATGGTTTTTGTATTGATTGTTTCATCATTTCCAGGTGTAATTTCTTGAACTTTGCTAAAAATACAAGGTGTTTGCAGTGTAAGGAAAAACCTCCCAAGCGCGATCTCCATCCTGGTGAATGGGAATGTCCCTCGTACGTCATTTATTATTTATACCATTCTCACTATTGCACTCGTTCATTTTCTTCGTATATATGTTTTAGTTTGAAGCAAATGGTGGGCTTTAGATCTGTGCAATGTTTATTGTCTACTGTCAATGACTTGTGCATGCAGAGGAATGCTGATATAACTGATTATTAGCGCTCAATGTTTGACTCAATAGCCACTTCTATGAATCCTACCATTGAACCAGGATTTCAAAGCTGGAAATAATTTTTTTTTCTAATCCTAAGTAAATTCATTTATCAATATGTTGGGGCTTTTAGAATCTTTCATGCTTGAGCGGGGAACTAGGCCTTTCCTTCTAGCCCAGACCAACGCTTGGGAGTTCATCTAGGAGCCAAACTTCTAAATTGATTCTCTCGTGCTCTACATTTATTTTATATTTGACCTTCTAAAAAGATTGATCTGAAGAGACCATAATGGAACACCGGGGGTTCTATCAACCCTTTATGCTAAACAAAAAATAAGGCAGAGATTGTATTATTGCTGTATATTGCATGCCTATATATGTCGTAAACACTTAGGTATGAGAATGAGCTGGTCCGAGGGCCAACTCCTAGTCCACTCTATTCAATTTTTTAATTAGAAAAATAAATTTCTCATTTTAATTCAAAATTTTAGATAGGATGGGCCAGAAATTTGACCTTGGATCTGCCCATTCCCATCCTTGGAAATACTCAACACATCAGTTCCATACTACCATGCCACATTTACCTATCAATATATAATTCAAAGAATGACTAGTAACTTCATGCGGTCTCATGTTAAGTTCATTATGTTCCTTGAGATGCATAGAGAAACAGTCCTTTACTTCTTCTTTCCCCTGCAGATGCAATTACATCAATTTCCGGAAAAACATTGTATGCCTGAAATGTGACTGGAATCGATCCAAGGCATCCAGTAGTGTAGACGTTGGTGCTGAGTCACGCCACGACAGTAAGAGAACATATTTGAAAGATTCGGGTCATACATTTGTCAGATGTAGCAGTGAGACCAGCAGCCTTCAGAAATGTTCATCAGATGAGGAAGGCACAAGCTTTTGGAGCTGTGAAGTAGATGATGAAACAGATAAGGATGGCAATAACAACAATTCATGGAACAGATTTGCAGACACTTTCCCCATCTTGGGAGGCAAGAGTGTTATTTCTGAAGACCCTCATGAGAGAGAGAGATGGAAGGGGGAGATGTCAAAGAGTCGAGGGATTCCATTGAAGGGTTTGGAAGAAGATGTGGATGAGATGGATCATAACTCCCCTGCTGATACCAAGTTGGATGAATCTAGCAATGAAGATGATGTGGCTGGGTGGTTCAGGGAAAAAAGGCAGGAATTGGGACAGAGAAATGTATAGCTATTCTTTGTGCAACATTGACGTGTAAGCATCGTGAAGAGGAACTTGGGTGATGACCAAAATGCGTGCTTGTGACTGGAAAACTCATACGTTCAAGGCGACAAATCTTGTCGCAAGAATTAGATTGCCCCCCTGAAGAGCCTGAAATTGTAAACCTTCTCCATTTGGAGAAGCTCATGTATATCCATCTACATGTGAAAGTTTTAGTATGTACTGACTTTGTTGTTCATTCATAATCTCTTTACAAATGCGTGAAACTGTTGGTTATTTCAGTATTGTTTTAGATTAAAAACTTCAGTGTTTCTTATGGACAGAATAGGTAACAGAACTATTTTTATTATGTACAGAATTACTACTGTTATTATGCACAGAATTAATTCTGTTATTATGCACATATTTCAGTGAGAATATTAAAGAGGAAGTATGAATTTGTATAATAGCAGTAGTCTTTATTTTTCAGAATTGAATCTTATTACCTATGTTGTTTACAAGAATTTAATTAAACTGAAATTGGTTATCTAGTTTATTATTTTAAGAAAGAAACAAAATAAAAGAATTACTGGATTAAGAAAAACCTTTATTCAGAAGGATTAACGTATGCAGAATTGATGCCGATACGATGAAGACAGGAAAATGATCGAGACTAGTGTTGGACACTATCTTCTTAAAACCGATTCGCCCTCCACCGCTTGCTTCTGAATTACAGTGGGCGCGCCACTAAAGCGCCTTAAACGCCTATTCGCCCTCACGCACGCGCACGCCCACTAAAGCGCCTTAAACGCCTATTCGCCCTCACACACGCGCGTGCGCGTGCGAATGGTGCGTAGCACCACCCGTGGTGCTCAAGCTTTCTCCTCTTTTACATAAGCAATGACATTGAACAAATAATCCTATATAAACCTATATCCTAACAAACCTCTAGCCAATGTGGGACTATTTTTCTTCTTTCCTTTTTTTTGTTCCATTTGCTATGTATTTCTCTTTGAAAATATTTTCCATTCACCTAATTCATTTATTTTTGAACTAATGAATTGGCTAAAAGATTCAAGTTTAAATATACCTGAATTCAACAATCCCCCACATGAATGAAAATGACTTAGACTCTAATGCAACTAAACAGAGAGTATAATAGAAAGTTACCGCATCGGGAGAGGTGACTTTTGGTTTTGAACCTTCTCTAGTGAAATATTATCGAGCTTACTCGTTAACCAGTGAACACGATGTTTTTGAACTGTTCAGCTTTTGATGTAAACTAAGACAATAATATTCACACGATTTCTTTCAACTTTAACAGATTTTTTATGTTGTGTCCGTTTTGGCCCTGGACAACCTGGTAATTCTATGAGTACTCTAGAGAATTTAGCCTTTATTATTCTCATAGAAGCGGCCCCTTCACACTCATATAGCTAATCTCTTATTAAGAGTATCCTGCCATATTCTACTTGGATTTTCAAGATATAAGGATTATTAAAAACTTAGCTTATCCTTACACATTGCAGGTTAATCACTATTTTAGCATAGAAATGAGATAAGAATTATTTCCTCAGTGATTCTAAGGAGTTCCCCCACAATTCGGTTGTCCCTTTGAACCTACATCTTGGGATCTCAAATCAGCTAAGTTGGGTTGCCATTATAGAGTTACTCTATTTAGTAGGCTGTAATCCCATTCACCTCGATAACTTATATACTTGATCTCTGGTCAAGCCTTTTGTTAATGGATCTGCAATATTATCTTTTGATTTTATATAATCAAGAGATATTATTCCGTTTGTAAGCAGCTGTCTTACAGTATAATATCTACGACGTATATGTCGTGACTTTCCATTATATAATACATTCTGTGCCCTTCCAATTGCTGATTGATTATCACAATGGATGCAAATTGTTGACACAGGTTTAGGCCATATTGGAATATCTTCTGAAAAGTTTCTAAGCCATTCTGCTTCTTCTCCAGCTTTATCTAAAGCGATAAACTCAGATTCCATTGTGGATCTAGCTATACACGTTTGTTTTGAAAATTTCCAAGAGATAGCTGCACCTCCAACAGTAAATACATATCCACTTGTGGATTTGATGTCTTTAGAATCTGTAATCCAGTTAGCATCAGTGTATCCTTCTATCACTGCTGGATATCTAGTATAGTGCAACCTATAGTTAGTAGTGTACCTCAAATATTTGAGTACTATAACTATTACTTTCCAGTGGTTCTCCCCTGGATTACTTGGAAACCTACTCAGTTTGCTTACTGAGTATGCAATATCAGGTCTTGTGCAGTTCATTAAATACATAAGACTGCCAATGATCTCAGAATATTCTAATTGAGAAATACTAGTACCTATATTCTTTGTAAGATATAGACTCATATCTACAGGTGTCCTAGCTATATTATTATTTCTCTTGTCAAATTTTTCGAGTATCTTCTCGATATAATGTGACTGAGATAAGCTATATCCATCAGATGTCCTGGAGATTTTAACACCAAGAATAATATCTGCAATACCTAAGTCTTTCATGTCAAATTTCCGTGTTAACATGATTTTTACTTCTTTAATTAGAGCCACAGTGCTACCGGTGATAATCATTTCATCCACATATAAACATACAATGACATAATTGTGCATATCCCCTTTTACATATATACATTTATCGCATTCATTATAACGAAATCTATTTGACAACATAACTTGGTCAAATTTTTCATACCATTATTTAGGTGCTTGTTTAAGTCCATAAAGTGACTTAACAAGTCTGCACACCTTCTTCTCTTTACCTGAAACTACAAACCCTTTAGGTTATTCTATGTAAATTTCTTCATCTAATTAACCATTTAAAAATGCTATTTTTACATCCATTTGATGAAGTTCAAGGTTATATAATGCAGCAAAAGCAATTATTAATCTTATGGATGTTATTCTTATTACAGGTGAATATGTATCAAAGTAATCAACACCTTCCTTTCGTCTATACCCTTTTATTACAAGTCTATCTTTATATTTATCTATAAACCTATCAGGTTTTATCTTTCTCTTAAAGATCCATTTATATCCTAATGGTTTACTTCCTGGAGGAAGATCTACAAGTTTCCAGGTGTGATTTTGAATAATTGATTCAATTTCACTATTTACAGTTTCTTTCCAAAAAGGAGCTTCGGGAGTAGACATAGCCTCTTTATAAGTTTGAGGTTTCTTTTCTAATATATATGTTAGAAAATCCGGACCAAACGATTTATTAACCATGACCCTTTTGCTCCGTTTACATTCATCCTCATTAGTTTTATTTCCAGAATCAGATTCTGTTTCTCTTATAACTTCATCACAAGTCTTTTTAGGGGAACTTGGTTCATATTCTTTACTAGGAAAAATATTCTCAAAAAATACTGCATTCCTAGATTCAATAATAGAGTACTTATGTATCTCTGTATGATCTGATTTGAAAACAAAGAAACGATAAGCACTGCTATTATATGCATATCCAATGAATATACAATCAATAGTTTTAGGTCCAATTTTAGTCTTTTTAGGAGTAGGAATTGCAATATTTGCAAGACACCCCCACACTCTTAAGAATTTATAGTTAGGTGCTCGACCCGTCCATAATTCATAAGGTGTTTTATCTAGTTTCTTTTGGGGCATTTTGTTGAGAATATGATTGGCAGAAAGCAAAACTTCCCCTCACATGTTCTGAGATAAACCAGAACTTATTAACATGGTATTCATCATTTCCTTTAATATTCTGTTCTTACGCTCAACAATTCCATTTTGCTGAGGTGTGTAAGCAGCAGTTGTTTGATGTATAATACCATGTTCTGCACAAATTTGTGCAAATGGTGACTCATATTCACCATCTCTATCACTTCTTAGCATTTTTATCCTTTTACTAAGTTGATTCTCAACTTCATTTTTATATTGTATAAACATTTCAATTGCCTCATCTTTTGTTCTCATTAGATATACATAATAATATCTAGTACAATCATCTATAAAAATAATAAAGTATTTCTTTCCACCTCTAGTCTGAACAGATTTTAAATCACAAACATGTATATGAATTAATTCTAAAGGTTCAGTACTACGTTCTATAGAACGAAATGGAAGCTTAGCCATTTTTTATTCAACACATATTTTACATTTGTCATCGAAGTTTATATTAAAATTAGGCAATATATTTAAATTTATTAATCTTTGCAAAGTATAATAATTTACATGTCCTAATCTACCATGCCAAACATGAGGTGACTCAGCCATATAAGCAGAAGAATCAATTTTATTATTAACTTTAGGGGTAATTGTCATTACATTTATTTTAAACAGACCATTTGTCATATACCCCTTGCCTACATATACACCATTTTTTGTAAGTACAAACTTATCAGACTCAAATACAAGCCTAAACCCGTTCTTACTCAAGACTGATCCTAAAACCAGATTCTTGCGGACATCTGGTACATGAAGTACATCAGTAAGAGTAAGTTCTTTTCTCGAAGTCATTTTTAGTACAATATTTCCTCGTCCTTCAACCTTGGAGGTTGCAGAGTTACCTATGTAGAGTAGTTCTCCTTCCACATGTTCATATGTAGAGAACATCCACTTGTTGGCGCAGATATGGCGAGTGACCCCAGTATCCACCCACCATTCTTTAGAATTGCCACCAACTAGGTTAATTTCTGAGACAACAGATGTACAGTTTACATCTACATTTGCACAAAGATTTTCTTCTTTGGCCAAATTTGCATTAGGATGCTTCTTCTTCTTCTTTGAAGAATCTTGTGCCTTGCGCACACGGCAGTCCTTTGCACGATGTCCAGACTTGTCGCAGTTGTAGCACTTGCCATTGAATCTTTTCGAGTTACCACTCTTAGAGTATTCACCATTGTGTTTTCGCTTCCTGTAATTAGACTTATTGAAATTTTCCATAACGTTAGCTTTAAAAACATTGTATGGATTTCCAATTTTTTTTTCCAGAAAGACGGTTATCTTCTTCGATTCTCAAACATACAATCAGATCTTCAAGTGTCATTTCTTTTCGTTTATACTTTAGGTAATATCTGAATTCTTTCCAAGATGGTGGCAATTTTTCAATAATTGCAGCCACTTGAAATGATTAACTAATAGTTATACTTTCAGCATGAATTTCATGAATGATCACTTGAAAATCTTGTACTTGGTTGATTATATTTTTAGAATCAACCATTTTATAATGCAGAAACTTACCGACTACATATTTCTTAGAGTCGGCATCTTCTGTATTATATTTCTTGTCTAAGAACTCCCAAAGTTCCTTAACAGTAGCAATTGAACTATATACATTATATAGTATATTGTCCAATCCATTGAGGATATAATTCTTACTCAAAAAGTCAGTATGTTTCCATGCATCAACCGCATTCACTGACTGTTGATCATCTTCAACAAGAGTCGGCACAGTCTCCTTCAAGTACTTGGCCAGATTTAGTGTAGTGAGATAGAACAATATTTTCTGTTGCCATCTCTTAAAATCTTAGCCACTGAATTTCTCTGGTTTCTCATATTGACTTGAAGGCACAGTTGGAGTAACTATGACAGGAGTTACGACAGTGAACATATCAGATGCAGTGGCTATCTACATATATAAAACTTTATCTATCTTAATATTTGTAACAAATTTTAATCTTTCTAAAAAAAAATTGAAAATCAATTCTTACTTTAAATCACAATATCATATAAAATTTCTTCAATAAATCTATCTATTCTCTACATAGAAAGTAATTATCTTTTTCCAGAAGCAACTAGATTTAAAAATAACAAGTGATTGAATACTATTATGACAGAGTTCTAATTAATTGCACAACAGTATTCTAAATTAATATAAAACAAATTTAATCGGTTTTAAGACTGTTGGTTATTTCAGTATTGTTTTAGATTAAAAACTTCAGTGTTTCTTATGGACAGAATAGTTAACAGAACTATTTTTATTATGCACAGAATTACTACTGTTATTATGCACAGAATTAATTCTGTTATTATGCACAGGTTTCAGTGAGAATATTAAAGAGGAAGTACGAATTTGTATAATAGCAGTAGTCTTTATTTTCCAGATTTGAATCTTATTACCTATGTTGTTTACAGGAATTTAATTAAACTGAAATTGGTTATCTAGTTTATTATTCTAAGAAAGAAACAAAATAAAGGAATTACTGGATTCAGAAAAACCTTTATTCAGAAGGATGAACATATGCAGAATTGATACAGATACGATGAAGACAGGAAGATGATCGAGACTAGTGTTGGACACTATCTCCTTAAAACAGATTCGCCCTCCATCGCTTGCTTCTAGATTACAGTGGGCATCGGTCTCCCAGGATACCACGATCGGTCTGCAACATGAAGGAAGCTGCAATCCTGTTGCTCTAGCGAATCTGATAAAGAACACTCTGAACTGTTCTTCTGGAAACAGAAACTTCCTGTCAAAAAAATAACCAAGTTTCTGTCTGCAGAAGAAAGGAGAAGAAATGAAAATTTCTGGGTAAACTGTCACAACGGTTGGCTGTTAAAAAGGCTCCTCAACGCGAAGTGCCAAGTGCGCCACTAAAACGCCCATTCGCACACGCGCGAGCGTGCGGTGCGTAGCACTCAAGGTTTCTCCTCTTTTACATAAGCAGTAACATGGAACAAACAATCCTATATAAACCCACATCCTAACAAACCTCTAACCAATATGGGACTATTTTTCTTCTTTCCTTTTTTTGTTCCATTTGCTATGTACTCCTCTTTGAAACCATTCTCCATTCACCTAATTCATTTATTTTTGAACTAGTAAATTAACTCAAAGATTCAAGTTCAAATATACATGAATTCAACAGAAACTACATGTATCATTTTTGCTTTCTACCCTTAAACTTCTCAATTTTCTCTCTTAGATAAATAAATCAAATTAATGGTTAAATATAACTCATGATCAGTTATTATTATTATTATTCGGTGACATGACCAATTATATAATTCCATGTTGAAAGTGGTTTGTTTGATGGTAACACCTCTTGGCTTTTGTTCTCAAGAGAAAGATTTCTGATTTGATTCTCTTGTTGACCTTGAAATTTGACTTAGATAATTAATCTGTCTAAGACCTCTAGTGAAGAAAAAAAAAAACAAAAGAAAAAAAGAAGAAGAGAAGATTAGTATAGCCTCTTCATAAGAATATGAATAGCACACATAAATTTATATTAATTTGTATTTTTTTATTTCGGGGTTATATGATAAATTAGTCCCATTTTTTCATAACAAATAACAAAATAATTATTTCTTCAATAGAAAACCAATAAGTTCCTTAAAAATTTTAATTTTTGTAATGATAAAATGGTCCTAATACAAAACATGCTTAAACTTATTAAAGCCTTATTTAATGATAATCATATTTCTTCCATTATAAAAATATTCATCAATTTTCTTACTTGTTAATTTTCATATCTTACTAACAAAATCAGCTTGTTGTTTAATAAATTGTTTTAGTAACTCATCTGTTTAATTAATTTTTAGTAATAACAGTAAAGATACTCATTTTAATATATTAATCTAACATAATTAATTTTTGCTAGAGCAAAAAGAATTTGAAAAAAAAAATATAAATTCCATAAAGTATATGTTGGTCACAAAATATTAAATTATGAAGTTTTAAGAATAATAAAATTTATATAATTTCTGTATTTCAATTCAATTTTATAGGGACTATAATTTATTTATTTGGACTAAAGAAGAATAATACCGTGCTTTTAAAATAAATATAAGGATTATTTTTTTGTTTTAACCAGATTAAAGTGATTGATTTATTGTAATCCCTTTTATTTATCCACAATACAAACAATGGGGTGTCCTTAAAGCAAATCTAGATTTTTAATTTTTCTTTTTTTTGGTGAGTTTCAAAGTGCCTATAGTAACTTTGGTGGTGCCCTTAGAATCATTCCCAAATTATATCTTTACCTACAAACCCAATCCATTTATACCTCATGTCTGGGTTGTCATGTCCCGCAACCAACTGCACTTTCCTTTTTGTCATAATAATACAGTGAATTTTACAAAGAAAATAACAAAGATACAAGGAAAATAGGGAAGGGACTAAAAATCAATGACTTGGAGAGAGAGAGAGGGGAATTGCTGAGGCTGTCTTTTACCTAGAAATTCTTTCTTCTACCAGCGAATCCAGTTACCCCCGGTGACGGTTACCTCCTCTCAATTAAGTACTACTGCTGAGGACTTTTCACCGGCAACTCGATACAATGGGCTCCGAAGCCGAGGGATCGCGCGTCGTCGGTGAGTTACCGTCGCCTCCCCTTTACTCTTTTTCTCCTAAATTTGTGATCTTTTTCCAAAAGTTGACCTTGTGCGAGTTTCCCAAACCTAAAATTATCATGATTTTTATTGTAAGGGACTCCAGATTTAGTCGAATCGCGAGCTTGGTTCCCTCTCTAATCATTCCCCATTATTTTCCAAACAATTTCTGCAAATTTTTTTAAATTAAAAAAGTACGTTTTTTTAGGGGGCCAAGATTGGTTCTTGCGGCTTAGTTCTTGCGAGTGAAATCGTGTTTGGTTATGGGATTGTTTGTGACATATTTGCTGAAATTGTGAGTTAAATAGTTATGATCTTTACGAATTGTTAGCAAAGATTTAAGCTTTTCAAGGCTTATGAGTGGAATTGTCAAAATCAAGAGATAGTGATGAATTTTACATAATCATTATGGGATTCTCTGCAACCAAATAAACAACCAAAGAGGACATCTTACAGAGAATGATGGATATGGTGAGGGAATGGATCTATTCATTAGAAATGGATGGCTAGCGTCCATGATGTAAGCTATCTTAAACTAGAAGAAAATAATTGATTTCAATAGTTTCTAAATGGAGTAATGGAAGTTTGTAAAATTTTAGTAAAGGAATATTGGTTTTTAGTAGGCAACTTCCTATGCATTTTTATAGCATTGGACTAACCATGACGAGAACAATGAGTAAGAAACAACTTGGGATAGTACTTAAGAACGTAGGCCATCCTGAATTGGTTGTCGAGTAAGTAGGATCTTTTTCTTATAGAAAAGACATCCTAGAGAAAGCTAGGCCATCCTGAATATACACTCACTCACATGCATAAGCGTATAATATAAGAAGGGTTATAAAGGCTTACCATAGATATGCCAAATGTCTAATTAATAATAGAATAAAATAAAAATCGGAGAGCATGGGAGTGATGTGCCATTGTTGGATATTGGTTGACTTTCTGAATGATAGAGGGAGGTAGGAGCGATTTGTCTTGAAATATACAAGAATTTCTTTCACACCAGATTGACTAGATCTTGTTCCAGTGGATTCTGAGTTCCTTAATGATATATTGTTGTTGTTAAGAGAAGAGGCCTGATGTAGGGTTAGAAAGTTGTTGATCTAAAGATTGCGAGCAAGTGATCCTGGATGGAGCGGGTAAAATGGCATTTGAGGAAGATGTGGAATGCACTTTCAGGTTGGGTATTAAATAATATGCATTTTAGTTCATATGAAAAAGATTTACGAGTCCAGAAGGAACCCCTGACAGCAAATTTAGCTTGGTCAGAGCTGGTTTGACTGGCAGGTACCGGTTAATACCGCTATTTAGTGGTTAAATCAAGTTAAACCTAGTAAAAAAATTTGGGGACCCTCACGATAGTGGAAGCTTCTTGTATAGAAAACTAGTTTTGCAGAAATCAGTCTCGTGGAAAAGCAGTTGACAGTGAAAGAGGATAGGATTCTAATCTTATCTAGAAAGTAATTAAATGAGAATATAATTTTTATTTTATCGCAAGGAGTACATTTGGATACGGATAAAACCAAATACAGAATGGAAACTCTTATCTTATAATAGTAATCTTATCCTAAAAATTAACTGTAAATTTTGTTCTCATCATAAGTTGGATTATGTCCTAATTCCACACAAAAGTAATTGAAAAGCTTACCCTAGTTAAGTTCGAAGATAAATTCTATTTAAAGATCCGGGTGAAACAGTCTACTAGGGTGAATTCTAGAAAACAGTCCAAATCATAATGAAGCTTAGGATGAGACGGTCAAGGCCATCAAAGATCAGCTCCAGTGGTGTTGATTAGACAGTCTAATAGTGGTAATTACCACTAGGTAGCGGTCCAGTGGGATCCGATCGCGATGAACTTTTTCATGTTGTTCCGGGATAAGGTTGGAACCTTTTTCATTTAGATAGAAATTAATTTTTTTACCTATTGTTTATAAAAACAAAGCCAAATTCAGAAAAGAGGTCCTTCTTCCCTTTAAGTAATGCATCTTCTACTTTCTAGGATAATATTAAGAGTTTTATACTCTAAAGCAAATGCGACAAACTATCAAGAGTTCATACTCTAAAAAAAGGTAACAAGGTATCAAGAGCTCAAGCTCGAAAGGAAAAAGGCAACAAGCCATCAATAAAAGGGAAGCTCACATCAAGCAAAGATTTCGTCCATCTTCCTCTAGCTTCAACCATCACAGGATCATCAATGGAATCAAAGAGCATCTTGGGCTAGATCTCCACCATCATGCTTGAGAGATTATAATCATCTTCTAATCAGATTTCAATATAAATATTTGCAGTTTCTTCTCTTCATTTGTTTAGCTGATTTTTTATTTCAAAAATTTTAGCAAAAACAAGAATGTCTTCTTTCCAACGTGTCACCAGCGGAGAGACTATTGAATAGAGCAACTCATGCGGTAATATTATCTTTCAAGGTAACTTTAAATTTCTACATGGTTTTGCCATCTTATCATAGACTGGTAGTGATTTGAGGTACTTATATGGGGAGCAAGCAATGTAGCTAGCAGAGGGTGTCAGGTTCCATTGAATGGAGCCTGAGCATGATGATTGTTGTAGGAGGTTGATGAGGTTTAGGAGGTACAGTTGTTGCTCGTGACATGGTGAGTGGATGGAGAAGGTCAGAATCGAGTTGCAATATGATTTTTGTGACTGCATAGTTGTTTGTAGTTAGGAGGCAATTTGCGAGAGGAGGGGAAAAGAAAGGTGGAGGGGGGGTTGGTCCCCGACTTGATAATTTGTCCAAAAATTGACATTGCTACCTTTCCTTATTTCTCTTAGAGTACCTTGTTACCGAGTATATTGCTAGACTTAAAGAGAAAGTCCTCTAAGATGGATATAAGATTATTTATTAAGATGTCGGCTAAGTTTTTAAATGTCGACCACTTCTGATGTGTATTGTAAGTATCATGTAGGATTTTGAGTTATACTTGGATCTTGAGGTATATGATAGGATAAAATCTCTAAAATATTAGTATTGCTATTCGCACTGTTGCCTATTTTTTTACCATTATTTTCTATATTGCTGATACTATATGTCTATGTTAGGGGTGGCAATCGGACCGTGCTCAGTCCGACTCGAGCACGGCCCGTGCCTCGGGCCCGGGCATTGGCCTGGGCTCGTGCGCATGCCTGGCCGTGCCGGCATATTTTTTAAATTTTTTAAAATTATTAATTTGATTATTATGTTAGTTTAATAGAATAGTTAGCTTAATTTAATTAGATCTAACAAAAAAAAGATAGTAAAATAAAATTTTATTATATTAAATTTCATTATATTAACAAAAATACTCTATAAATCTATTTGAAAATCATACCAAGTCCGAAGAGGGGAGAGGACCCTAATCGTCATTCTCAACTTGTTTTTAGTATTTTTTCCAATATATTTATGAGTTCTAAAAAAATTATATGAAAAAATTACAAATGTAGAAATTATAATTCGAAAAAATATAAAAATGTTCAATTTTCATTCATTCTCTGGTGAGTTCTCTTACTCTACTTTGTTAGATAGTTTTTATTCTCTTTGTTCTGCGTCGAGCCAATTCTTCAAGCAAACATACATCTCTAATGTGTTTGCTGCTATTGAGCTCTTCCACTCTGTTAGCACTTTACCATCTGCACTAAAAACAAACTCTGATACTACTGTGGACACCGGAGAGGTTAGTATATCACAGAGCATGTTGGAAAGTATAGAATATGTTTTTTCCTGTGATTTTCACCAGGTCAAAATATCAAAGTCTTCATAACGTTCAGAGGATAAGTCATCTCCAATCAAAGTCTTCATAATGTTCAGAGGACAAGTCATTTCCAATGTGTTTGTTGCCATTGTGTTTTTTCTAAATGTCTTTTAAGGTGACTCATTGCACTACCTAAAGGGAAGGAGTATGGTTTTTGACAATGCTTACACCTATATTTTCTAACACCATTTTTCTATAATTTTTTCAAAATGCTTTTATATGTCCGATTTTGAAGTCCTACTGGGGTGGTTGTTTGGCTTTTGGGTATGGTTGTTTCGGTGGGCTCTTCTACGGGCATATTAGTTGATTCTATATTTTCATATGATTGTGATGCAAATACTACTTGAAGAGGGTGTTCTAATGGTTGGAAAAAACTTTGATATTCTTCATTTAATAAAAAAGAAAAAAAAGTATTTGCAGTTTGAGAGGAAGAAGCGTCGGACGAGTATGGATCAATTACGAAAAAACTACGAAAAAACCGAATAAAAAAATTCAAATTATAAATATCTCAACCGTTTGAGAGTTGTGACTTGAGAGTTGAAACCGCTTGAGAGTTGAGATTAAAGAGATGAGAGATTGAGAGAGGAAGCTGGAAGAAGAGCTTGCTTGAGGCTTGCCTGATGCTTACTTGCTTGAGGATCACTTGATACTTGCTTGAAACTTGATCGAATATAGAAGTTATTTGGAAGAATTTTGTATTTGAAAATTTTTGAAAGAGTTGAAAATTGAAAAGAGTTTTGAGAGAATTGTGATTTGTGAGGAAGAATGAAAATGGAGGAACGAGGTGGTTATTTATAGGGAAAGAAAAGATTTTTTTTGTAAAAAAATTGTAAAAAACCCTCCAACAGCTATCTTGATCATTGGGGGGCAAAATTTGTAAATTTAATTTGCAAGAAACCCCCCAACGACTACTTTTATAACCGTTGGAGGGTTCTATGAAAAAAAATTGCAAAAAATCCCCAACGGCTATAAACGACCAGTTAAAAAAATATATTTACGTTAGCACGGCTCGGCCGGTAGCCCGGGTTACCACGGCCCGAGCCGGAGACCCGGACTGTGCCAGGCACGGCACGACTCCGGCTAGCCGTGCCGGGCACGTGCCAGGCCGGGCATGCCCAACGGACCGCTCGACCCATTTGCCATCCCTAGTCTGTGTCTATCATTACTAATTTTTGATACCATAAATCATTGGGCAATACCAACAATGAATTTAAATCTTGATGTTATCAACTAAGGTGAAAATAAAACATCATGTTGTACAAATCTGTGTGGCCAAATTAGAATGTTATGATGAATGGGCTATTAACTGAAAAAAATTTGTTGTCGACAATTACGGAGGAAAAGCCTTGTGGTAACAAACATAAATTGAATTTTTTTTTTTTTTTTTTGGGGAAAACAATAGAAATATCCACGACACTATATATAATTATTTTATAATTATGATATAATTATAATTATAGAAAGTTAGGGTCTAGATCCCCAAAAGCAATAAAGCAGTAGACATATCTGAGGACCATAAAAGACCCAAAACAACAACAATAACAACTATGCTTTTTATCCCAAGTATTTAGGATAGCCTACATGAACCAAAAGCGAATTATGTTGGATCGATCACACGGACCAAAAAAGTCCCATTAACTGTCCAATAAACTAATAATGGAAAATGCAACGTAAAGGCAGCTATTCTGGCCAAATAGAGACAAAGAATGACTTGATATAAGGAACGCTAAGAGGGAATTGTCCAATATGAACGGAAAAAACAATCAGAAGGTATGCCAGTCAAATAGAAACAAAGAACGACTTCATAAAAAGGAACATTGGGGGGTGGGTGGTTAGGTGGTTGTTTGGGGGGAGAGGCCTGGAGAGCCTAAACCAAGGCCCAAATAGAAAACAATGAATTTGGAAGCAAGAAAACATTCAAACCCAACGGTACCCTGGACATATGAACAAACAAGAGTTGGCCTACTATCATAATAAAGTTTTAAATATTGGTTAATATCAATATGCAGCACAAGTATTATATCAGATTTTTATGATATATAATATTTAAAAAAATAAAAACAATGAGCCAAAACTTGTGTATCATATTGTGTTGTATTGTAATTACATATCGGTTTCCTTGGGTATCCTATTGTATCATAATATACATATTGCGTGTTGTAGAATATTAACAACTATGTATCTAATATTACCTAATAACGATATTATAAACTATTAGCTGATACAGCTATCCATTCCAACATTTTAAACCTTGGATCATAGTATGAAAAACATGTTAATGTGCCAAAAGAGGAGAACAAGGTGATGATGATTTAGAGGACCTTATTGTTGATACTGGTGTTAGAGAGGGATCATTGATAGAGTATTGTCATAAACAGGGTTGAGGAGGAGGCACTGCACAAATAAGGGGTTGAGAAGGAGGCTGTTCTGGAGTAAGTTGATGCTGAGTCCTTGAGGGAGCTTAATATAAAATTGGCTGGGTGGGGGATTAAGAAAAATCAGTAAATATTCACAATTGATTAAGGCATGCCCAGTAAAAGAGATGAAAGGGGGAAAAAATAATGTAGCTGAACCACAATGTTGGGATAAAAGCTACGTTGTTGTCTTTGATCTGCTTCTAGGAAAACAACTGGTTTTGGAGCTGTTGAAAACACGATATGTGCTGAGTTCATCTACAATTTACATGTTGAAGTTGCTTCAAAAATACATGCTTGCAATCTTTCTATTAAATCACTCTTGTTGACTAGACGTAGACTTGTGGTCTTTAGTATATAGGATGTAAGACTAGGAAAATCTAGTTAATAAGTGCTAAAATTTGACGTAAGAGGAGCTGAACTGATACAGAAGTTGAAGAGAGACAAGCTTTCTCAAGCCATCAATTTTTCAACTGCTTACTTCTGATATTATGTGCAAAAGCAGTAGTAGAGTGGCTAAATGTTTACAGTAGATTATCTAATTTGGGATTACTACAGCCTTTAAAGGGGTGATTGGAATACAGATGAGTATGGTCATTCTGTTAAAAATACTATATGGGACTGATAGTTAAAGCTTTGAAAATGTTGCTTTTGTTCCTCCAACCATCAATTTTGCTCTTCACTGCAGCTTAGTTTCTTCAGTTAGTCATCATCATCATTTGAGCCTTTCCTTTAGTGATGATCATGAATTTTACTTTTCTGAGTGTAATCAGGAACCTGTTATGATACTTCTTTTATGAGGGAATTTTATTATTTGGCATTGGGCGCCACATCTTTTTCTAATTTCAAAATATGTGAGTCAGTTCTAACCTAAGGTGATCTACAGACATAAGCATGCTAAACTTACGAGTTTTCTTAGTTGGCTTCACAAAATAAGCTTTTCTTAAAATTATAACATATTAGTATGGTACATGTGACTATGGCTATGAGAATTATTATACATTACATGTGAATTAAGGTTACAGTGAAAAAGATATAAACCTTTTCTTGTTTTTCCTTTTGGCAGTTCCGAGAAATTTCAGATTGTTGGAAGAGCTTGAGAGAGGGGAGAAAGGTATAGGAGATGGAACAGTCAGTTATGGAATGGATGATGCTGATGAC
The DNA here is from genome assembly GCA_036321105.1 of Dracaena cambodiana. Classification (NCBI taxonomy): domain Eukaryota; kingdom Viridiplantae; phylum Streptophyta; class Magnoliopsida; order Asparagales; family Asparagaceae; genus Dracaena; species Dracaena cambodiana. The sequence continues at coordinate 45,528,703 of JAYEPQ010000005.1, forward strand.
ATACTCATGCGATCATGGACTGGGACTATAATTGGTCCTCACAATGTAAGCTTTTCTTTTTCACCTGGGAACCGTAAGCTTCTTTTGACTGCTACTATGTATGCTCTTTCTTTTCCTAACCATGAAAATACTAAATGATTCCTTGGCTGATAAATCCATGAATCATGTTCTGTTTGGTTCTTGCCTTTGTATGTGATGCAGTGTTGAATGTAATTCCTTATAACAAATCTATTACCTTTCTCTTCTTATAGTCTTCTTTCTCCACTCTAGTAGACCTTGGAGGATGTCAACTAGTCTTTTAGGATTATGGCATGTTCTTGCTCTGTCCATTGTTTCCTGGGCTAGGAATTTGGCTCTAATTTAGAGAGGGCTGATACCAGTTGATAGCTTTTCATGGAGCCTTGCTCCATGGTTGACACCATTTTGTTGGGAAAAGGACAATAATGATGGTGAGGAGGGGGATAGAAACATGTGCTTTTCTTATCTCACATTGTCACTGTGTGAGCGAAAATTTTCAGCGATCCAGAGAAGATCAATGCAGCTTACCATCTTGGTTTCTTTTTTTTTTTATCTATCACCAATTAGTAACCAACATAAAGTAATGTTGTGTGCTTTCCTTTCCTTCTGTCCCATATATAGGCTTTGGTTGGCGTTAGTAAAGTGCTAGATTTAAACGTAAGAGTTGGATATCAACACAAGAACAGAATGAAATTCTTTTTTTTTTCTATTGTCATCATAAACTATAAAAGAAAATATTATTGTAATCTTGAAACAAAATTTCTTGAATTGACCTGCAGGTTCATCTTTCTGATGTCACAAATTAGATTCTATGGAAACTACCAAAGTCCATGGATCATTGAAAATTAGTTCTAGCTGAATAAAGGAACAACAATCTGAAGAAAGTTGGTTGATGGTAAATATAATAGAATGATATTTGATTTATCAAAATGGGGATCAAAATTGAAATAGATCTGAAAGTGTAGATGAACACTATCTAATTGAGTAATCAGTGTCATGAATATTAGTCAATAATAAAATTAGTGTATATGTAAGTATTTTGGGTTACATAAATTTTTTACACATCACCTTTCAATTCCTCATTGAATTATTCACTGTACCTTTCCTCTGAATCTCTGATTATTAAATTATGTATTAAATCAATGTCATTACAGATCGTTATCATCAATATAAGCAGATATAACTCAGGTTAAAGCCTGAAAGGGCATACTTATTAGTTCGTCCTAGCATATTAGGAGTTTATTGCTGAACAAGCAAGGTACAAATTAACATATTTGCACTCTTCATAAAATGCGTCTATAGGGTTTCTATAAAAATTTGGTAGAATTAATTGGAATAGTGACATAATATGTGCGTTGAATATTGGAAATGTAATATTACTTAGTGGAACTCATTTCACCAGTTCGGTAGATGAGTGGGTGATAGAATTAGACTTTTGGGTGATTGGGTTGTTGAAGAATCAGTCTCTTTCAATATTATTATATTACTTTTTATGAGTACATATGCATGCAAGTTCCTATCAATACACAATGTAATGCCCTGAGGAGCACGATTAAATTTTTATTTTAATTTTAATTTTTAGCCACATTATTCTCTCTAAAAGGTTTTTTTTTTTTTTTTTTTTTTTTTTTTTTTTTTTTTTTTTTTTTGAGTTTTTGTGAATCAATATAAACTATAGTATCTCATATATCATGTCCGATGTTGGACTATGTTTGGGTTGGGGTACGACATACTTTTCCCGTTTAGGATATAGTGTTCTCTCCAGACTTAACACTAGCACTCTAAAACACAGGGTAATGCCCTGAGGAGCACGATTAAATTTAATTTTATTTTATTTTTAGCCACATTATTCTCTCTAAAAGTTTTTTTTTTTTTTTTTTTAGAGTTTATGTGAATCAATATTAACTATAGTACTTCATTTCTCATATCCTTTGTTGGACTATGCTTAGGTTGGGGTATTACATACTTTTCCTATTTAGGATGTAGTGTTCTCTCCAGACTTACACTAGCACTCTAAAACCTCACCAGACAATGTGGAAATCCACAGGTGATGACTCCATAAATTGTGGAGGTGGTCCCACTGCATGCAGTGTGGCGTGGCATTTTGTTCTATGTAGCATCTAGCTTAGTACAGCACTTAGCTTCACGCCCTTTTGGCCGGTACTATGCTATGATACCATTTGTTAGGAGCATGATTTCATTATTATTTTTAGGTACGGATTCCTCCATTTCCTTTTTGTGTTCAATAGGATCATTATTAACACTACTACTTAATCTCATATTGCATGTTGGACTATCTTAGGTTGGAGTGTTAAAATACTGCCTAAATGCTCCCTCTCAAGCTAGAGCATATGCATTGTATATGTGCAGCTCGTCGAAAATGAGCTAGACCTGTGACTTCTCTCGAGGCTTGGGCAACAACCCTGCTAACTTATTTTTAGATGAGACATGCCGAATCTGAATGCTACCCTCATCTACAATTATATGTCTGACAAATTGACAGGCCACCTTATTTTGCTTAGTGCACTCAAGGAATAAATGATTCTGTGCAATATGAGTAGCGGATTGATTACCCAATATATTCTCACAAAAGTTACTGATCTGAAACTAAGATTGGTAAGAAGATCTTGTATTCATGAACTTTCAAGTCAGATTGACCATGAGCGATACTCTGACTTGACAGCAGTCAGAGATACAATATTCTGCTTTTTACTCTTCCATGATACAAAATTTCCTCCAACAAACATTTATGCAAGTGATCCATCAACCTAATAGTTTGCTCAATCTGTATCAGAAAACCAACTTACGAGTATCACCACACTCTGATTATTAACAGCCTTTGCCAGCTGCATACTTCTAGTACTAGAGTATATAAATAAAATCCTGATGACTGGTCCTCAATGTAATAAAAACTGACTGACAATGCTGGTGGCGAAGGGAATATCCAGTCTCTTGGTTGTCGGGTAGTCTAGTTTCCCAGCAAACCTCCTGCATTTCCCTGGATTGTCCAAAGGCTTCCCCTGTTGGACAGAAGTTTAGGGTGAAATCTATCAGAGCTTCCACTGCTTCAATTTTAAAACGACAGCCCCTAAAAGCATGTATAGCATATACTTCCTATGGGAGAGGAATATCCTCTTCCGAGACCTTGCTACCCTAATGACTGAGAAATATCTCATGCATCCAACTCCTTGGTCTCAAACTACTGTTGCAAATTTGGCCTTTTGAGCACAAGAGAGGCCAAATTCTTGAATTATTAGGGGCAGAGGGGAGGTCAGGGAGTTATACTAGAGGGGCGGAGGTTGGGGCTGCAGATTATAAGCGACGGTGACAGGGATGGTGAATGCACCGGCTACAGATTGGAGCCTTGGGACTCTGATACCATGATAGAATTAGAGTTTTGTGTAATTGAGAGAGTCAAAGCAGCAGACTCCTTGATTATTATATTACTATTTCTGAGTACATGTGCATACGAGTCTATGAACCATATCAATACACATATTGATTCTAACAGTGGGATACATTGTCCAGTGATAATGCATAAGGATAGTAATGCCGCTTTCTTCTAAAACCTAGTCCCAAAAAATGGGGGAAAGATAACAAAAAAAGTTCTTTTGAATTGGAAAAACATAAAATTCTTGTCATGCCACAGGAATTTTATCTGATTTTCTAGTTTTTTTAATAATTCGGAACAAGTGGCATTTTGAATCTTTGATATTAATTTTGGTTATGAGATCAAAACTGTTTCAGCTTGTCCTAATCTTTTGCTTGGCAAAAGAAATTCTGTGAATTATTTACCAACACAAACTTCATTGATTTTTAACATACAACAAATTTTGATTTTACAGTTTACTAGTACACTATTGGCTCCGTTTGTGCTTATGGTCATAATCAGGTTACTTTAGTATGATACTTTCGCTTCATAAAACAAAAATATATTTTCTATCAACCAAATGATTTAAAATTAGTGATGGTTGTCTAGAGCAAGAAGCCATTTTCAGCACCCTCATTCAATCCTTTGTGTAGTGTAGATCATTCCATATACCCGCTACACACATTTCCCTGTGTTCTCATGGTTTATCATTGACAACCATAATTTTTTTTTTTTTTTTCCTTCTTATCATTGTTCCGCTTGTACCCTGCATTTTGACGATCAAATCGGATATTCCAATTTTATTTCTAGACTGTTCACGAGGGGCGGATATATCAGTTGAAGATATTCTGCGACAAAGATTATCCAGACAACCCACCAACTGTTCGTTTCCAATCACGGATAAACATGACATGTGTGAACCAAGAAACTGGAATGGTAAGATATATATACTTCCAAATGCTAAGCTGAGATTTCATTTCATTTGTAGAATTAGAAACTAAATGGACTCTTGCTGATTTCTGTTGTTAATTACTAGGTCGAACCAAGCCTATTTCCAATGCTTGCGAATTGGCGGAGAGAGTACACAATGGAAGATATATTGACCAATTTGAAGAAAGAAATGGCCTCTCCCCATAACAGAAAATTGTATCAGCCTCAAGAAGGTGCATATTTCTTGGATCGTCTTATCTCTTGTTGTATCAACAGTAATTTGATTATAAATAAATAAATAAATGTTATTGTGATATTTTAATGCTATTTAAAGACGTATTTAGTACTGATTTATGAGAGTACCTTTGCAGGTGGCAGTGACGACCAGAGGATGGAGCAGAAGGGGCTAATGCTGAGATGTTCCATCCTTTAATCGGGAAATGCGTGAATATTGTAAATAATTTCCCCGAGTATGATATGCTAAGTTGAATTTGTAATATGAACTTAAATTATCAAACAAGCATTAGACTCATTTGGCTTAGTAATTTCATGTCTCTATGTATACAAGCACTATGCCTATGGGTAGCTGGGGAGATAGCAGAAGACTTGTATCGCGGATGGCATGTATTATTTGACAATTTCAGAGTCTACTCAGTGCACTATCATAATATGAACCAAAAAAGAAAACACCTGGATGGCTACTAATGATCAGGTTTACCTTTCTTGCCCCATTTTATGATTACGGTTTTACATTAAGCAAAATATGTGAGCAATGTGGCTACTCACACACGCATATATATGAGAAAAATGAAAATGAGCTAATAGGTCATACAAGTTACCTGAATTGCTTGCATTTAAAAATGTTCATTTTTAATGTCTTCAATAAATATTTTTTAAAAATTTCTTTTGGATTGTGATCTCATTCTTTTAGGATTCATTCATATCCAATTTTTGGGATTTTAGTTTTGATTTGATTGTTTGTCAAGTTGACACAAATTTTAACGGTTTCTAATGAATGAATATTTTGTACTCACTCGATGAAAGTGTATTCAAAATTTATAAAATTTGATATTATTAAAATTAAGAAGGTAGAGATTCTAATTTAAAAAAAAAATTGAAGAATAATCATTAGATTTCTATATTTTTATTGCTAGTTTGCGTATTTTTCCTAAGCTGGTAGCTCACATACATTAATCCCAAATGAGAAAAATAAAAATGAATTAACATTTCGCATAAGTTACCTAAACTACAATTCACTTCTAATATCTCTAAAAAATATATTTCAAAAATTTCTTTTAGATTATTATCTCATTCCTTTGGATTCACTCATATCCAATTTCTTGGGTTTTAGTTTTGATTTGATTGTCCATCAGGTTGACACAAATTTTAACGGTTTCTAATAAATAAATATTTTGTACCCACTCGATGAAAGTGTAAATGAACTCTAAAATTCATAAAATTTGATATTATTAAAGTTAAGAAAATAGAGATCCTAATTTTAGAAAAAATATTTGAAGAAAAATCATTAGATTTCTATATTTTTATTGCTAATTCACGTAATTCCATATATATATATATATATATATAGAGAGAGAGAGAGAGAGAGATGAAAATGAGCTAACAGCTCACGTAAATTATCTGAGCTACAGTTAACTTTCATTATCTCTAATAATTTTTTTTTTTAAATTTATTTTGGATTATGATCTCAATCTCTTAGGGTTCACTCATACCCAATTTCTTGGGTTTTAGTTTTGATTTGGTTCTCTTTCAAGTTAACACAAAATTAATGGTTTTTAATGAATAAAATATTTTGTATGCACTTGATGAAAGAGTAATAGAGAGAGAGAAATGGAAATAAGCTAACAGCTCATACAAGTTATCTGAGGTGCAGTTCACTTTCACTATCTCTAATAATTTAAAAAAATATATATTTTGGATTATAATCTTGACCTTCTAGGGTTTACTCATACCCAATTTCTTGGGTTTTAGTTTTGATTTGGTTCTCCATCAAGTTAATACAAAATTAACGATTTTCGATGAATAAAATATTCTGTATGCACTTATGAAAGGGTAAGCGAACTCCAAAATTTATAAAATTTAATTCGAAAGAAATTAAGGTGGTATAAATAGTAATTGTAAAAAAAATTAAAGAAAAATTATTAGATCATTATAGTTTTACCGCTAACTCACATAACTTTTCCTGAGCTGGCGACTCATCTAGAGTAATCCCATATATATATATATATATATATATATATATATATATATATATATATATATATATATATATATATATATATATATATATATATATATATATATATATATATATATATACCGGAAAATTCACTGGCGGTGAAAAAAGCTTATTTACTAGCACTTAGGTGGCCCAATAAAATAATTACAAGTAGCGCAACTCAAGGTAACAGATAAAAGATGAAAGTAGTTATAAAGAGAGCAAATATTTGATATCTTGAGTGACGACGTGTAATTATTTTATTGGGTCAGCTAAGCGCTAGTGAATGAACTACTTTCACTGTCAGTGAATTTATAGAGAAAACGAGAAATTCTGTAGGTGAATACTGTATGTGAGCTGCCAACTCAGGAAAAATTATATGCAATAGCAGCAAAAATATAATAATCCAATGATTTTTCTTCAAACTTTTTCTTGAATTAGGATTTTTGCCTCTTTAACTTTAATAAAGTCAAATTTTATGAATTTTGGAGTTCATTTGCACTTTTATTAAGTGGATACAAAATATTTACTCATTGGAAATTATTAAAATTTGTATCAACTTGATGGATAATCAAATCATAACTAAAACCCAAGAAATTTTGTTGCTTTTCATGTAATGTTATGGATACAACTTGATGGATAATCAAATCATAACTAAAACCTAAGAAATTTTTTTACTTTTATTTTGCTGCTTTTCATGCAATGTTATTTGAACCTTTTGGCATGTAACTCTATAATGGGCCATCTTACTGGTAGTCTTAAACTATGAATGTTCTGTTATTATCTTTTTAATAGAACGCGGAGGACTATATCTCGTCGTTTATCATAAAAAAAAAAAAAAAAAAGAAATTGGGTATGAGTGAATCCTAAAGGCTTGAGATAATTAACCAAAAGAAAATTTCTTAAAAAATTTATTGGAGATAGAGGAAATGAGCTGCAGCTCAGGTAATTTGCGTGAACTGTCAGCTATATATTAATGTAGATGAGCCGCTAACTCAGGAAAAATTACGTAAGCTAGCGACAAAAGTATAATGATCCAATGATTTTTCTTCAATCTTTTTTACTGCAATTACTATCTCTACCTCCATAACTTCTTTCGAATTAAATTTCATAAATTTTGGAATTCATTTACCCTTTCATCAAGTACATACAAAATATTTTATTAATTAAAAACCATTAATTTTGTGTTAATTTGACAGAGGACCAAATCAAAACTAAAACCCAAGAAATTAGGTATGAGTGAACCCTAGGCGGTCGAAATCATAATCCAAAAGAAATTTTTTAAAAAAGATTATTGCATATTGTGGAAATGAACTGTAGCTCAGGTAATTTGCGTGAACTGTCAGCTCATTTTTATTTTTCTTTATATATATATATATATATATATATATATATATATATATATATATATATAACCAGTAGAGTGCACTGCTAGTTCTTTCTTCTTAATTTTGTTTCAGCTGTCTGTACTGGCAGTTTTATTTGATCCGTAGTTAAGCCGGCTGATGATGGGAAAATTCCCGGTGAATGGTTCCCCTATGGATACCTATGCTCCGGTTACTGAAGATTGCAAGCTCAATCTCAATTTCTAAAACGTGTGGCAACACGTGCACGAAACATATCTCTTTACACATGCTAAGCTTATTTCGAACTTCCAGAACTTGAACAAACCACAACATGCAAATAAGCTTTGCTAGTGGCTCCAATGGGCTAGTAATGCGTTGTGCTTTTTACAAATAGAACAAGATACAATATTTCTCTCCGGACCAGACATGATTAGTAGTTTTAGATCTTCTTCGTGGAGTAGACTGGCAAGCCTGGAGAGTTGGTTTAGTTTGACGTTGTTCTAGGAGGGAGTAGACTTTTGCTTTTTATGTATTTTGTTGCTTTATATTTTGTATTTTTGGGGGTTCACCTATACATGTAATCCGAACTTTATTGTAGTTCTATTATCTGCTTGTTAATAGAACGGGAAGGCTTACAGCCACCGTTTTGATCAAAATAAAACAAGATACAACAGTAAGTGCCTCATAAAAATTGTCGCAGTATTTACCATAAACAGGATAAGTTATGACTTAGTGGCCATCTTATGTGATAGTAAACGAGTTGACATTTCAGTAACAGGTTACACTCCAAATCTGGAGAGTTTGCTTCTCCACGAAGGCTAAGCCCTTTACTAACTAAAGGCAAGCAGAAGGCAGAAGGCAGAAAGCAAAGAAGAGAAAGATGTCTTAATGCTTTGAATATGCCAGGAAAAAAAAAAAACAAAATTTCTAATGTTGTTTACCTTATATCGTTGGCAAGTTCTAGCATACAACTGATGAATTTAAAAGAAGAAAAAAGAGTTGGGTATTCGCCATAAAATTGTAAATGGTTCTCTATTAAGCTATTTTAATAAATGATTACAATTTCAACGGTTTTTCGTTTACAGAAAATAAGGAAAAATCAAATTCCTCTTTGTTTAAAGCTGGGTTCTGAGGTAGCTATGGAGGACGATCTTACTCTCCGTTGACACTCCGCACAAACTCTTTCAATTGGCAGAAAGGCTCTGGATTTCTGATCACAAAAGATAATTTTATAAGAAGATGATCTCTGATCCCTTTTCCTTTCTAATTTCCCCCTTTTTATAGGGCTTTCAGTGCAACGTCCCCGTTCCATTCGTTCGACCGTTAGCCCCATTACTCAAGAAGTACCGTCATACTCGTCAGGTAGTTATCTCCACGATCGAAATAATATCGCTACATTCGTTCGGCAGTTAGCTTTACGATCCGAAGAGGTAACTTCCCTTATTCGCGTCGGGTGACTTTGTATTAAATCCCTCCCCGGATGCTATGGATAGCATTGCAAATCTCAATTTTAGATTCGCGGATTTGTTCTGTCGTAGCTGGGTCACGAATCTCGAACTTTAGGTTCGCGGATTGCTGAGTTGCGGATCTCAAACCTTAAATTCGCGGATGTACTTTGTTTTCGACAGATGACTTCAGAATTTTTTGCCGACAAAACCCCCTCCAAAGTTTTCAAAACTCTCATGATCCTCTGAGATGTTTTGGAATACTTTGGATATAACATTTTCTTTTGATGTGACATAAAATTCTATATTAGAATCTCCATCTTCTATATTTCCGATAGTGCAATTCTGTATTAGAACTTTCAATTGAAGGCAGCATGATTCTGTCTCAATGTTTTGAACTCCCATTTTGAAAGGAATACGACTCTGTATTAGCGCCGTGAACTACTTTTTGAAGGAAAATGCGACTCTGTGTTAGGGCCACAATTTTCAACTCTTGAAGAAAATACGACTCTGTATTAGGGTCGCAAATTTTCATTTCGTAAGGAACACGACTCTATATTAGGGCAAACTTTCATTTTTGAAGGAGAGAACGACTCTGTATTAGAGTCGCGAACTTTCATTTTGAAGGAGAAAACGACTCTGTATTAGGGTCGCGAACTTTCACTTTGAAGGAGAAAATGACTTGGTATTAGGGTCGCGAACCTTCATTACTTTATACGGCGTAGGAATTGAGACTTTATCTGAGCCGCATTAAATGAAAAGGTACTCACGAGATTCGTGCCAGAGATCACGTCTATCCAAAGACTCGGCCGTCAAATTACCTACTATATAACCTCGATTTCATGAGATAGGTCATTCCTATCTCAAGAAATTTGAATTCCAAGTTTCTTCTTCAAGGTTTTCAAGGCTTCTCATCTTCGGCCTCCCTTAGCTTCCAATTCTTCTCGCGAAAGATTTCTTTAATCTGCAAAAGATGCCGAAAAAAGCTTTCTCATCTAATACTTCTGCCAGTGGCCATCGAGATCTTCAAGCAACCTCTAGTTCGATAGCGGTTCGGCAGGAACCCTTGATTGGAAGTAATTTTCTTAACACATATTCGAAAGGCAGTCCCTTTCTTAGTCTTTATCTTGAATCTGAATGTTTCTTTTGCAGTTGATTACGCCTTGAATCCTTCGCCAAAGGATCATTATTTTGGCTACTCGAGTGGCTATGACGGGAAGAAGGAGTTCAGGCTTGGCCAAGTTTTCCCGTATTGCACCACATCCGATAGCCAGAAAAGGGAAAACAAAATTCTCAATCCTACTCGCTCAATATTGCGAGAGCTGATGACCGGCTCCTTTTGAAGGAGACAATCGATCTTTGTTGAATAAACCTGTCTTTTTGTTCGGTGATCACGTTTTGGCGCCCGACAGTGGTTTGGATAATGGAGATTACAAGTGGCTTCGCCAGGTTGAAAGCCGCAATTTGTTTCTCCCCAACATAGAGAGGTCCTACCTATTTCTATTTCTCCAATTCCTTTCTATACCCAGACGAACGGATTGGCATTAAAACAGGCCGTAAGATGGTGTCTTATTGGGAGGATTTAACGCACGGGGTGCCTTCTCTCATTCCACTAGGAAACACTTTCGTGGGTTGTTTCTGGGGTCCTTTAAACAAGACATTTCTATAGGTGAAACACCCATAGTCGCTCAAACCTTCTTGCATCGATTCGTCAACGCGTAAAGGGAGTTTCTAGTTCAAGACTTTCATCCCTCTGGATGGGTTCACTGCTCTTCAAAAGGAGAGTGGGCAATTCTGACTGATTTCTTTTTAAACGCTTTCAGAGATCAGCTTCAGCATGCGAAGCTGTATCGTGCTATCAGGACGGTTCAGCACAGTATTCCTACAGCAGGTTTCATTTCTTTGCTTTATTAGAGTTGTACAATCCTGATACTTGTACAGTCTTTTCCCCTCGCGACGAATTGGGTTTCGCCCTTCATGAAATGTATGATATTTCGGGACTACTCATGGAAGACATCACATATGAAGAGTATGTCCCTACTGAGGAAGAACTTCATTTGTTGAAGACTCAGAATTCTATGGTCTACGATACTTATTGGGAATTGCTACCACATTTGCACCCATATGTCCGGTACTCACAACGTGAAGCAGAAGAAGTGGTTGCAATACCTTTTGCCCAAGTTTTTGAAGAATAAGCCCGATTTTACTCGCCTTCCTCCTATTTCTGAAAAGGAGGTTGAGAGGAGAATTGCGAATTTCGGGACAGATGCTTACATCGCCCAGTCCGATGAGGACGTTTTCAAGACTGGAACGTCCTTTGAAAGCTTTCACTACCAAGCCCTTTAACCTTTATCTGATCTAGCCTTCTTGGTGGGCTACTTGATGGTCTGGTTGAAGAAATGCGTTGTTCCTTCACAGGAAAGCATACTCGTTAGGGCTATATATCCAGCCGTCTTGCTTGCATTCGGTGGATGGCTAAGTCTACTGCCCGTGATGGTGTGCAGTGTTCAAAGCGGGTTAAGGAGATTGGCCGACAAGTTTTGCAATGTCAAGGAGCAGAGCAAGAAGGGAGAATCAATCATTAAGAGTCCTAACCCGCATGTTGAACTTCCCTATACTTATTTTATGGCCTAGCTAGTTCTACACTGCCCCACTTTGATGAGCCCCGCTGATTCGCATATCAATTTAAATGCTCCCAAAGTGCAGCACTATGAGAGGTCGTAGTGGAAAGGGGACTATATGGCCGCAATCCATAAGACCCTTCGTTACCACGCGAATTTTGAATTATTTAAATGTTTTCCGTACTTTCCAAATGCTGGGTACAGGGAGTAATTTGCAGATATTGCTAGTGCTGACAAGTTCACAGTTCTGTCTTCGGGGTGCTTCTAGTGGTTAATAAACATCCGTCCAGGACATTTGGTTCTCCGTTTAGAGAACCATTGCTACATAGAGCCTTACTACCCGAGTCGTTTCGCTTGACAGTTCGGGTATGATCAACTCTATGTTGGTAATCCCAACAAGGAAATAAATTTCGTTGGGAATTCTTTTGAAGGAGCTCGAGCTTGGTTCCACTTTGTCGCAAGCGGTACCCAGGCTAAATTTGATCTCCCAATTAAGACTCCGAACTCGTATATGAGTTTCAGTTTCTGCAAATGGCTCGCAGATGCTAACTCCGCTTCTTAGAACTTCAATATAAATCTTACTTGTCTGAGGGAGATCAGAGCCTGGTATGTTCAAAAGAAAAAGGCCAGCAACACGAAGGTGGCAGGAATGGAGGATTTTGGAGTAAAAGTGTAACACCCCAAACTATCATTTCAAATTATCAAGGCAAAAGTTTCTTTCTATACACCTTCAAATTTAAATTTAATTTCTAAGGGCACCACCTTGGCCTTTTGTGGGGATGAGTTGTTAAAAAAGAATGAGAGGTGGCACTCTAGTTGACATTTGTCATGCATGTAAGAAGCCTTAGGACTAGGCTAGAGGATAAGGTGACCAAAATGCCCTTAGGAATATATAACCTTATTCTCTCAAAGAGAATTCTGATCAAAAAGAACAAAATAGAAATCACCCTTGGTTCTTCTAGTTCGTTGAGTAAAGGAAATAGAAGGGAGGCTTTGCTACAACAAAGGAGGAGATTAAAGGGAATAGAGACAAGTATCACCTTATTCTTGTTCTCTCTTTGAATCGTATTTGAGTACAAGTAGCATGTATGATCTTTCTTGGAAATTATTTGATTTTTATTATGAGTACATGATTCCTTTTTCTTTATGGATAAATTCACATCATATTGGATCTGCATACTTAGAAAAATTTCTGGACTGCATACTTAGCCTGATTTACGAATGTTGGCTATTTTCGGCTTAGCCTCGCGTTTGGCAATTTTTAGCCTCGCGTTTGGCAATTTTTAGCCTCGCGTTTGACTATTTCTGCTTCCTGTTTGACTATCCTTTTAGCATCGCGTTTGGCAATTTTTAGCCTCGTGTTTGACTATTTCTGCTTCCTGTTTGACTATCCTTTTAGCCTCGCGTTTGGCAATTTTTAGTCTCGCGTTTGGCAATTTTTAGCCTCGCGTTTGATTATTTCTGCTTCCTGTTTGACTATCCTTTTAGCCTCGCGTTTGGCAATTTTTAGCCTCGCGTTTGGCAATTTTTAGCCTCGCGTTTGACTATTTCTGCTTCCTGTTTGACTATCCTTTTAGCCTCGCGTTTGGCAATTTTTAGCCTCGCGTTTGACTATTTCTGCTTCCTATTTGACTATCCTTTTAGCCTCGCGTTTGGCAATTTTTAGCCTCGCGTTTGACTATTTCTGCTTCCTGTTTGACTATCCTTTTAGCCTCGCATTTGGCAATTTTTAGCCTCGCGTTTGACTATTTCTGCTTCCTGTTTGACTATCCTTTTAGCCTCTTATTTGGCCATTTTTAGCCTCGCGTTTGGCAATTTTTAGCCTCGCGTTTGCCTATTTCTGCTTCCTGTTTGACTATCCTTTCAGCCTCGCGTTTGACCATTTTTAGCCTCGCGTTTGGCAATTTTTAGTCTCGCGTTTGACTATTTCTGCTTCCTGTTTGACTATTCTTTTAGCCTCGCGTTTGGCCATTTTTAGCCTCGCGTTTGGCCATTTTTAGCCTCGCGTTTGGCAATTTTTAGCCTCGCGTTTGGCAACGGATTTATACACTTGGCATGATTTGCGGATTTATGATAATATGACATGTGAATATCAACATGATACATGAAGGCAAGATTATTCATGATGACAAATTCTAGTATCCATATTACAAGTTCTAGTATCCTTATTACAGGATAACAAGTTCTAGTACTCTATTACACGACATGATAACAAGTTCTAGTATCTTTATTACAAGACATGATTACAAGTTCTAGTATCCTTATCATAAGTTCTAGTATCCTTATTACAGGATAACAAGTTCTAGTATTTTTATTACAAGACATGATTACAAGTTCTAGTATCCTTATTACACGACATGATAACAAGTTCTAGTATCTTTATTACAAGACATGATTACAAGTTCTAGTATCATTATTACATGACATGAAGCATCCTTATAATACATGTGTACATGATTTCAAATCTCGATTCTTGAACTCTTGATTTTTGTGAAATGATATGTGTACAATTTGACACGAGGGTCCACGTGTTTCCTTTAATTCACGCATATCATATGCATTACTAACATGGAAAAAACTACATGATGGATAGATAAGTACTGTATTGTACAAGGATCTTGTTGGCCAACTTCTTGATTAGGTGCTGAGGGCCTTTTACTAGCAGCACTGGGTGGTACTGAGCCACCATCTGATACATGAGTCACCATATGGGTGATGCCCGTTACTTGTTTCATTTAACGGGATCTGACTTGTAGCACCTAGCGGTGTGTCATGGTTCAGCGCCATGAATTAGAGGCCGGGTCCCGGGTATGCACGGGCACTTGTACAATATGAGAAACTGCGCGCTATCTTATCCATCATTGAGTTTCAATTCCAACACTAACATGACATGGACCTATTAAATTTTACACGAAGCTTGTGAATGATTTACGTTGTTCTGGTTACATGCAACATGATTGATATCGAAGCTTGTGAATGATTTACATTGTTCTGGTTATATGCAACATGATTGATATTTACTTCGCTTACACTTGTCACCTTTACATGATTTGTTTCTGCTATTTGAATGAATAGTCTTACTCAATTCATTTTCAGCATTCTTAAGATACGATTGTATCAACGTAATTTATTTATTCTTTTATTTATTTGTACTGTGAAAGTACACGTGTATCTTGTTTTTGTGTTACTTGCTGGGTTTAATCCCCTGGGTTTTCTTAAGCCCAGATCACGAAAGAAGAGAAGGAGAGATTGCTCCAGACAACGATCCTTACTTCACCAACCAGGTCGAGTAGAGGATACTACTAGCACAATACTATTGGGGTACTTCGTACTTCTTGTTCTTGTCTCCTTTGTCACTTCTTGTTCTTGTTTCCTTTTTCTGGGCACTGCTTTAACTTGTAGTATTTAACTCTTTTGTGTAAATATTTAGAGCAGTGTGCCATTCTATGTAATCAACTCTCTGTATAAATGAAATCCTTTCAGTTTCAGACATAGTTATTCATCTTGACATGGCAGTAGTTACGGTTATTCCAAGATCATGGGACTGTTGAGTTATTCATAGTATTAAGTAATGTCGCCCACTTAAAAAAAAAAAAAAAAAGGAGCAAAAAGGTAGAGCCGAAGTGGGGGCGTTACAGTTTTGGTATCAGAGCCTAGGTTTAGGTGGGAGACCATATGACTACTCCCACATGAAAACATGTCTAAGATACACTCTTGACACTTCTTCCTTATCCTTGATATCCATCAGATCTAGTATCGTGCCTATTTATTGTTTCTAATTCATTTGGAATATCTATCTTGAAACTCCATCTAATCAATTTCTCTTGGACCGTCACAGAACGATGACGACCCAATCTTCTACTAGCGCAAACCCAAATCCTACGGGTGAAGAGTCTGAGCTTAGAACTATAGTAGAAAGAGTAGCGCAGACACAAGAAACTACAACAATGATATTGGAAAGAATGCTACAGTCCAAGGAACAAGAAAGAACTGGGGTGGTATCTGATTTTCGAAGATTGCAGCCATCAGTATTTTCCGGAACAGAAGGACCACTAAAGGCTGAGCAGTGGATTGTGGATATGGAGAATCTTCTGAAGGCAGCAAGGATTCCAAAGGAGAATAGTGTTGAAGTAGTATGCATTCAGTTGGCTGACATAGCCAGAACATGGTGGCTTGCAGAAGAAGTGAAACACCAGGAACCCTTAACTTGGGACAAATTTGTAGAGGTATTTCTTGCCAGATTTTTTCACTCATCAGCAAGGCAAGAAATGAGGAAGAAATTTCTAGGATTGCAACAAGGAGATCGAACTCTGGATGCATATGCCGCAGAATTTGTGAGGCTGAGCCGATTTGCCCCAACCTTGGTAGCTGATGAGGAGGAAAAGGCACACTTGTTCCAGCAAGGGCTGAGGTCTCATCTGAGGGAGCACTTAGCAGGGCATAACTACAAGACTTATTCAGAAGTGTTTGAAGCGGCATGTCGTTTGGAACAAGTATTCGAGGAGAATAGGTCAGTGCCATTTAAAAGGTTGTTTGGGCAAGGAACAAGTTCATCGACCAAGAAATTTGGTGGTCCGCCAACAAAGAGACAGATGATAATGCCAAATCTAAATTCAGTAATATGCAACTATTGTCATATGCCAGGGCATACCCAGAACATGTGTAGAAGAGCTCAAGGGTGGTGCCTGGCATGCGGATCCGCTAGTCATCAATTGAGAGATTGCCCAAAGGCCCAACAATCAACAATAACCAAGGTCCCGTTTCAAGCAACAATCAGGCCAATAACAACGTCGGCCCAGAGAGTTCCAAGACCAGGCCAGAAAGGAACCTGGGAGAACCGACAACAAACCTATGTTAGGGCCCGAGAAGGAACAGGACGGAGGCAAGGGCAAGTTAGACTAATGAATGCAGAAGAAGTTCAAACCACTGGAGGAGTCGTGACATGTATGATCTTGGTTAACAATAGACCGGCAACTGTTTTATTTGATTCTGGAGCATCACACAGTTTCATCACTAGCATGTTTGTTTCCCGTAATCTTATTGATTTCACTATCTTACCTGCGGGGTGGAATATTGAGACCGGGAATGGTAGTATCATGACTAATAAAGAGTGTAAACTATGTCCATTAGTAATTGATGGTAAGGAATTTTATGCTAATCTACTAGTTATTAGTGGAGGAGGATATGATGTTATCATAGGCATGGATTGGATGAGCACCTTCTATGCAGTGATAGACTGTAGGAGAAGGAGAGTAGTATTCCAGATTCCTGACTGTCCAGAGTTTGAATTTGTCAGTGGAAGCCAATCCCTAGAACCAGCTAAATCTAAGGTGTTTCCAAAGGGAGGAGTTTTGGAAGCTATGGGAATAGGAGAAGGGATGATCCCAGTAGTATTAGAATTCTTGGATATTTTTCCTGAAGAGATACCTGGACTACCACCAGTAAGGATAGTAGAATTTACTATTGATATTATCCCTGGAGCTGAACCAGTTTGTAAACCACCTTATCGAATGGGGATTGCAGAGCTAGAAGAAGTCAAGAAGCAAGTGGATGAGTTAATGAAATTGGGTTTTATAAGACCCAGTGTGTCACCTTGGGGAGCTCCCGTACTATTGGTAGGAAAGAAGGACGGGAGTAAAAGGTTATGTATAGATTACAGAGGTTTGAATGCAGTAACAATTAAGAATAAATACTCATTGCCAAGGATTACTGATCTATTTGATCAACTTGGAGGAGCGAAGGTATTCTCAAGAATAGATCTTCGTTCCGGATTTCATCAAGTAAGAGTCCGAACAGAAGATATCCCAAGGACTGCATTTAGAACCAGACATGGTCATTATGAATATTTAGTGATGCCATTTGGGGTAACTAATGCTCCAGCGGTATTTATGAATTTGATGAACCATGTTTTTACTCAGTATTTGGACAAATTTGTGATGGTGTTTATTGATGATATATTGATCTACTCTAAGAATAGAGAAGAGCACGTTAAACATTTGAGGATAGCATTACAAACTTTAAGGGAACAAAGGCTATACGGAAAATTGAGCAAATGTGAATTTTGGTTGAGTCAAATTGCTTTCTTGGGTCATATAATATCTGAAAATGGTGTATCAGCAGATCCTAAAAAGATAGAGGCTGTGATGGAATGGCCTGTACCAAAATCAGTATCAGAAGTTCGCAGCTTTTTGGGGATGGCTGGATATTACAGGCGGTTTGTACAAGATTTTGCAAAAATTGCGTCTCCTCTAACTAAGTTGACGCGAAAGGGAATCGAATATGTCTGGACGGAAGGGTGCGATAAGGCATTTGAAGAATTGAAACTAAGACTGACAACATCACCTGTGTTAGCAATTCCAGATAACACTGGAGGAATGAAAATCTATAGTGATGCTTCAAAACTAGGACTGGGATGCGTGTTGACTCAGCATGAAAGAGTGATTGAGTTTGCATCAAGACAATTAAAACCTCATGAAAGAAATTATCCCACTCACGACTTGGAACTAGCATCAATAATTCATGCTTTGAAAATTTGGAGACATTACTTACTAGGACAAAGGGTGGAAGTGTACACTGACCATAAAAGTTTGAAATATATTTTCACTCAAAAGGAACTAAATATGAGACAGAGACGATGGTTAGAGTTAGTAGCAGATTATGACTTGGAAATTAAATATCATCCAGAAAGGATCAATATAGTGCCAGATGCTCTGAGTAGAAGACCTGCAATAGAAAGATTGACTCAACAAAAGGAATTGTTGGCAGAAATACAAAGGATGGATTTGGAAATAATTCTACCAGGAATGATAGCACAACTTATGGAAATGCGACTACAGTCACCCTTGATAGAGCAGATCAAGCAAGCCCAAGTTGATGATGAAAGCTTCTAAAGGTTAAAGAGCAAAATTGAGACAGGCAAGAGGCCTGAGATGAAGATACACTCAGATGAGACTATTAGATTCAGGGAGAGGTTATGAGTGCCCAAGGGAGAGACGAGGAAGAGAGTTTTAGAAGAAGCTCATAAATCAGCATATTCCATTCATCCCGGAGGCAATAAAATGTACAAGGATATGAAGAGGTACTTCTGGTGGCCGGGCATGAAGAAAGAAATTGCAAGATATGTATCCATGTGTTCTACTTGCCAACAAGTGAAGGTCAAACATCAGAAAATAGCTGGATTACTTCAACCCTTAACAATTCCAGAATGGAAGTGGGAACAAATATCAATGGATTTTGTTACGGGATTACCAAGGAGCACCAAAAGTAATAATGCGATTTGGGTGGTAGTGGACCGACTGACCAAGTCAGCTCATTTTATCCCATTTAGGGTTGGTCAGTCAACAGAAGCATTAGCAAAAAGATTCATGCAGGAAGTGGTGAGGTTACATGGAGTCCCATTTAGAATTGTCTCAGATAGAGATACAAGATTTAGATCACAATACTGGAAGAAATTGATGGATAGTTTAGGAACACATTTAGACTTGTCTTCAGCATATCACCCACAAACAGATGGACAATCTGAACGAACTATCCAAATACTTGAAGACATACTTAGAGGATGTATGCTAGATTTTGGAGGATCTTGGGAAGACCATTTATATATGGCGGAGTTTTCCTACAATAATAGCTATCAAGAGAGTATCAAAATGGCACCATTTGAGGCTTTATATGGCAGGAAGTGTAGATCTCCATTATGTTGGAACGAGGTTGGAGAGCGAAGTATTTTGGGACCTGAGTTGATTACTCAAGCAACAGAGTAAGTAAAGGTTATCAGGGAACATATGAAAGCTGTACAAGATAGACAAAGGAAATGGGCAGATCGACGTAGAAAATCATTGGAGTTTGAAATAGGAGATAAGGTGTTTATCAAGATATCGCCAATGAAAGGAGTGATTAGATTCGGCAAGAAGGGAAAACTTAGTCCAAGATATATTGGACCATTTGAAATTACAGAAAGAATCGGGAATCTTGCATACAGATTATCATTACCTCCTGAGATGGAAACTATTCATGATGTATTCCATGTGTCGCAATTAAGGAAGTTCTTGGGCAATGAACATAAGGCTGTGGACTTGTCCGAGGTGGATCTGAGATCCGATCTAAAGTATGAGAAACAACCTGTAGCAATCATTGATCGACGGGAGAAAATCCTAAAGAACAAAGTGATACCGTTGGTCCTTGTTTCATGGGATGCACGATCACCTGGGGACTCCACTTGGGAACTTGAAGGCGATATCAAAACAAAATACCCGTACCTATTTTCATTATCAGGTATGTAAGTTGAGTCTATTTTTATATGACAACACGTACCTGTATATAATAGTATACCTTTTAAAATTGGAATTTCGAGGACGAAATTCTTTTATTAGGTGGGTAGAATGTAACACCCCAAACTATCATTTCAAATTATCAAGGCAAAAGTTTCTTTCTATACACCTTCAAATTTAAATTTAATTTCTAAGGGCACCACCTTGGCCTTTTGTGGGGATGAGTTGTTAAAAAAGAATGAGAGGCGGCACTCTAGTTGACATTTGTCATGCATGTAAGAAGCCTTAGGACTAGGCTAGAGGATAAGGTGACCAAAATGCCCTTAGGAATATATAACCTTATTCTCTCAAAGAGAATTCTGATCAAAAAGAACAAAATAGAAATCACCCTTGGTTCTTCTAGTTCGTTGAGTAAAGGAAATAGAAGGGAGGCTTTGCTACAACAAAGGAGGAGATTAAAGGGAATAGAGACAAGTATCACCTTGTTCTTGTTCTCTCTTTGAATCGTATTTGAGTACAAGTAGCATGTATGATCTTTCTTGGAAATTATTTGATTTTTATTATGAGTACATGATTCCTTTTTCTTTATGGATAAATTCACATCATATTGGATCTGCATACTTAGAAAAATTTCTGGACTGCATACTTAGCCTGATTTACGAATGTTGGCTATTTTCGGCTTAGCCTCGCGTTTGGCAATTTTTAGCCTCGCGTTTGGCAATTTTTAGCCTCGCGTTTGACTATTTCTGCTTCCTGTTTGACTATCCTTTTAGCCTCGCGTTTGGCAATTTTTAGCCTCGCGTTTGACTATTTCTGCTTCCTGTTTGACTATCCTTTTAGCCTCGCGTTTGGCAATTTTTAGCCTCGCGTTTGGCAATTTTTAGCCTCGTGTTTGACTATTTCTGCTTCCTGTTTGACTATCCTTTTAGCCTCGCGTTTGGCAATTTTTAGCCTCGCGTTTGGCAATTTTTAGCCTCGCGTTTGACTATTTCTGCTTCCTGTTTGACTATCCTTTTAGCCTCGCGTTTGGCAATTTTTAGCCTCGCGTTTGGCAATTTTTAGCCTCGCGTTTGACTATTTCTGCTTCCTGTTTGACTATCCTTTTAGCCTCGCGTTTGGCAATTTTTAGCCTCGCGTTTGACTATTTCTGCTTCCTATTTGACTATCCTTTTAGCCTCTTGTTTGGCCATTTTTAGCCTCGCGTTTGGTAATTTTTAGCCTCGCGTTTGACTATTTCTGCTTCCTGTTTGACTATCCTTTCAGCCTCGCGTTTGGCCATTTTTAGCCTCGCGTTTGGCAATTTTTAGCCTCGCGTTTGACTATTTCTGCTTCCTGTTTGACTATTCTTTTAGCCTCGCGTTTGGCCATTTTTAGCCTCGCGTTTGGCAATTTTTAGCCTCGCGTTTGGCAACGGATTTATACACTTGGCATGATTTGCGGATTTATGATAATATGACATGTGAATATCAACATGATACATGAAGGCAAGATTATTCATGATGACAAATTCTAGTATCCATATTACAAGTTCTAGTATCCTTATTACAGGATAACAAGTTCTAGTACTCTATTACACGACATGATAACAAGTTCTAGTATCTTTATTACAAGACATGATTACAAGTTCTAGTATCCTTATCACAAGTTATAGTATCCTTATTACAGGATAACAAGTTCTAGTATTTTTATTACAAAACATGATTACAAGTTCTAGTATCCTTATTACACGACATGATAACAAGTTCTAGTATCTTTATTACAAGACATGATTACAAGTTCTAGTATCATTATTACATGACATGAAGCATCCTTATAATACATGTGTACATGATTTCAAATCTCGATTCTCGAACTCTTGATTCTTGTGAAATGATATGTGTACAATTTGACATGAGGGTCCACGTGTTTCCTTTAATTCACACATATCATATGCATTACTAACATGGGAAAAACTACATGATGGATAGATAAGTACTGTATTGTATAAGGATCTTGTTGGCCAACTTCTTGATTAGGTGCTGAGGGCCTTTTACTAGCAGCACTAGGTGGTACTGAGCCACCATCTGATACATGAGTCACCATATAGGTGATGCCCGTTACTTGTTTCATTTAACGGGATCTGACTTGTAGCACCTAGCGGTGTGTCATGGTTCAGCGCCATGAATTAGAGGCCGGGTCCCGGGTATGCACGGGCACTTGTACAATATGAGAAACTGCGCGCTATCTTATCCATCATTGAGTTTCAATTCCAACACTAACATGACATGGACCTATTAAATTTTACACGAAGCTTGTGAATGATTTACGTTGTTCTGGTTACATGCAACATGATTGATATCGAAGCTTGTGAATGATTTACATTGTTCTGGTTATATGCAACATGATTGATATTTACTTCGCTTACACTTGTCACCTTTACATGATTTGTTTCTGCTATTTGAATGAATAGTCTTACTCAATTCATTTTCAGCATTCTTAAGATACGATTGTATCAACGTAATTTATTTATTCTTTTATTTATTTGTACTGTGAAAGTACACGTGTATCTTGTTTTTGTGTTACTTGCTGGGTTTAATCCCCTGGGTTTTCTTAAGCCCATATCACGAAAGAAGAGAAGGAGAGATTGCTCCAGACAACGATCCTTACTTCACCAACCAGGTCGAGTAGAGGATACTACTAGCACAATACTATTGGGGTACTTCGCACTTCTTGTTCTTGTCTCCTTTGTCACTTCTTGTTCTTGTTTCCTTTTTCTGGGCACTGCTTTAACTTGTAGTATTTAACTCTTTTGTGTAAATATTTAGAGCAGTGTGCCATTCTATGTAATCAACTCTCTGTATAAATGAAATCCTTTCAGTTTCAGACATGGTTATTCATCTTGACATGACAGTAGTTACGGTTATTCCAAGATGATGGGACTGTTGAGTTATTCATAGTATTAAGTAATGTCGCCCACTTAAAAAAATAAAAAAAAAGGAGCAAAAAGGTAGAGCCGAAGTGGGGGCGTTACAAAAAGGTGCTTCTGATGAGTTGGAACTAGCGATTTGATAGGGGGAAGATGATAATAGTGCATTGGTCTTATCGATCCAGCCTGTCTCGCTTGACGTTTCTCCACTTCCAACTTTGAAAGAGACTTCTTCTCAACAGCAATCTCCTCCCAAGAAGCTTTTGCATAAGCGAAAGAGATTAAGGCGTCTCAGTGATTTGCCTATCAATCCACAGGACACCTCATCTGGAGTTGGTACTGCGGCACCTAGTTCGGTTTCTGAGACCCTCACGGAGGAAGACGAGGACGACTCAGCTTTAACTCTCCGTTCCCTTAAGAGGCGCCAGAGTCAGGGACCCATTTTTCGCAGCGATCCTGCCCCTGCTCCTACTATTCAAGAGGATTCTACGACCCTCACTCGCCAAGCCATTGTTGATGATGAGGTGGTTGCTCCTCCTACTGTACAAGAGAGTTCGGCGGCCATTACTCCTCTAGCTGCTGACGATGACGATGAAGTGCAGATAATTGGAGAAGTCCATGCACCGGGCTCTCCCAAGGTAGCACCTCCTTCAGGAGATCATGATGATTGGGGAGATGACGATGATATCAGCAGTAAAGATCTTGGTTCCAGTACCCCTCCGTCAGATCACGGCAAATATGTCTACTTGAGTGAAGACGTTCGAGCCGAGATGCACGGACCCGAGGTGTACGGACCCGGAGAATCTAGTGTTCATCCTTCAGGTTCACCTTTATATTTTATCCATCTGCTATTATTTAACGATAATGTAACATTCAATCGTCAACTTCTTCCTTTTTAACAGCTCCTGCTTTTACTCCATCTTTGGAGCATATGGCTGTAAATGATACCCCGTAGGATAGCATCATCGCGGAAGTCCTGACTGAAGCAACCTGTGGGGTGCTTAAGACCACAGTTTCTGCGGCCAATACTTCCAAAATAACGGTTCCTCCAATGGAAACTGCCACCCATACCGTTCCAACCAGAGTTGCTGCAACTATTGCTTCTGCTGAGTGTGTGGAAGTTGCTGTTTTTAGTACTGGTGCTACTGCTTTTCTGCAACAAAGTACAGTTAAGGATACACCAGCTCCAGTTGTTGCTGATTCTTCCCATGCAGAGGTTGATACTTTTGAAATTAACCTATTGAAGGATACAGTGAAAACCTTTCTTTACTTTCTGGATTGTTGCATTGAGAACATACTGAAAGGGGCTTCTTTTGCTTCTCTTGCCAATATTCTTCATCTTTACTTGACTGGTATAGTCAGCATTGGCGGGGAGGAAAAAACTGCTCGTTATACGCTTATGATAATTCAACTTCAAGGCTACGCTGAATCTTTGTCAAGATCGCGGAGTGCTGACAAATCTGAAGTAGTTGAAACTACCTTCCAAAAGCTGATGGAGGAGCAACTTGGGCTCCAGAAGGAGCTCAAAGAGAAAATTGATGCTTGCAGGGCTTCCTTTGAAAAGAGCCAATCAGACAATCAATCTCTAGCCTTCCAAGTAGAGACTGCTGCCTCGATTGTCAAGAATCATGACCAGGCCATCATCAGGACCCAGGAGTCCATCGCTAAAACTCAGGCTTTCTTAGCTAAGATTACTAAAGAACACGATGAGTCAATGAAGAATCTTATTAGCTTATCCAGACAACGGGATAATGCGATAAAAGATCTTCAGGCGATGTAAGTCGAACTGGAGGCACTGGAGGCTGCTTCAACACAGAGTACCATTGCTAGTGAAGAGGAATTGCGTCGCCAAGTCACTGTTCAAGCCTATGAGATCATCCAGCAGGAAATTAGTGATACTGAAGAGAAGATAAATGCCCTCTTAAATTATGAAATTGTATAAGAGAATTTTTTTTGTCCAAGTTTTATGTAATCTCTCTCACAATTCCTTTAACTTTTACTCTTCATGACATGTTTTATCTTTTGTGTAGTAAACATGATCTTGCACTTCAGAATTCCTACTTCGCGTTTGGCTTCAGAGACTTGTGTCAAACTTGTTATCTTGTGTTTTGAAGTCCGCGAATTGCGTAGAATCCATGGTATCTGTATATCAGGCATGTTTTAACATCTCAAGACTGCGATGTTATATTAGCAATATTCTTTTCTTTGTTAAATGTACGCGACCTTCATGAGTTTTCGTCAAGTTCGCGTCTTTTCATCCTGAAGTTCGCGAGATAAAAATTCTTCTTTAAGAATTTGCAGGGGTTTCCACGAATCATGACATAACCCTTTATCTGATTAACCAGTGCGAAATCCCAAGCGTCATACGCTTTTATTAATGGTGAGATCCTTTGGTTGCAAAATCTAAGCGTCCCATGCAACAATAATAAATTCTGTTGGGATTTGAATTGAGAATCCTAACCGAAGATTTAGTCTTATCTTTTCCTAACCAAAGATCATAACCATAAGACGGTCTATATAAGACGCATGACCTCTTCCATGAAGGATCATTCTGACGTGAGAAAAGTTTCTTCTCCCTTGTCTTCTCTTCTTTTCTTTTGTAGTTGATTTATTCGTACAACCGTATTTTCTTCTTCTCCAACCGAAGTGATGGATGGGAATTGGCATGTTACAAGGCCTTCAGACTACATCAATCCAGAGGGGTATTCCACCGAAAAGGTTCTTATGACCGTAGTCATTTCTTTTAATTAAGGTAAACTTCTTCTTCTGATCAATATCATCCTCTTTCTTCTTTTTTTTTTTTAACAAGAGTTTGAATTGGCTGCAGAAAATAACCGTAGTCATTCTCCTTAACAATGACCCAGACCCGATGGACTCGTAATTGCTTCCAATACCTCTAGAGTATCGGAAGGTCTCATGTATTTTCCATGAGAGAAAAGATTTCGGGTCTGTGGCATTGTCTTATTTCTTGCCTAGCATCCCGCAAGGTTGGGGGCAAATGGCTAGGGTGGCACTCAATTTCAGCAATCCCTCACATTGTATGTTTGAGAACATGCATTTGGTATGTCCAGTTTTGCATTAATCAAGTCATTGGTGACGTTGATCATGACTGAGCAAACCAATTTGGAGGCCCTAACCATTGGCAGGAAAAGACTACAAGAGCAAACTTTTTTACTATTAAGTCGTTCTTGGAGGAGGAGACTACAGAAGCAAATTCGCTATTCTAGAAGAGGAGACTACAAGAGCAAACTTTTTGATCTAAGCCACGCTGAAAGAGGAGGCTACAGAAGCTAGTTCGCTATCCTAGAAGAGCAGACTATAGGAGTAGACTTTTTGCCTTTAAGCCGTCCTTGGAAAAGGAAGCTACAGAAGCAAACTTTTACTTTTTCTCATATCAGTGATTTGTATTCATTCTTGTTGATTGTATAGTGCTAAGAAACTCTCTGTAATTTTGATCTGATAATGAATAAAGAGGTTCTTTCTTTTTGCATAACCAAAAGTAATTGATGAATAATTTTGATATTGATTATCAGAGATAGCTGTTAACTTGATAATTTTTTAATCACCCAAAATTTTCCAACCATTCAAAGTTGTTGTGAATGAGAGAACTACTTTGCTGATCAGGTTGAAACTCGCATTGTTTAGTGACTTCCAGTATAACGGTTTTTGATTCTCTAGAGATATATTTTTTCTTAACTTGGCAAGTTTGGAAGAGAAAAATTTTGATTCGCTAGAGATATATTTTTTTAACTTAGCAAATTTGGGGGAAAGGAATTTTGGTCCGCCAGAGATATTTTTTAACTTGGCAAATTTGGGAGAAATGAATTTTGATTCGCCAGAGGTATTTTTTAACTTGGCAAGTTTGGAGGAAAGAATTTTTGATTTGCTAGAGGTATTCTTTAACTTGGCAAGTTTGGAATTTTGATTCGCCAAAGTTTTTCTTTAATTTGGCAAGTTTGGAGGAAAGAAATTTTAATTCGCGACTCAAAAACTTGTAGTCTGGAACTGCGAATCTTTGTTAATGAACCCCTAATTACAGATAGACTTTTATTCGTCATTTGCATTGAGCTACCCAGATTACATTACAATTGGTGTTCCACATTTTTACTGAACTACCCAGATTACATTACAACTGGTGCTCCGCAGTTTTACTAAGAATAATATTTCTTCAAAAGCTTATCGTTAATTGGCATCATGATCTTATCACCATTCGGTTTTGCCAACCGATATGCGCCATTAGAGTAAACTGTATCAATGACAAAACGCCCCTCCCACTTTGGCTGGAATTTTCTTTTAGGCTTTTGGCTAGTTATGATCGGTCTTCTTATTGAAAGGACCAGATTGCCCTTTTGAAAGTTCTTCGTTTAGCCTTTTTGTTAAAAGTCCTGGAGATTCGCGCTTGATATAGTTCAATACTCTGTTGAGTTTCCAAACGTTTATCATCCAAGACTTCTAATTCTTGGAGCCTTTGCTGATGCCGTTCTTCTTGCGTCATCCTAGTCGTTAGTGCGACTCGCAACGATGGAATCTGAATTTCCAAAGGTAAGACCACTTCTGACCCGTACACTAAAGAAAAGAGTGTGGCGTTGGTAGGGGTTCGGACTGTAGTGCGATACGTCCACAGACATTCTCCGAATTTCTCATCCCAGTCCCTTTTATTGGATGACACAAATTTTTTGAGGAGTTTTACAATGGTCTTATTAAAAACTTCTGTTAGACCATTGGCTGTAGGGTAATATGGCGAGAAACCTACATTTTCGATCCTGAATTTGTTGCAGAATCTGGAAAATACTTGGCTCACGAACTGAGGCCCATTGTCATGAACAATTCTCTTGGGCACTCCGAAGCGATAAAGCACATGGTGCTTAATGAACTTGATCACATCTGATGACTTTACCTCGGTTAGGGAAATGGCTTCAGTTCATTTTGAAAAGTAATTCGTTATAGCTAGAATGAACCGGTGCCCTCTCGTTGATGGTAGAGAAATCAGCCCCACAATGTCCATACCCCATTGCTCAAATGGCCACGATGTAGCCGTTGGGTGGAGATATTCTGGAGCTTGATGTATAAAATCTGCATGTATTTGGCAGGCTTTACACTTCTTGGCATAGTTAACCGCTTCTGTTATCATCTTAGACCAGTAATAACCCATTCTTTGGATTCTATCCCAGAGTTTCGGTCCTGACTGGTGTGCTCCGCTAATGCTAGCATGAGCTTCTTCAAGTACTTTCCGAGCTTCTCGGTCAGAGAGACAGCAAAATAAGATTTCGTCATAAGATTTCCTGTACAATGTCTGAAGCTCCGCATTATAATAGAACCGAATAGCCCTTCTTTGGATTGCTCTAGTTTTTTTCGAATCTTCGGGTAATATGTCGTAAAGGACATAATCTACATAAGGGAATCGCCAATCCCTTGGTTCTAGGTTTGGTTCGAAAACACCAGTCTCGTCTTCCTGTTGCTCCCTCAATTCCGAATTTGAATTCGTTCTTTGAACAGAATAATTCTCCGCTCCCTACCGTACTTTGCTTTTTAGCATGCTTGGGCAAGGCCAATTTAGCAGCTAAGGAAGCCAGTGAATCGGCATAGCTATTTCAATAGCGCTTCACGTGGCTGACATAGAACCATCGAAACCATCGGGTATCTTAATTACTGCGCGATAATACGGCGAAAGGTCTTCATGTTTGACCTCATATTCTCCTTTAACTTGGTTTACGAAAAGTTGAGAATCTCTATATGCTTCCAAATATTTGACCCCCAATTATTTAGCTATCTTTAAACTGATTATGAGAGCATTATATTCCGCAACATTGTTGGAGCACGGACTTGTTAACGAGTAAGTTTGAGGAATGATGTGGTTATAAGGAGAGACGAAAACAACTATTACTCTCACTGTCATTTTTCCCTCGGATCCCATTCGGGAGGCGCCGTCGAAGAAAAGTTGTCACACACCTTTCGCGACAATATTTGCCTCCGGAAACTCTTGCGAGTTGTCTACTTTTAGAATTGGGCTCCATTCACCCAACTCCCCAAGAATTTCTTTGTACAATTTCGATAATGTCGGGATTGGGTGCTCGACTAGGAAATCAGCTACGGCCTATCCCTTAATAGATTTTTGCAGGACAAAATGCATATCATATTGTGATAACAAAATAGCCTAATTGGATAGCCTCGAATTCAACGATTTGGGTTTAGTCATTAGTATTCTCAGGGGGTTAACTCTCGATATAACGTGAATGGTTTATCCAA
This sequence comes from Dracaena cambodiana, assembly GCA_036321105.1. NCBI lineage: Eukaryota > Viridiplantae > Streptophyta > Magnoliopsida > Asparagales > Asparagaceae > Dracaena > Dracaena cambodiana. The sequence continues at coordinate 45,558,087 of JAYEPQ010000005.1, forward strand.
CTAAATAGTGTCGCATTTTCTGCACTACAAACACTAAAGCTAAACATTCCTTCTCCACTGGGTTATATCGGTGTTCCGCCCCGATCATCATTCTACTAAGGTAATAAATAGCTTGTTCATGACCCGACTCATTCTTCTGCGCTAACAAGGCTCTCAAGGAGTGGTCCATGCCCTCACATATAGCAGGAAAGGTATTTCCGAAACTGGGACTATGAGCACTGGTGGTTTCATGAGGTATTGTTTAACTTTCTCGAAAGTCTTTTGGCATGCGTCATCCCAAACAAATGACACTCCTTTCCTCATAACCTGGTAAATGGCTGATATTTACTGGACAAATTTGATATGAATCTGCAAATGTATGCCAGCCTACCTTGCAGTCCCCTTAATTCTTTGAAGTTGCGGAGAGGTGGTATATCTTAGATAGCCTTAATCTTGTCGGATCGAGATAAATTCCTTTGGAAGTTACGACGAAGCCGAACAACTTTCCACTGGAGACCCCTAGAAAAGATTTAGTCGGGTTCATCTTGAGCTGGTGTTTCCTCATGAGGTCAAACACTGTCTTCAAATCTTGTAGGTGATCACTCTTATTCTTACTTTTAATTGCTAGGTTATCTACGTAACATTCCACTGTCTTTCGCAGATACTCTTGGAATATTACGTTCATAGCACGTTGATATGTGGCACCTGTATTCTTCAGGCTAAAGGGCATGACCGTATAGCAGTATACTCCGAGCGGTGTTCTGAAAAATCAAGATACATCTTTATCTGATTATACCCTGAGAACCCATCCATGAATGTCATACGTTCGTACCCACAAGTATTATCTATCATAACATCTGTAATGGGTAACGGAAATTCGTCCTTAGGGCATGCCTCATTCAAATCCCTAAAATCAATACAAATATGGATTTTTCCGTTCTTCTTAATTACAGGAACTATATTCGCGACCCAATCAAGGTGTTGTTTCTCGCGAATAAAGCCTGACTCGATCAACTTTTTGATTTCAACTTCAATAGCTTCCATGATCTCTGGGCGGAATCTTCATTGCTGTTGCTTTACTGGCTTAGCATTTGGTCGGATGTTCAGTTTGTGAACCGCGATACTTGGATCTAATCCTGGCATCTCCTTATAACTCCAGGCGAAAATGTCGATGTACTCGCGAATGAGGGATATTAATTCCTCTCTCTCTCTCTCTTTCGATGATAGGTTCTCACTTATAAATATGGGTTTAGGATTCTTTTCATCCCCCACATTTAGTTGGATTACTTTATCTTCGGTTGGAGCCTTACGTTGTTCAAACTGAATTTCCCACTTCGCGTTAAGATGTTTGGCCCAGGGGTCATTTTTTATCGGCGAGGCTTCACCTAGGTCTTCGCTTTCTTGGATTGCGGAGGCCATGTTCGCGGACACTTCGCAGAAGATCATGCCGACACTGACATCTAAATCCTAGCAAGATGATTCTGACGAGTGGTCAAATTGCCTTTCTTCAGTTTTCTCACCTGAGGAACTCTCGGGAGTGGTGACATATCCCAACCGCCTGCCGGTCTTCTGATAATAATCTGACATTTTTCCCTCTGGGGCAAAGGGTCGGAGAATTGTTCTTCTTCCCTTTTCGAAGTTCAACCCCCTGCCTTTGGCTAGGTTATACCCCATTTTCTTTATTAGTTTATGAGAATTTTCATCATAATGGAAGAACTCAAAATTTTCATGTTCTTCTTCAGAATCTAAGCATTTCTTTTTGCTTTTGTTACTTGCCCTTCCGAATATTATGAATTTTTGAGTTCTATCCTTAGGAGAAACTTCAAAAACGGCCTTCCTGGCACTTTCATTGTCATCACAAAGTTTGTGAAAGGACGATCGGATAAGTGCTTGGAAAGAAGCCAGAGAGTATATTTTATCTAAACAATCGCTGAACGCATCAGTGTTAATACTTGAAAGTTCAGAATCCACACCAAAAGAATAATCAAATTCTAAACATTCATTTATCACCCATTCACCATCAAGGTGAACAGTGTTATTTACGTCAAGGACTTCAAGGCTTGTCACAATGGGCTCACCGTCCCAAATTACATCGTCGGATTTCGAATCTTCGAATCCTGATTCTGTGTCGGCTTCATCACCACTATCAGAGGCGTCTGGAGCAGGCTGATTTGAAGCATCGAATGTATCTTGATATAGCACGCATCAGTAAAGTAGTTTTCGACTTCTTTAAAGGGTTGCTTTTCCGCGACCAGCGTTTTTACGTTCCCGTCTTTATTCGCATATTTCATGCATTGATGTAACGTGGACGGCACAATAAGATTATTATGGATCTAGGGTCTCTCCAGTAGCAGATTGTAAGACGTGTCAGTATCTATCATATAGCACGTGACTTCCGTTTTCAGGTCGCCGATTTGGCACTTAAACTTTATCTTGCCCAATGGTCTACTACCGTTGGCATTGAATTCAAAGATAGTAGTACTGCTTGCTGCTAACCTGTTCATCGGGACTCCAAAGTACCGTAGCACCCTCCATGGCATGATGCTTAAGGCTGAGCCTGAATCAATTTGAATGCGATCGATCTCCGCTGATTCTATGTATCCTTTGTAATACAAAGGGCGGTGATGCTTATTGCTTCTAACTTGCATGTCTTCCAGAGAGAAAGTGATGCAAGGGATGTTTTTACCAAAGGTCTAGTGACATGTCGCGCAAAAAGAATCTTCCTTCTCGACCGTTTTTGGTAACTGCGCCAGGAATACCTCTGAATCTTGCAGAGCTTCTCTCAATACTTCTCTAGTTGATTTAGAAAGTTTTAGGAGCTCATACAAGGTTATTCTTGCAGGAATATTAGCTAACTGCGTTAAGATATCGAATCGAAATGATTTCTGTAAATCTTCCGCAGGCTCTTTTCCTTTTTTCTTCAGAGCTTTGTCAAACTTAAACTCTTTTTATTTGATCTTCTCTAGAAGTGGCCAGGATTCTGCGGCCTGCCCATAATTCTTCAAGTAATCTTTTCTCGAACGGGTCCCAGAGGGAGGTAGATCCACGTTAGCCAACAGAGAATCTCTGATTTCTTCTTCTGAATCTGTTAGAGTAGGAATGCTCTTGTCATCTTCGGGAATTATGGAGATGACATTAGAAGCTTCCCTTTTCGCTTTCTTCTAGATAAATTGGAAGTCCATTGTTCATCATTAATGAGATCTGGATGCACCCACATTATCTCCCCTCTATCAGATTCAAAGGGGGATAATCATTTATCCTGTTGTTGATGCAGATCGAAATTCATGACCTGCATCATGCCCTAGGAATGGGTTGCACTTCATTTTGAACTGTTGACTCTATCCAGTCAGGTGCTTTACCGAACCTAAAAGTCACCATGTTCGCGATCACCTTTTTCTGGTGCTACTAGAGCTTGATGACCTTAGCGTCCACTAAGACTTGAATTTTATTCTTAAGAATGTAACAGTTCTAAATATGGTGGTTAATAATCCTATGGTAGACACAATAATTAGGATCATTAACTCTCCCTGCTTCCTCCAGACGTTTGGATTCTGACAGTTTCTGCATTTTCTTAGTTATGAGGAGGTTGAAGATGGTTTTTGTATGCTCATCCTTGAAAGAATATTATTTTTGAGGCACACGTGGCTTAGGAGGGAGTTTTGGAGAAGACTTTGTAGGCCACGGAGTATCAGCCACCATTGTTTCCTTCCCTTTATATCCTCGGGACCGAGACCTCGGCCATAACAAATTTGGTTGTGTCTTCCTTGTTGGAGGAGACTCCAGCCATTTGTCTATAATTCATCGGGATTGTCATCCTACTTTTGAGTCGAGTATTTTGGAAAACTCCTTGCTCTTCATTGGGCACGTTCTTCAGGCCTGAAGAGTGCTCTGAGTCGGAAGCACCTCCCTCGAAGACCTTCTTCGTCTTCTTTTTTTTTTTTCTTCTTTTCCCCGACACTTATCATATTGGATGACACTTCAGGATATTCAGGCTCATAAAATTCGAGCATGTTTCGTCGTCTCCTTTTTGTCGGTTGGGATGAGGATGTTGATGATGTTGATAGTTGATGGAACACCGACTGCCTAGTATGGGCTGAACAATGACAGTGTATAGCACTGCATTGATCAGCCATTTGCAATGGCAGTGAGATGTGTGGGATTCTTCCCTCTTTCTGTTTAGAAGTTTCCGAAGATCTCTTACATTGGAACTCTTGGTAACGGCGTTATCTTTGAAAAATAGCCTTGGGACCGGAGTCCCTCTTTTGTCGAAGGCTTTCGGAGCAAGTCTCACCCAAGTTGGAACAGTGGGTGATATAGTTTTAGCCTTTGAGATAGGCTCCCTACTAATCGTACGCTCTCTGCGAGCCTGAGGTTCGCGCGCTCCTTCAATTGCGCGATCATGTTTTCCCCATGAAACTCGAGGGACGTGAATGTAGATTCCGCATTTGTAGTCATAGATAATTTTGGCGGATTTATTCCATTTCCTATAGGAAACGCGAGTGAATCCTTCCGCGTCTTGATCCTCTGTAATCTCGCATTTTGGCCTCCATACTTGTACAGTAAATTTTTGCGATGATGAGTTGGCGGTTTCTTTTTGCTGCGTGGTCCTGCGAAGGGCACGAGCTTTGCTTCTTCTTAAATTCCTTCTCATTGTAAGAGTGAGAGGAACCTCCTTCCCCGCGTCATAGTTCTGCGGAGTAGGTAGTGGTCGTTTTCCCTTGTTGAAGTGAGGACCTTGATCCACTTTGCTAGAGAGATCAGGAGTCTTAGCAGAAACTAGCTCAGAGCCCAATTTGGTAAAGAGGAGGATTTCGGACCAGTTTGGTCTACTGAATCCTCCGGCTGAGTTGTGCTCTTGAAGTCTCCTTAGAAATTGATCCTTTGGAGACCATACAGCACCTCCGTAAGGAAGTAGGGCTCTTGGAGCCGGAAAAAATGAATTCTTCATACTTTTCTTGGTTAACTTGAATGATGAGCGAGTTGACCAGGCTGCCAACTGGAATGTTGTTGGATTGAGCTACTACCAGATCACCGGAGGTAATGGCAGTCCCCAGCGAAGTCGCCAATTTTTTATTCGCCATAAAATTGTAAATGGTTCTCTATTGAGCTATTTCAATAAAGGATTACAATTTTAACAGTTTCCCGTTCACAGAAAATGAGAAAAAAATCAAATTCCTCTTTATTTAAAGCTGGGTTCTGAGGCAGCTTTGGAGGACGATCTTACTCTCCGTTGACACTCCGCACAAACTCTTTCAATTGGCAGAAAGGCTCTGCACTTCTTCTCACAAAGGGTAATTTTAGAAGAAGATGATCTCCCATCCCTTTCCCTTATGTTTTTCCGCTTTTTATAGGGGTTTAGGGCAATGTCTCCGTTCCATTCGTTCGACCGTTAGCTCCATTACTTGAGAAGTGCCGTCATACTCATCAGGTAGTTACCCCCACGATCGAAATAATACCACTACATTCATTTGACAGTTAGCTTCATGATCCGAGGTGGTAACTTTCCTTATTCGGGTCGGGTGACTTTGTATTAAACTCTCCCCGGATGCTATGGATAACATCGCGAATCTCAATTTTAGATTCACGGATCTGTTCTGTCGTACCTGGGCTGCAAACCTCGAACTTTAGGTTCGCGGATCTGCTGAGTTGCGGATCTCAAACCCTAAATTCGCGGATCTACTTTGTTTTCGACAGATAACTCCAAAATTTTTCGCCGACATTGGGTAACTGCCATACTAAGCACTATAAATGAAGACGATATTATTAGTATTTAGACACTTGCCTTTCTTTTATTCTCTTCTATATGTCCTGATGCTTTCACATGCATGGGTGTTTTAGTTCTTGAAGCTGCCTTGATGCTATAAGTTTAGTTTTGTCATACCTCAATTCAATGCGTGCATGCAAGCTTGTAACTACATTGGGAATGAAATTAACAGAACCACAACTCTTAAGGCCAGCACAGCACGTGAGAAACTAAAGCAAGAATTTGTTGCAAGCTTTACCAAACCCAGCTCAATAGAGGGCCAACCTCAACTCAATGCGTGCAAGCTTCTAACTACATTGGGAATGAAGTTAACAGAACCGCAACTCTAAGGCCGGCACAGCACGTGAGAAACTAAAGCAAGAATTTGTTGCAAGCTTTACCAAACCCAGCTCAATAGAGGACCAACCTTTTAGTTGGGCTCCAACAAGAGACATGGCTTCTGCCTATAAAAGAGTGCAAGGCCTTTTGAAATTGTAAGGTATCAAGTGCAGTATGTGATACATCCAAAATAAAAAGAAGTTGTGATCACTGATCTCACTGTACTAGCTTATAATTAAGTTTTGTTCTCTGTATCTGAAGATGGAATCACAAACTGTGAATGATGACTCTCTCGCTACATATGCTTCAAATGCTCCGGTTACTGGAGAACGAAAGCTCAATCTCAACCTCCACAATCAACTCCCCAAGCCATGTATTGCTCGCTCTTATCTGTTCCTATAATGTGTGTGTTCATAGGGTAAAATTTATGTAGGTCGTAACTTATAAAATTAGTTTCTCTGGTATCCAAAAATATATTTCTTTCTAGAGGATTATTTATAAGATCAATTTATTTGTGTAGTAGTACTAGTGTAGTGTACAAGTGTAAACTGAATCAATTCTTATTGTTGCCAAAAGAAGTTGAAAAATATTTTTTGTCCGCCATACAAATTTATCTAAAATTTATCATAATGGGCATGTTTTGATGGTGCAGAACTGGCTCGGGCTCTAGTGGCAGTCGATCCGGACCATCCGAAGGGTACAGAGGGAAGGGCTCACCGGAACATGAGCGTGCTCCAGCAGCATGCCGCGTTCTTTGACAGGAACAAGGATGGCACCGTGTATCCATGGGAGACTTACCAAGGTACATAGTCAATCAATTAAATTTGAAAAAAAACAATGATGAAGTAGAATTGAAAAAAAAAAAAAAAATTCTTAGAAAGTGTGGAGCTGAGAGATAAGCTAAGTTTTTTTTTTTTTTTTTTTAGTGCTATTAACTCTTTAAAATCTGTGATTTGTATCAGGGTTTAAAGCAGTCGGGTGCAATTTCATTATATCACTTCTCGGTGCTATCTTGATCAATCTCATATTTAGCTACAGTACCCTTCCGGTTAGATATTTATGTCCATTACATTCAATTAAAAATACTAGTTATTTCTTCGTTATGCACAGATTTTATATCTCCATGTCGTCTGATATCTCCTAATTAATACATGTCAAGTTCCCTCTTTGGAGACTACCAGCTAGAAACACTGGATACAACTCTAATTTCATCATCCTTGATGAAGATATAAATTGTCAAAAAAATATGTACTATTGTAAGAAATCAATACCTATCAGACTCCAACAATTTCCAAATTTCTTGTTGCATAGAATAAAATTTATTTTAAAAGCCCAATAAATGCGCTAATATTAATGTTAACTCTCTTTGTTTAATTAACTGGTTTCAGTAATCAGGTTATGAAAAGTTTTACTAGTGCATACAGTTTTCCAACAATTATTAGGCTTGATTTGTAAATCATTTTGTGTGCTCATTTAACATGCATAATGCAAATGTCTATTCCGTTTTCTTGACAAATATTATCAATTCAATTAGTATTTATGGTCTTCCCTTATCAGAGTTGGCTGCCTAACCCTCTGCTGCCGATCTACATAGACAACATCCATAAATGCAAGCATGGAAGTGATTCTGAGACTTATGACACTGAAGGAAGGTTTGTCAACACTTGCTGTGACTCGTTTCCTTATAAGTCATCTTAGAGATGGATGGATCATTGTTTAATTCTTGTGAATTTTATCTTCTCTATAGGTTTAACCATCAAAATTTGATGCCATTTTCAGTAAATATGCAATTTCAAATCCGAATGCATTAACATCAAAGGAACTCGACACAATGCTCAAAGCTAACCGCAATCTAACTGATTTCATTGGAAGGTCTGCACGTTCAACAATTAGAATTTCTTATACATGAATAGCTTACTAAGTTCTTGAAAATATTTCGCGCTAAGATATTGGGTGAACATTTTTACAGGATCATGAGCTTGGGAGAGTGGAGGCTACTTTATCAGTTGGGAAAAGATGAACAAGGTTTGTTGAACCGAGAAACTATTAGAGGAGTCTTCGATGGTAGCCTGTTCGAGCAATTGGAGAAGAAGAGGGCTTCTCATTCGCAGAAGAAGTAGATATTTCTTACAGAAATTAATCTCTGTAATTTGATGCACACTGCTTCATGACCACTCGCAGTCTAAACATAAGAGGACAGTTCATTGATAAACCAATTTACACTATTCTCATATTTATCTTCTCCTTGAACTTTAATTTGTATGTATTTTCAGACTTTTTTTTTCTAAAATATAAAAAACTGTAAATCAATAAATACTTGTATTTCTAAGTTAAATAATAATTGCCCTCTTTTTATCGTTTGTTTGGAGAATAATGTTTGGTATTTTATATTTTAAGAAATTTTTTTGGGAAAAGGAATAACGCACAATATTGATGGAAATTTATAAAATAGATTATAATGAATTTATAGTTGCTAAAAATATTAAGTCTTCATTTTTGTGTTGGTTAATTAATTGGTGATTACACAATATTTGGATACTTAATAATTTTTTTATTATTTTGAAAGTAATAATAATTTAAATTAAATCTTTAATGGGTTGTTAAGGCATTAAATTAATTAAAATATTAATAATTAAGTAGGAAATTTAATCTCTCAAATTAATTCTTAACTTTGACTATCAAAGAAAGTAAAAACTTGCTTACAATTATTTTCATTAGAAAAATATGAGTATTTGACAATGTATAAATGTCTATATTTGAAGATAATATAATAACATACATATAAAATAATTTCTCCAAATTATTTTGGAACTCAATGGCGGACTGCATGACATCTTTGGACAAGGGGCTTAATTAAAATACTTTTATAAAATTAGGGCTTAAACCAAAATTTCCCTAAATTTTATGTGTATTTGTATTTTATAATGTAGAGAAAAAAAATGAAATTAGAGAGAGAACCTTTATTTTTATTTTCTTGTATTTTTTTATTTTACATTAAGAAAAAGTTGTAGTTTTTATTTGCACAAATAGTTACTTATTCACATTGACATAATTTTGATGATTTAAAATATTATGTATTTCAAATTTATTATATTTATATTTATTAACTCTTATCAATTAAATTTAATAAAAAAATTCTTAGGATTTTTTGTGGCTTAGCTTTTCTGTAATTGATTCTTACAAAATGTCTATATCTTGCATATACTAGCTTTTACTTAAACATATTTGTCCATGTTTTTAAGCATGACATACTGTTTATTATACAATTGGTACCCTAACTAATAATTACATTCTATTTTTTAAATATGCACAAAATCCTAATTTAGTTTCCAAAAATATCACAAATAGTTGAGGGCAAGTAATCATATCTTATAATGTCCAAATCATACTCGATAGTATATCCTCGTATGGGTAATGTGTTATTGACAGGCACCCAAACTCGTGCGCACAAGGCGAAACAAAAGCAATGCGCACACAAATACAGATCTAAATATGCCACCATCCATAGACAATAAAATAATATTATCCAAAACAGAAAGAAAATATAAATGCACAAGTATATGGATACAAGTGTGTGTTGCTTGGAAAAAGTTTTAAGATACAATACCAAGGCCCAAAGCGAGAGCAACACATTAGTTTCAGGTCCAATTATAACGAACCGAAATAAGGAGATGGATATATAAACTAAATATAAGCTAAAAGAAATGTACAACAAAAAAGGAAAGGATCTTGCATGATGTTACTGAAGTTCAGCTCGATTTTGGAAGTAAGAACTAATAAGTAGCAAATTCTCTGCAATACTTACTGTGAAATTTGAGTATGGAGAGAAGCTCAGGGGTCAAATGCAGCAAGAAATATAATCTAAGTACGAGCTTGTACATGTGATTTAATGTGTGCATGAAGTGTGTGATAATATAATGTGATGAATGAACATGCAATATCTATGCAAGACAAAATAATAATTATATCATCTATAATATAACATGGAATAAGCATATAGTCAAGCAATGTAAGTATGATTATAATGTTGCGAAAACCTTAGGTAATCCAAGTATAGAACCAGATATTATTAAGATAAAGTAGATAAATTGATAAAAAAGCAAAACTTTCATGGACACAAATCAGAATATCAAACAGAGAACCCTAAAAATGTATGTGGTTCTAAGAAAGTACTATATCTATAATTCAAATCAAACTTCATTATGGATGGTGTTTGCAATTTGCAAATATTGAGATCTCTTAGTGCTTTCAAATAAAAAAGATCTCTCTTAAATTGAGAAAGGAAAAAAAAAAAAAAAAAAAAAAATTTGGGGGTAATATTTCGTCTCGTGCGCAGACCTTGGGCTTTAATAAGGCCCAATGCTGTCATCAACAACACAATCTCGGGGAGTTACTCCCCAATCTCGCCGGTACTACTTAAAGCAGCCTGAGCTAAGAGAGGGGCTCTCCTCGCCTCTTGGCCGGCAATGGCCCTCTTTCACTTTCCCTTCTCAAAAACTTTTTTCTCATCAAATTCTTCTGCTCATTCTGAAAAAATGAGATACCCTGCCGCTTTATCTCTGAGAACGCAGCCGCCTCAGTCGCCGGCAATCTTCGCTGGAGAGTTACGCTTCTCCCGAAACCCTAAAATCTCCACACGATTCAACGGTCGCCGCCTGCGCACCGTTGGCGTGGTTCGTGCGAAGGCGGCGGCAACGTCGGACTATTACGCGACTCTGAATGTGAGCAGGAGCGCCTCGCTCCAGGAGATCAAGGCCGCCTACAGGAATCTCGCCAGAAAGGTAATCGAAATTCTCAAGAAACCGCACTCTCAGTCTCAACATCGACGCAATTTTGTTTTGTTTTTAGAAAATTGAACTCGAAAACTCAATTTTAGAGAAGGAATAACTTTTGCTATGGGAAAGTGAAGATTAGCATTCCTAGCTTTTTCTAAATGGAAACGAAAATTATGTTGCAATTCTAGATATAATGAAACGTGTATCGTACGATACAACAAAGGGAAATTGATTGAATTTCGATCTAATTATTATGATCCTCACTCAAGGAAAATGGTTTATCTCACATAAACATTCCGTGTTGTTATGACAAAAATGGTACCTTTGTGTTTGTCTTCAAACTCTAGAAAGAGAAAGTAGACTGGCGTCAATTTTGGTGTACTTGATTTCGAATAAATGAGAGGTTGATTATATGCTTAGTTAATTTCTTTTGTTCCTTCCTTAGTCACAGTTTGGAGGAGGTATTCAAAACACTCAGGGGAGCGATAATGATTCGACATCGTATTGACATGATCCTTATCCACCAATTTTCAGCTAGTGTTGTCTAGTTAAGAAAATGTCTGTTAGCCTTTAATGATGGCTATGTCTCTAACGGAGAATGGGAGAACTTGCATAATATACTCATGAATGTTGGTCTCTATAACATTGTGATAAAAGTCCAGTGGCTTAACTCCTCAATAACCGTGGATTTAACTTCATTTACATAATTGATTAGTATCCATGGCATGTGGGTTGAGCTTATCCCCTTGTCATTTTACAAGATTGCACCATCAATTTGTCATACACATAACAATACCTTAACTATGTGAATATCTGAGGGCATGCTATTCAATTCAAACTTATAACTAGAACTGGAATAATTGTCCTAGTATCATTACTTTGCGGCATTGGGACACTTTTGTAACATAATGTGGGAAAATGGTATAAGTGGAACTGAAAAGTCAAAAAAAAAAAAAAAAGTGGAGCTGAAAACTAAAAATTTCGGTAGGAATTTTGATGAAGTGGCATTTTTTATTTTTTGAGAAATAAAAAAGGAATATAAAAAATTCGGAGGCTATAATTGAAGCAGCTATTTTCGAAGTAGGAGAAAGAAAAGTAATGGCCAGAGTGAGAGAGTCAGAATTCAAAGGAGGATTGCTCATTTCTTTCTCACGTTCAAAACTGTGTATGAAACTTTCATCACGTACAACTCCTAACTGATACAAGATAGTAGAACTCATCTTCTTTGATTACCCATCGAACCCATTAACTTATGAAGAGAAGTTGGGGGTAACATGTTCATTTTACAAATTTTGTTTACAGGGCTAAATGTTAGGGGCTTCATGAGATGAAAAAAGTATATGAAATTTTAGTGTGTTCCAGTTCTAGTTGGCTGATGCCTTAAAAGTTAATTCCCCTCCGAAATTCCAGTTCCAACTGACCAAGCCTCCCTTACAATGTTCCATATTTTCAGTGGCTTACTATTCATGCTAACTTAATTGAGAATTGTGTTCTTGCCTCTTTGTGATTTTTAAACATGTACTATTGAGCATGTCATTGCCCATTTGGTGCGCATTTGTCTATTTATATTATGAGACAACTTGTATAATTCAATTAAAGGACTGATTGATGATAATTAAAACCCTAGTTTCTCCTTGAATCTCTTGTCATGTTATTTGTTCTGAGTAGTTTATGATTTTCCACCCACCAACACACAACACATGCATGCACACACATTAGTTTATCTGTTTTATCATGCTCTACTTTGCTTTTATCATCTTGATGTTTATTATTTTTAGTTGTTTATGTGGTCTTTTGTTTTGTTGTAGTATCATCCAGATATGAATAAGAGTCCTGGGGCCGAAGATAAGTTCAAGGAGATTAGTGCTGCATATGAGGTGCTCATTTTCTTTCCATGCTTACTATTTCTGCTGTCAGTATTTCCTTTTTTTCTTGTGATTGCACAAGCAGGACACATTCATGCTTCTTGCAAGTATATCCTTTATTTTTGTCATCATAAAATTTGTCAAATCCCTCGTTCGTTTTGGCTGAGATAATACATCCTTCGAAACTCACTCTCTCAATTCTACATAGAGTGGGCTATGATTTTATTTTATTATTTTTCCATCAGCAGCTCTTACAGGTTATGGCAGCAAGTAGTATTCTCTAAGTCTGTTGATGTTGTGCAGCCTACTGTATCCCCCATATAAATCAGAGTTCTCTCTGGATGTTAATTGTTCTCATATTTAATTTTTATTCTGCAACATCTTAATCAATTCTTTCTATAGGTATTGTCAGACGATGGAAAAAGATCTTTATATGATCGCTTTGGTGAGGCAGGTTTACAGGGAGAATACGGAGGAGAAGGTTTTGGTCCGCAGGGGGTAAGAACCTAGTGTTTTTGTCATCTCAGCCTTATTCTCTGTCTCTCTTTTCAAAACAATTAATTTATAAATGATGTCTGTGCTAACAGAATGCTAAACCTTCTCATGGCCATTATCTACAATGCGCTAACATATAAACAATTAATTTCTAGGTAGACCCTTCTGAAGTTTTTAATGCATTCTTTGGTGAATCAAGTGGGATTTTTGGAGGCGAGATAGACCCTGGGGGTTTCAGCTTCAAAACAAGTAGCCAACGCAGACGGGAGTTGGATATTCGGTAATTGCTTTATTTTCATATGCATATCCAATTCATTGCCTTTATTAAGTTTATATAAGTTTTATCTTTTTTTTTTTTTTTGGCATTATTGCCGGTTGGATTTGCTTGGCCCTTCAGATGTTTTGCTTTATAAATGAGATCTATTATTGCTGCAATCATACTTAAACTTTCCAACCATGTATACGTTTCCAAAAAAAAATAATTACTTCAGATTGGGCTTAATAACTTCTAAATAATTAATGCCTATCTAGTCTGTGGTTTATTTATGATTGGTAGATATATAAAAGCTCAAGAAAACTCGGGCAACCTCTGAATGAGAGGTGCCTTTGAATCCTAGAACTCAGTTTTTTAATACCGCTGAGTTTGTCTTCAATAAATCCCATGGCAACAATGACCGTATTATGGAATGTCCAAAAACCAATTGGGTCATTTGTTCCCATGAGCTTGGCCATGTATAAGCATTAAGAAAAGGGTATAAAGGAATATATGATTTATAAACTTAAAGTCACTAGAATCCACATGGTGTCATATATATATGTGTGCGTGTGCGCGCGCGCGCGCCATGTATAAGCATAAAGAAAAGGGTATAAAGGAGAGTATATGATTTATAAACTTAAAAGTCACCAGAATCTGCATGATGCCATATATATATGTGTGTGCGTGTGTGTGCGCGCGAATGCGTGTGGCTGTACTTGGGCAATGGTCACAATGCAAATCATTTATTAATGATGTTATGAATTGAAACAACCTTGAAAGTTGCAACATCACGGAGGGGGTTTGAAATTTTTTTTTTGGTCAGATCTAGACTCGGAACAATAATTTATCCAAAGCTCATTTTGTCTTACTCGTGTTCTCCAATCAAATTGGAAATTTGGTTGAATTGTTGAACTTCTTCATATTCCTTTGGGAACGCGAAACCAACTTGTCCTACCTTTTTGTCTTTCTTCAGATTTCAGACTAAAGCTAGCGCATAAGAGTGCCCTTGCTAATTTTTGAATACTGAACTCATATATAATTTTCTGAAAATGTTTTCTTTCATAGTCATTTAATAGAATAAAAAACATGCATGCTTATATGGCTTGTGCCAACCTGCACATATTAACCTATTGCCAACACTGAGAGCTGTGAAGTTATAGTCTAAATGAAGGAGGCTTTGACGACTAAGCCAACAAGTTACACGCCCATCTATCAATCCAAAGCCATTACTTTGTAAGGTGCTGAAGTCAGAATATGAACAACAAACAACTACAACAACTAAGGTTTTTATCCCAAGTACTTGGGGTAGGTTACATGTACCAAAAGAGAATTACGCTGGATTGATCACGTTGATAATCCTTCTCCATTCATTTCTATCAAGTAATATCTCATTTAAACCTTTAGAATCCATATCTTTTCATATCACATTCATTTATGTTTTCTTTGGTCTTCCCTTTACTTTTTTAACTTGTCCTACGTTGATAAACTCTCTCGTCGAACTGGTGCATTTGTAGGTCTACGTTGCACATGACCAAATCATCATAAGCAATTTTCTCACATTTTCTCATCGATAGGGGTTACACCTATCTTAGCACGAGTATCTTTATTTCTCACTTTATCTCTTCTAGTATTGTCGCATATCCAACAAAATATGCGCATCTTTGTTACGGTTATCTTCTGCAAATGACGTTTTTTTATAGCCCAACATTCCGTGCCATATAATAAAGCTGACCTAATATCAGTCCTATAAAATTTTCCCTTTAGCCTTAACGGAATGTTACAATCGCATAAAACTCCCGTTGCACACCTACATTTCAACCAGTCAGCTTGTATCTTATGGTTGACATCATTATCGATCTCTCCATCATTCTAAATAATAGAACCCAAATACCTAAACTGACTGCTCATTTGTATCTCTTGTCCATTTAGTGTTATAGCACTATGTCTCGGGTCCGTCGTTTACTAAATTTACACTTCATATATTCTATTTTAAACCTACTCAATCTAAAACCTCTAGATTCTATTGTGTGCCTCCATAACTCTAACTTGGTATTTGCCCTTACTTTTGTCTCATCAACTAAGATAATATCATTAGCAAATGGCATACACCAAGGTATCTCATCCTGAATAGCTCTAGTAAGCTCATCCATCACTATAACAAATAAGAACGGGGTTAATGTAGATCCTTGATATAATCTAATTGTGATAAAAAAATCACTTGTTAGACCACTGCACGTTCTGGCATTGGCCATTACTCTATCATACATGTTTTTAATTATGTCAATATATTTGATGAGGACTTTTTTCTTCATCAATGTCCACCAAAACACCTCTCGTGGTATCTTATCATAGGTTTTCTCTAAGTCAATAAATACCATATGCAAATCTCTATTTCTCTCTCGGAATTACTCTATAAGTTGACGAAGTAAATGAATAGTTTCTATCGTCGATCACCCCTGTAAGAATCCAAACTGATTCTCCAATATTTTAACAGTTTGTCTCAATCTATATTTAATTACTCTTTTCCAGAGCTTCATAGTGTGACACATGAGTTTTATTTCACGATAATTAGAACAATTCTGAATATTACCCTTGTTCTTATACAAAATTATAAGGGTACTCTTCTTCCATTCATTTGGTATTTTCTTAATTTGTCAAATCTTGTTAAAAAGATCTGTCAATTATTTTACACCCATCTCTCCTAAATATCTCCATACTTTTATAGGAATCTGATCTGAACTAACAACTTTTCTTGATTCCATCCTCTTTAAATCCTCTTTTTACTTCAGATTGTTTAATTCTGCATATAAAACTATGATTCATATTCTCACACTGAATAGTAAGGTCTCACAGATCTTGATTAAAACTACCATTATATAATCTATCAAAATACTCTTTCCATCGTTCTTTAATCTATTTATCTAGAACTAGAACCTTCTGATTTTCATTTTTAATATACTTTACAGTACATAAATCTCTAGACTTTCTCTCTTATTCGAGCGATTATATATATATATATATATATGTGTGTGTGTGTGTGTATATATATATGGGATTACTGTAGGTGAGCCGCCAACTCAGAAAAAGTTACGTGAGCTAGCAGAAAACCTATAATGATCCAATGATTTTTCATCATTTTTTTTACGATTACTATCTCTACCTCCATAACTTCTTTTAGATTAAATTTTACCATTTCATCCAGTGCATACAAAATGTTGTATTCATTAAAAACCGTTAATTTTGTGTTCACTTGATGAAGGACCAAATCAAAACTAAAACCCAAGAAATTGGGCATGAGTGAACTCTATGGGGTTGAGGTTATAATCTAAAAGAATTTTTTTTTAAAAAATTATTAGAGATAGTGAAAATAAACTACAGCTCATGTAATTTGCATGAGCTATCAGCTCATTTCCATTTTTCTCATATATATATATATTATTTTCTGTCTCTTTATTGTCCAACTTCTCGTACACTTATTATATAATTTAGTTTTTGCATTCCGATTAGCTTTTTTAGTTTCCTTGGCTAGTTTATTAATCTCAAAGTTTGTTCCATTATTGTCCTTCAAATTTCTATAAAACTTCCGCTTAATCTTAACAGTATTTTTTACCTCTTCATTTCACCATGATATGTCCTTATATGGTGGAGCATCGTCCGTCGACTCACCAAATATATTTTTAGTTATCCTCTTAATATAGATAGCCATTTTGTTCCATGTTGTATCATGATCATCATGGTCCTTCCAATTTGCTTCTTCTACTACTCTATTTACAATTTTTTTTTGATTATCTTCTAATTGCCACACTTAATTTTAGGATATAATTTATGCTTAATCTTTCTAAGTCTCTTTTTAATCTGAATATATAAAACTAATAGTCTATATTGGGTTACTACATTCTCACCTGACACAACTTTACAATCGATGCAATTATCTCTATCTATCCTTCTAATTAAAAAGAAATCTATTTGGCTCGCATGCAAACCACTTCTAGAAGTAATCAAGTGAGGAACTCTCTTTTTAAACCAAGTATTCACTAAAATCAAATTATAAGACTAAACAAAATTTAGAATTGAGTTACCTACTTTATTTCTTTCTGCAAAACCAAATCCTCCATATATACTATTAAACCCATTACGACTAGTTTTTATATGCCTATTGAGATCACCACCAATAAATAGTTTTTCTCTAGCAGGTATTTTTTGTACTATCTTATCTAGATCCTCCCAAAATTGATATTTACTAGATTCATCAAGTCCTATTTGTGGTGCGTACGCACTAATAACATTAAAAATCTCTCTATTTAAAATAAATTTAACGAATAAAATTCTATCACTCTTCCTCATAACCTCCATTACATCCCCAAGTAATTGTTTATCTATGATCACATCTACTCCATTACGATTTCCATCTCTGTCTATATACCAAAGTTTATAATCCTAAAACTCTACGACTTTAACTTTCTCACTTACCTACTTAGTCTCCTGCATGCAAAAAATTTTAATCCTCTTTCTAATCATAAGTTCAACTAACTCTGCTAATCTATCTGTAAGGGAATATATGTTCTATAATGCCAACTGAATTTTATATTCATGAGCTAACTTTTTTACCCTCACATGCTCATTAAGGTGTGGGAACTATTTTACATTTAACACTACATACGGTCGCTAATGTGGCGCATCGTTTCTGAGTGACAACCTAACAACCCTCACACATTTTTCACTACATCTGGGATCCGATGTAGTGTATTGCTCAGTAGGAAACATCTCAACGAAATTCATATTTTGGTTCATGTCATAATATATGATAATGTTTTATGTTGGCTGTCACAAGCCTGGCACAACTCTCCTCTTTTATCCTGGTTTGTGACAGTGAAAGGATAATTTTTTAAGCACAGCGCTGGCGGAGTTGAAGTCAGAACATGACTTTTATGAAAAAACATAGGGGCGGTAAACATTTTTTTGTTAAGTTAGGGTTGGCTTGTAATTGACCCACACAGCGATGCACTCATTTCTAACTCATTAATTTGCTTTATTAGACAGCTCGTTTATTCCAACCTGGGACTTATTTAACATGTTTATTAAATGAGTTATGTTGGGCTTGATTCATCTGATTCATGAATGGCTCATCCAGAATAAGGAAAGGAGAAGGGACTTGCTCTGTGGGTACAAGAAGGGCCATTCAATGATACAATGGTGCATGAAAGTCATACATAACTTTGACTGAAAAATACTCAGCTTCAGGTGTTCTCATGATCTCATCTTATAAACAAGACTAAAAACTCACACGATTACCTTGAATGAAGGTCCCTGAAAAAAATGATTCATACCTTTAAGGTTCTGTAATCATTGTTTGTAGTGAGCCATCCTGATACCTACTTCTTTCTCCTTAGCGTCATCATCTTTTTCCATGTAAATTACAAATTATAAATCTAGATGATTTTATCCTTTTTTCAATCTCAAAATGGAGGACCTTGACGAATATAATGAGACCTTGATGAATCTTTTCTCAATCATCAAAAATTCTAAATCTAGATATGAAATATAATGAGACCTTGATGAAGGACCCAATTACTAGGTAGATCACAATATCTAAGTCTTAGATTGTTAGAAATGTGCCTTGATGAATAAACAATGGATGCTACTTTTTGCTACCTCCCACGTTCAATTATCACCACCTCAGTTTGTGGCTAGCTGTAGTAGGTTCCCACCTGGTGGTTGTAGAAGTAGGAGACAGTGCTTTTTTGGGAGACTTTGAGGCATGAAATGAAAAAGGCAATCTATGGTGTGACTTGGGAGTCAAGTTGGTAGATGGAAGGATGATCGACCATGACAGGTGAAATGCATGGATCATGGGAATGGGAAGGGGCACAACTGTTGGCACTAGGGGAAGGACTTGAGGAAAGAGCACCAGGTGTTGATGCTTATATACCAACACACATAGCGACCTGGTTTATTTTCTTATACTAAACTAGTGGCATTCGTATTTTGCAGGCAAGGTAGATCTAGGTGTTTGGGCTTGGCTCACATAGCACAGGCTTTAGTTTTTGAGAGATGGGAGAATAACAGGTCTAATTTGAACCTGACCTGATTAATCAGCAGGTCAACTTTGGTTAGTGGGTCTAAGGTCTGGAATAAAACTTTTCCGTTTATCAATCATGTTAGGTGGGTCAATGTACTTGTGACTTGGTATATTGGTGACTGACACCTAAGCGTCAGATTGTGTTTGGATTGCGTCAGATTTTCCACCCCTGGGAATGGAAGGGGCCTGCTTTTAGGCCTTGGAAGCCAGTTGGTAAGAAGGGCAGCTTTAGGGGACATGCAGTTACACAGATGAGTCTTTTTAAAGCATGTATAGAACACAGTCTTTAGGTAATGACAAAAGCTAACAAGTCTCATATAGAAAAGGCATACTTCAATGACAAAGGGAAATATAGGAAAAAGGGAATGGAACAGAATACAATTTAATATTTTTGTGCCTTATTGTTAGCTCTTTTTTTATTTTTCTAGAACCTTCTATCAAAAAGTTGGTTTTGCAGGTATAATCTTTCTCTGAGCTTTGAAGAATCAATTTTTGGAGGGAGCCGGAATATTAATGTTACTCGTTTTGAAACATGTGACACTTGCAATGGTACTGGTGCAAAGTCTAATAATTGTATAAAGTCATGTACAGAATGTGGTGGGAGGGGTGGGGTCATGAAAACTCAGAGAACACCATTTGGTGTAGTGTCACAGGTAAGATGGTTGTATGAGTTGTCCTGCATATTAATAACAGCTTTCTTCATTGTATAATGCTGGCATTTAGTTTTGTATCCATATTACTATCTTGTCTTGATAACTCGTGATTCATTTTTATCTGATTTGCCTTTATTCAAAATTGAACTGCACTTTCATTGAACTCAGTTCTTTTTTTTGTTGCTAGTACATGAAGAAGGAAAAAAAAGAAAAAAAGAAAAAGAACAAAATAAGTCTGAGTTCACCTTACTAGGGGAACCGATTTTGTCAAGCGTTTCTATATTGAAAGCATCTCGTAATGAAGTCCTGATATAAGTGATAATTTAGTCATCTGTAGCTAAGACTTTCTTTGATGCTTTTGCCAGCTTGGAGATCTGAGCTATTAGGATTTAGAATCTATAAGTAACACTAAAAGGGGGTAAATAGGTTAAGTGATCCCATTTTTAATTTTTTTCATCTAATTAATTACTCAAATATGCGGAACTAAATATGAAAAAGATAGCAAAAAATGAACAAATTCATAACACACAAGTTGTCTACGTTGTTCAGCACCCTTGCCCTTGTTCAGCACCCTTGCCCTAGGTCAACAAAGAAAAATAACCACTAGTAGTATGTCCCCACAAAATTGCAGTGTAATTAGCTAATGTCAGACTCTTAATATATTGACTAACTTGTTGTATGCCTCATACATTGAAACAATCCCTACCTAGCAGAAATATTCCTGACTATGCAAGTTGACACTAACATGAGAATCCAAATCACAACTTAAAAAATAATAAAATACTTTTGAAAACCCTTTTAATCAAAAGAATAAACTCCACAAAACTATGTGACTGTTTCCATTGTGCATGTTGGCCTGATGTCTCTTGTGTTTTAAACACATGCCATCTTAATCTCTGTGCGGCACTTGTTAACCTTCAAACATCTTGTTTTTTCTTCATCATAACCTTGTATATATAATAGTTCTGTGCAGCATACAGTTACGACAAAATAAAGATTAGAATACAACATTGCAAAACTACTACAACTAAGAAAATCTCCTTGTTAATTTGTTGAACCTCTTCTTGTTAGGTCGTTAAGATATCCATTTTTGTTAATTTCTTGAAGCCATTTTTTTTTAATGTTGTTGAGATCCTGATTCTTGATCATCAAATTCAATTAAACTTTAAACATTTGCTTCCTTCTCAAATAGAAGTTAGATACTAAAACATTGTTTGTTAATCAACAAATTAAGAATCATGTTGACACCAACCTCCAAGAATCTCCTCTTTTGATGATAACGAACTACCCAATGAAGATTTTAGGAAATGTATAATATGTGTATATCTTGTAGTGTTGGCACATTGTAAAACCCCCCCTATCTACATGTTCCCCGTTATTAATGCATACATAAGACATTTGAGAAACTCATCCATTCTTTTCTTGAATTTTTATAAATGTCTTAGTTGAAAGAACATTTAGATATAAAATGCAACATTGCATAATATTCACATAATACATGTTCATAAATTTTCATTGGACAATTTGTTATCATCAAAAGGAGAAGATTATTGGAGATTTACGGCAATGTGATTCTTAACTTGATGATTAACAAACTATAATATAGTAGGTAACTAGTTTTTTGAAGTTATGCACACAGTTAATTGGATTTGAGTATCAAGAATGTAGATGTTAGCAACCAAATAAAAAATGGCTTCAACAAATTTGACAATGGTGATCTCAACAACATAACATGAAGTGACTTCAACAAATTAATGAAAAAAGATTTTCTTAGTTGAAGTAGTTTTGCAATGATGCACATCTTTATTTTGTTGTACAAACTACTATACCTATAAGGGGGTCGTATCAAGGAAAAAAAAAGAATTTTTGATGGTTAATGAGTGCAGCTTGGAGTTCAAGATAGAGGGTATTGCAGAAGTCAAACCACAGAAGTTTTTAGGCTCGTGCAAAACGGAGGCAGTCACACAAGTTCACTTCATCCTTTTGATTAAAATGGGTGGTAATAAGTATTTGATTATTAGTTTCTAAAGTTATGATTTAGATTGTTAAGTGCTGGTTTGCAACTCGTGGGATAGAGAATATCTCTGTTAGGTAGAGATTGTATCGGGTCTTTACCAACTTAATCTAGGGTAGATTAAGAAAGTTTGATTTGGCTGGCTATACTAGACTTGCATGGGGACATACAATTAGTGGATATTTTTCTCTGAGATGGATGTAGGTAAGGATGCCGAACCATACATGCATCTTATGTGTGTTTTGATTTGTTATTTGTTTACTATCTGTCTTATTATATTTTCTTCTGCGTATTTGAGTTAGTAATTAACTATTAAAAAATCACTTACCTTATTCAACCCCTCTAGGGTTGATCATAGATCCAGTTTGTTGATTGGTTTCCTTCCCTTATTCAACTTAATTGGAAAGTCAAGGTCATTGTTTTGGCAAAGTAGTAAGTGCCACTTGAACTTATGCAGCAACCGCCTCATGGGTTATTGAACTTAGCTTGACATTGTTATTATTAAAATAAGATTTAGAAGAAGGTCAGGGATGTTTCATTGTTATACAAGCACTGATTGAAAAATTGTGTTAAATATGCCTTGAGCCATCAAAATCATCATTTGAAAAACCTTGAATTATACACTGGAGTTAAATTGGTGGGCTCTGGACAAGATTGTGTAGATTACAATTGACAATTTAAAGAATGGCAAATTGATTTGTAAAGTTGTCACAACTTGAAGATGTTGCAATAGTTACAAGGTGATAATTGGGTCATTCTTCTTAAAAATTGGGATGGGATTATATTGTGAAGCACTAATACTTCGTCGAAGGAGTTGTACTCATGTTGAATACATGCCCGATACTCGCTCACTCCGATACTTGACCCGATACATCTCAGATACTTTTTGTTTTGTCGTATCCAAAATTTATAGCTTATGAAGCATGGACACAGAGACAGATACGATACTACATGGATATAGGGACACAAAAAATCCTTAAAAAGTATGACATCAGAAACGACAACATAATTATGTGTTTTTTTTATGCATGTGATATATATAATACACATCCAAACTCGTAATCATTAAGACATTTTTTTCGTTAAATTAGAAAGAAAAGAAAAAATCTTAATGATCTAAAACATAGATTATAATCAAGTGACTATATTAAAGAAAATAATTTAAATCCAATCCAATGGCTCAGTATCTTGGATGAAATATTTGATGTCTCTATTTTTGCATAGCATTTGGGACATTAACTTTGTATTCCTTTTATGTCAAAAGAAATTTTTTTTTTATGATTTTTAGGCAATTTACAATGCCATGATGGTCAACATGCAATCTCTACAACTTTTGAAGTGAATACAATCAATGACTCGTGATTTGTATGGCTTTTTGAAAGTGGACACAGCTCTGACACACAAGCTTTTGAGTTCTTAGAGTTTGACACGGCTGTGATATGTCCGATACGTAACGGCAAGTGTTATATAAGTGTTGGTATATGATAGATATTTGGCGCAGATATGAACTCACTTTAAAGTATTCGTGTTTCGTAGTTTACAACGTATCCTAGATGTACCACAAATATCTCGTAAATTTAGCTGATATTAAAAGGTTAAATATTGAATGTACAAGTGATGAATTAAGAAATAATGAGGCGTGACATCTATGCAATTTGTCTAGACATATTAAGAAAGAATGTGATTGCGCACACAAATTTAGATAACTCGAAAATATTTTAACTAATCTAGATATTGTAATGTTAATGCACATGTATAATTTTACTACTAATGTATTCAACCTGTTAAATGTCGGAATCGCCTTATCCATGCACCACTTATATGGTACATATATCAAGTTCATATACTTTTATGTGTAATTATATTCATATACAATTTATGTTGTATCCTTGTTATGCCCGTGCACTATTTTTCAAAATTAATATATCATCGTGTCCGTATCTTATCTTATCTGTATCCTACATCCATCCATGTCCATGCTTCACAAGGTAACATGGGGTTGTGTCGGTCATCTGGAAATGGCTACGTTCAAGGTAAGATTGAGCAATGTTCTGATTCTTATCTTATGATCACAATATGGGGTTTGAAGGTGACTGAACCAATTGAATATGGTTTGGGTATGTGCAATGAAGAACATAAGCGCATCAGTGAAGAGAACCTATAGGATCATTGTCAATGGCACAATAGGGACTAAGGCCTAAAACAAAGATGGATAGAGACAATTGAAAAAGATATGAGAGTTGTTAAGCAGAGAGATGACCCTTGACCTTTCTAAATGTTAGAAAGGAGTGCAGTAGCCAACCCCAAAATATTGAGCTAAAGGCTTTGTTGTTGTTGTTGTTTCTTTGAAACCGGAGTGTCCATGCGTGACAACCCTTGGGGTAGAAAGTAAAGCTATTTCAAAAATTGTACATTATGTAAGTATGCTAGAGGTAAAGGAGTGTAGCTTGTCCTTGTTCTAATAAAACACTAACAAGAAAAGGCTTCCAGGCTGAGGTGAATTCTTCAACATGAGATTCCAATAACTATTTATGTCATATGTGTGATTTACTTCAATCATTTGGCTATGTGCACATCTGTAATTTCCAATCTAGCGTCCCAGAATATAATGCAAGGCAAACCAGGTTGTAGATTGACTGTATGAACTCCTATCATGTTTATTGATGTTAATTGTTATCTAAAATACTATACATATGAGATACACCTCCATGCGTAATGATTTGGAAACAGATCCTTCCCATTCAAATTCAGTGGCCTGAAACTAATTTAAGTTATCATTATCAACTCCATTCAAGTTGAGTTACATCTTTTGGGTGGCTAAAAACCAAAAATCAATCAGGTTTGAGTTTTTTTCCTGTGCATCAAGTAATTGCCTGCTGAATTTTAGTTTAATGCTTTACAGTGTTTGAAACTGAACAAGAATTTGTGTGTAGGGTTAATGTTTAGATCATGATCAAAGGTTAGGATCAAGAATAAGTGTGTAGGATTTTAACTTTTTAGATCATGAACACAGGTTTGATTTGTAACCTTTTGATGCTTGAGCAAAAAATCATCAATAGCATTATCTTTTTTTTTTAATATAGCTTTTAGTACATGTAGTCATGTAGATAAAAAATGAACTGTGTGTTATCCAATTTCATCTCACACAATGTGCTTTGGTAGGTGGCCATAAGCTTTGTTGTTACCTGGGAGCACTAAAGTTATTCTTGTTAAGAAATAATTTAGTTTTCTAATTGTAATGGGATTTGAATTCTCTTATATTAGGAAATGTGATAGGACTTGAATTGTCATTGTATTAGTTTCCAACTTGTATTAGGAATTGAATTCTCATGCAACTATACATATATGACATCGCCCTTATCAATAATACAACAAGAACAACAACTATGATTTTTATCCCAAAGTACATGAGATTAGCTATACGAACCAAAAAAGTGTTGCGCTGGATTAATCACATAGATGATCCTTCTCCACTCATTTTTATTTAGCTGCCCTTAACAATAATAACCCATATACTTTATATTTCTTATATAGTTCTTGTGTATGTATAAATTCACTCATCCACACATGCGCGCATGCATAAGCATGCACACATACAATGCACTTTGGTAGATTGGGTATATATGAATTTTCATATAATCCACAAACAATAAGGGTGCATTTTAGAGGCCTTCCCCCCAGCCATTAAGTGGTTGCCAAGTGATACTTTTTCCATTGTTTTAAATATCGGCCGCAACGAGTGATATGTCGCCCGATACATCATTTTGGTGTATCTACGATATGATACAAAAGCCTGATATTGGCTCATATGCTTGATATATCATCCGATATCCCTTTATCGAATCTCATGAGCCATGATCTAGACATCTTTAAAGCACGACTTTTCTCTGTATGTCTTTAAGGCTTGTAAATTATGATGAATGAACTGGACTGTTCATTCGCTATTTAACTTATGATTCATGAGATTCCCTTGGTTATATTGTTTCTTACTAATCAATATTATATATTTTGTTGAAAATTGATATATAGAACACTTCCAAGCATTGTCAATGCCTAGATACGACATGCATGGCCATGGTGGACACCCTGTGTAAGTGTCAGAATGCAACACTCAGTGTCCATGTTTTCCGTATCATGGTGAAAATCATTAGTTTGTTTCTGTATTTAGATGTAAAAGTGCAACGAGGTAAGTCAATTACCATAATGCATCCATTCTACATTGTAGGCTGAGATTGTTGTTGGCCTTCTATAATCCTTGGTCACTTGAAATGTTTAATTGCATGTAGGAAAAATTAGGAGATTGTATTGATGTTAAGTTTCCTATTTGAATTGTTTCTCCTCTTTGTCATGAGTCCTTCTATGAATTGATGCCATATTTATCTGTGTAAAATACTTGTTAATAATTTGTTTCCACTTTGTCATTATACATCCCTCTGAGATGGCCAATGAAATAATGAGCAGCATTTCTTTCTATGATCAAGATGCTTATAACAAATTGTGACTGATCTGTGCAAGTCTGTTAATGTAGGAGTTGTCTTGCATAACTGGTGTTGTACAATGTTTGCTTATTTTGTTGTTGACTGAATGCTTGTCCACTGTATACATTATTTTTTCCTTTCTTGCTGTAGAAATTTGTAGGCAGGAGTTTAGTATAAAAGTTAATGAAATTTGAAGGAAATATTACATGCACACTAGATAAATTTCTATCTATAGACAAAAGTAAAGTGATAGACAAGCCTTTGCACGTTTGTGGAAGTTCCAATTTTTAGGTGCTTTTCCAAAGTGATTAAAAACTAATTTCATTAAAAACTTATTATTATTTTTTTAAAGTGATTTAAAACTAATTTCCAAACTAGTTTTTGCCTATTCTATGCATCTTCTGCAAAATGCCAGTAAGATACATGTGGTATTTAATAGTTTTAAAATATTTCGCAAGAGATGTAAAGATCCTATTTACTATAGACAAGACATTTGGAATTGATTCAATGCCATTTGTACTAAGAATATTGGCCGAGTTGATAAGAAAGACGGCATACAGATTGAGGGTTTTTACACGTTATTTATATAGTAAAGAAAATATAGAAATTACATAAAAGACTCTCAATTTTCTAAATATCCTAATAAATATAAATATTTATAGAGACAGATGGAAGCTTCTATTAACAGTAACTTAAAATGTTTTGGTAGACATTGAACTATTTGTGCACTGTTTTATTCAATTTTATAAGCTGGATTGTAGTGTAGAAACTTTCTGTTTTGAACAATTTAAACTTTTGAGCTCACATTTTTCCTCTTGGAAAGTAGCCCGGTAATGCTTATGCTTAGGTAGTTAACTACTTTTGTGTGACTTAGTGTTTTTACAAATTTCACATTTTCATGCATTTCATAGTTCTACAGTTCATTATATACTGATTTCAAATTCCATATACAATCTTATAACTATTAATTGATACTTTATAGAGATCAATTGGAAAATATGTACTGTTAATATATTGATGTCCTGTTCTGAACTAATTTTACTAAGCATCTCCTTCATCACATAGGTATCTTCTTGCTCAAAATGTGGTGGGAATGGTAAGACAATCACTGACCAGTGCAAAGTTTGTGGTGGTGAAGGAAGAGTACAGGTGAAGAAGAGTGTTGAAATTGATATTCCAGCTGGCGTAAATGAAGGATTCACCATTCAAATTCAGGGCGAAGGAAGCTTTGATAAGAAAAAGCAAGCATCTGTCGCACATCATATTTATTTTGAAGTATATTGATTTTCTGCATATTTAAGTTCTACATCTACAAATTTTTAAAATAGCTGCACACTCTATAAAAATCAAACCTTTGCTGTTGTCCTTTTTCAATAAGTTTTAGGTTATATATTTGAGCTATAAGGTATTGCTTAGACTTCTTTCCGGAGAAAATGACCATGTTGGCTATCCCAACATGCGAGCCTTCTATATTAGTTCTTGATGTATAAAACATTTTAAAGGATGTATAATCCTAGGATATACATGTTTATCAGATTCTTCTATTTTAACATCCTCTTCTTTTGCATGCATCTTGATCTAATTCTAAAAGCAGAAGTGATCCATGTGTTTATCTAGCTTATAGATGCTGCATAGATAATCTAGGATTTTAAAATGTTAGAAGTGGTTCTTTTAAGCAATAGTCATAATTTATGAATCACTTTCTCATTCACATGTGAACGTTTTCATGCAGAACTCAGAATAATTTTGTTTTAGTGTTCCGCTCATATGAAATAGCAAATTTGTTTCTGTAACGCAAACAGAGTTCTCTTGATGCCTGTATCTTTTATATGCCAATATGAATCGGGCAGATATGCTAAATCACTTAGACATCTTAATATCACATAATTTGAGCTTGATATGCATTCTAGTTTTTATTTTTTTCAAAGTTGTCTAGTTTGTTGCCTTTTGTAACTTTCAATCATATTGATCAAGACCAATTTCATTGTGCAGTGGGATCGTGGGTGATCTTTATTTATTCATTCATGTGGATGAGAAACCAAGAATTCGGAGGGATGGTCTTAATCTATACTCGGACATCAGCATTGATTATACGGAAGCAATATTAGGAACTATAGTTAAGGTAACCTTGTTCGAATATTACAAGCTTTCGTTTATAGTATGCGGTGCAATTTTTTTTTTAGTATTAGGTCAACTATGCAAACATCTATTCATTATATTTAATAGTATTTTGTTGATTGGATCACTTAAATAATTGATAAACGGGTGTTCAGTGCAATCACATTTTTAATGATTTCAGTATCAACATACTGAAGATTGCTCTCTTTTATATGTCAAATAATTTGTAATCGTTTTTCCATTCGTGGGTGTTAATGTAATTGAACTCTTGGGAATACATCATTTGTGGTAGCCAAGTGATGCAAAACGGAAGAGAAATTAGGGTTTGTGGTAGAGAATTGAGGAAAAAATTAGGATTTTGGGGATAAATTAGGGGTTTGGATCTCACATCCAGGTGAATCACACACCCGTTCTCTCAGGAATCACTAGAAGGAAAGATTTGGGAAGAATAAAGTGTACTCTATTTTCATAACATCATGTCTCTCTAATTAAAATTAGAGTTTTACAATCAATATATAGTAAAACCTACTTAAAAGAAGATAAAAACAAATCTTTTGATATCTACTAATTAAAATTAGAGTTTTACAATCAATATATAGTAAAACCTACCTAAAATAAGATAAAAACAAATCTTTTGATATTCTAACTAAATCCCTAATCCAATTTTATCCAATAAGTAAATTTCTAATCTAGATTAACTTGATCTAATATTAACTCCGTCAATTCTCGCTCGCTTGGAAATATTCACCACCAGTGAGCAACGTTTTAAATATCGGATACCGGCGATGTACCGATTGACAAAATTATATATCGGATAGCGAATACTGGGTGATATGATACTAAATATTAGATGTTATATCGGTATCTTACTGTTAAAGAATATACATGTTATTACATTCATAAAGCATATTAAACTACTTAAAATAAGTTTAAGGTCTTATAAAATACTCACCATGACCAATTTGCTCGAGAGAAGCGGTACGCTTGATAATCAGCAGAGGAGGGAGGTCTGCTCAAGAAAGAGCATAGGAGATCTGTTCGAGAGGGGATGGAGAGCTGAACTATTTGTGAGAGAGAGAGAGGCCATGAGGGCTCATGAATTATCAGGATCGGGGCTTTCGATATTAGCTGCTGGGAGTGAAGAGAGAGGTTCAAGGTTCTCTGTTGTGGTCTATTCGATGTGATTGCTCGATCGATAGAGAAAACAGAGAGAAGAGAAAGAAGCGAGATGTCGAATCGTCAATCGACTCACGGGTTGTCACGGGTCATCATCTGGGCTCAGAGGGTCATGAGGGTCAGGATTTTCGGTAGTTGATGTTGGAAGTGGAGAGGGACAGGTGCAGAGCTTTGTTAGAACTTTTCAGATACGATCGCTTTTTCGAGTAAAAGAAAGAGGAATAAACGAAACATCAAATTGTCGATAAATTAGATTTAGGGAAGAATGAGAAATTAATAATTCAATTATATTTATATAAATGGGTTCGAGTATTAAAGAGTTCGGGTTAATGGGTCTAAATTAAAAAAAAGTAATATGTTAATCTCGCCAATATTTTCCGTCTTATTTACTGGGCGATATATTGTTACGTAATCGATATATCACTTGATGTCAATCCAAAATGAAAACTAAAGAAAATTTTGACTTACCTTGTCGTTTGAGTTTCAAAACTGGGATACCGACGGGTATACTGGTGTTACCGACTGGCGTACTGGTGTTACCAACAGATATTTAAAACACTATCAGTGAACAGTGGTAAGAAGTAAGTTTAATAAGTTAGGATGCAGGCGAGCAATCTTCTTGATATCTGGTAAATCCTTCCACCAAACCAAATACAAGTAAATCAAATATATTCGAAACCAAGTATCAACTATCTTGCATTCTCATGGTAGTGGCAATTGTGGATGTAGAAGTGGAGCGATCTGAAGATTTGTTGCTACGAAGAATGCCATACATAGAACAGGAGCTCGAGGATCAATTGGAGTAGAACGCACATGCGGACCAATAACAATTGAACAAATTGCAAGTGCTGGTGGAATATCCGACTCCGAAGAAATTATAACAATCTCCTGTGAAAATCTGAAAGGACTCATACGCCGAGTGTGAAGAACCTCTACGTTCTGAAAAGGGAACCTCATGAGTGGAACTCTAATCAGTACAAGTCTAGCTGGAAATTTTTGCACTTTATCATGTGTATCTGAAATAGACCAGTAAGCATCATTGCTAAATATAATCTGCCTACAGAGATTCGCATGCAAAAGATGTAGGAAGGATGCAAGTGAATCTATAGGTGAAACACATGTCTACTATAGGACTGGAGTCTATAGGAAATATTGACTTAGACTCGATAGGTTTATAGTTCTTATGCACAAAATGGAGTAATTTATGACTTTGTGTTAGAGTTATTAACCCATTCTTTTTATGTTTAGAGGGACTCTTGGGTGGGGAAGGGGTTAACATAATTTTCTTTTAATTAAACATAAATATGTGTTGGACTTTCCGTAATTCTTAACGTCTAAGTCAAAAAATCAGAGTCTATTTAGCAAAATATATGCAGTATCCATGTGTAGGACATCACACCAAACACGAGCACTGTAACGAGAAAACTGAATAGGAATAAGAAAATGCTTAATAATAGCATGAAAATTCTTATCAACTCAAGTGGCATTGTACGGTTGTGGATGTGGTTCAGCTTTAGACTCATCCTCTTAATAGCTGTCTTGGAAATAATATTCACACAATTACCTTAATCAATCATTGCTTGATAACTCTTACCATTGTTTATTACATAGATGTGAAATACATAAAACCTATGCCCGTCCTCATCTCTAGATACAGTATATAAATATCTAACAACATGTAACTTTGTACCTATTAAATCATTCTTAACATTACTAAAATATCCTTGAGGTTCATATATTTCTTCTTCAATCTCATTTTCATCTTCATCATGAACCTCGTCTATCAACAATTTTTTTGTGGGATATTGATAAGCAAAGTGACCAGAATTATGGCACTTGAAGCACTCAGTTTGTTTTGTAGCTGGTTTTGATGACTCACTAGTGATGGTTCTACCATTTGTATCCATAAAATCAATATTTTTATTTCTAGCAGTAGTATCAGACTGTTGCTTGGGATATTCGACGGCTTGAAAGTGCACCTTTTATCGGAAGACATGTGCAAACATGTCTCATAGTTGAGAGCACACTGAAATGCATACTCAACAGAATCTAAAAAGTGTGTAAGTACTTCACACTTGAGCTCGGACTTGAGTCTAGTGCGAAATCGTGAAAGGGTTAGACGACTATATTCTTGAATATCACATCACACTAAGAGCTTATCAAACTTATACATATATTCTTATATTCGATTATACTCATTTTTTCCTGTCTTAAATTAGACTATTGATCAATAATACAATATTTAAAAGTTGGAGTATGATAGTTCTTTCTAAACTCTTCTTTTATGTGGAACCATGTTGATTTATGTTGCTTTCTTACTAACCATCTCTTAATAGACATCCAGTACATTGTAGCTGACTTTTGTAGCTTTATCTTAGCGAAACGGACCTTTCAGGATTCTGACATCTCATACTAATAAAAAATATGGTCCATATCCGTTAACCAATCATAGAAATGCCTGGGTCATAAGTAACATTAGGGTCTTAAGTGACATCAAAGAAGAGACATCTGCCTTGACTTTAATATCATCATGTGATTGTTCATCCTCAAAAGTGTTATTTCTTCCAGTGTTATAATGTTTTTCTGGCCTACCCTCATTCCTTTGACTATTTTCATTGGGTTGTTGTCCATCGACCCGTGTCTCTATATTATTTAGACATGTGTTGATTACATCTAAGCTCGTTTGAAGTTTTTGATTAGTGTCTATATTTTCGTTTAATTTAATTCAAGATTTCAGTGAGATCCATGACTTCTCAAAAATTTTTACCACTACGAAGCATGTAATATCTATTCTATATGCAGTTGCAATCAAGCAAATAGATGATTATGCAATATCTGTCCTTTTTGATTCGTAGTTTTCATTTGAAATTCTTTTAACAGATGAAGTTTGGCAAAAATTTACCAAGGATTTAAGATGATTGTGCGATCTATGTCAAATGGTTGCCATGTCTTTCCCAACAAGTTTGACAAGTAGATAGACGATGGTCTCTTCAAGCATTTAATGTGTTTTATCAAGAAGCTTAAACTCAAGAATCCAAGTGTCCAATTGCTTTACATAAATGTTCGAAAGAGTTTAACATACTTTTTTGAGTTCACGCTTGACCATCGAGTTTCAGCTTGTATTATCTCTAGTATAAATAAAGTTGACATTTGGCGTTCTCAGATTTCATCCTAGAATTTGATATGATGGTCAGTTTTTATTTTTTATTTTTTATTTTTTTATCGTTATAACCTTGGCTGATTTGTTATTCTATTATTCCATTTTTTTTTTAAATAAATTTTGGTTCCATCTTTCTATGTCTGAGTAATAATACAACTTTTTAAATATGTATCTATTAGAACTAGAATTAAGCTCGGTAAATCTTGTAAACTGTAAATAGTATTGTCTATGGTTTTTGGTACAGTCTAGAAACATCTCTGTTATATGATTGTATTAGTTTTTTTTTTTTTTTTTTTTTTTTAACTAATTTTCAGTCGGAAATGATAAAGTCGGAATGCATATGCAATTGGCTTGAATAGTATCCACTATGTTTTTATCGTTAATGGCCCTGCAGTGCCCTCACTAGCTCAGCAGCTAGTTGTTTATTTTCTGACAAAATATTCTTACATAGATATACTAATATAACTTTGCAATATGTTATATTTCACATGAAAAATGAAATACCATCTCAGGTTGAGACAGTTGAGGGATATAGGGATCTCCAAGTCCCTCCTGGGATACAACCTGGCGAGACATTGAAGTTTGCTAACATGGGGGTTCCAAATATCAATAAACCTTCAGTTCGTGGTGACCATCATTTTATCGTCAGGGTAGAGATTCCAAAAACTATCAGGTTTGCATCTAACTTACTGCTTTTAGCTTAATAAATTTGGTTATGCCTGAAAGTTGTGAACAATGAGGATATGGAGTGTTTCAGTTCTGCAAATCTACAATCCTGAAAGGGGTTAATAGGATCATTTGCAGTGAAAGATGAGGATGCTAAAAAACAATGTAATGGTAAAAGAGTAAATATTAGCAATGTTTAACCAGGATGTTGAGTGCTTAAGAAAAGGGCAACCCAGCGCATGATGCTCACACATTTTAGGGTCTTGGAAGGGTTTGATGTATGCAGCCTCACCTCTGCTTTGCGATCCAGGAGGATGTTTAGTGTTTTAGTAAAAGGATAAGGTACGATAAAGAATGGAAGGAAGAGCCTAAACTACCACAAACAAGGGCATGTTGTTCTAGTTGGGCCCGAGCAGCAGGCAAGTTTCGTGCCTCTAGTGCAATTTGGCCACTATTCCACCAAGCAACCTTTAGAACTGAGATAAGAGATATGACAACTCTTCAAAGGCCATTTGATTCACAAATGAGATTGGAATCTAGGAAAGAATACAGAAGATGCCTTCTGTGCTCAAAAGACTCGGTGTACTTATTAATGTATGTTTATAATCTCTAAAGTTGTCTAAAGTACTTTAGGTCAAAAAATAATGTGACTTTTTTCGTTGTGTAACAGTGTTCTGTATAGTTGTTTAATGTCATATTTTATGTTCGAGAATAAAAGGCAATAATTTAAACTTAGATAGAAATGATTATATGTCCAGGAACCAAAGTCTTGTTGCGTTGAAATTGTTGAAGAAGGAACATCGAGAAGGAAGACTGCCAGATAAAATTAATTTGGGGTATATCTAAGTAGTTTATGGCATGATTCTGTTGGGACGTCTGATGTTATGTTATTCATGGGTTTCTGAGTAGATTCTATTCTCCTGTACACTTTTACTTCGTCATGAGCATCCACGGGCATTATTTGCATTGATCTATGAAAAACTGATCTCATTGTCACCACTTAAACTCCCTCCGTGAAAAAGTGTTCATTATATGCTTGACTTGTAAGTTTCAAAATCATTTGAGTTGCCTTGGTGCTTTTGAGTTATTCTTTTTCCTTGTGTCTATTTTTTAGCAAGGTTTTATCTGTCGGCTGATTCTAATATATATCACATATTGTATCAGATTTTAAGGCACCTGTATGCAATATATCATACAATATTGAGCCAGTGTTGCCGATATTTCTGACATTGCTGATATAATGCACTAGATATTACCTATTCCAATACCATAATCATCAGCAGTTTCCAATAGCTTTTTTGATATGTAAACCTTGCTTTTGAGGTTATTGATGCTGTTGTGGTATTATGTATGCATTAAATACTAAATAGTATTTCTTCAATAAGTGTGATATGGGCTATATTGTGAATCAACTAGTTTTTTATGCATGCTTTGGCATTATATTTTTGATGTTATTAATCTTGTGTCCCATCACAGTGATGAGGAGCGCTCACTAGTCGAAAAGTTGGTTTCACTTAGGAATGCTTCTACCAATGACGCTTTCTCATCAAAAGGTAACAAAATTTTCCACCCTCCAGAAATTGATGTATAATTCCTTTTGCAGTAAATGTTTTCTTTTAATTTCATGCACCTATTTTAGGTAAGCTACAGGAAAACATTGGCAAACACAAAATGAGCAAAAGGCATAACCGAGTTTTGCAAAAAGAGACCAGACGTTCCTTGTGGAGTACTTTAAAGATATTGTTTGGGTAAGTTGTTATTGAATCATTTCTGCTGATTTTCTTAAAGACTGTGATAGACTTGAGTTGTTGCGGGCAATGTTTAAAATAGCGATAACGATAACGTAACATTTTGCCTCTGTTAGGTTATGGCGCATATAACATAATGCATAACGTAGGTTATGTAATTTCCTACTTATTTAATAAAA
Organism: Dracaena cambodiana; assembly: GCA_036321105.1. Taxonomy (NCBI): domain Eukaryota; kingdom Viridiplantae; phylum Streptophyta; class Magnoliopsida; order Asparagales; family Asparagaceae; genus Dracaena; species Dracaena cambodiana. The sequence continues at coordinate 45,593,810 of JAYEPQ010000005.1, forward strand.
ATAAATATAAAATATAAAAAACAATTTCTATAAATTGAAATATAAATTTAAAATATCTTTAAAAAAGAATAATAAACCATTTTATAATCATAATCTATTCTAATTTTATATTAAATTTTACAATAAATTTCACATTTATCTTCATAAATTATATTAAGTCTGCAACCATAATTCCAGTCATCATTTAAACAAAAAAATAATATTTTAATTTTTCATTTCAATTCCAGTTATTGTTATTGTTGTAATTTATATTTTGTAATGATCAATTTATCTTATTTGTAATTATTGATTTCAGTTCAATTAAAAATTTAATACAATCAACAAGTAAGATATTTCAACAATCGAAGAGGAATTACAAATGAATAAGGAAACAATCGCAATTAACAATTCCACAAACAATTATACAAACCAACAACTAATCAAGTAATAAAATTACAGCAATTCGCTAATAATCAAAATAATAATCAACAATTTTATAGAAATTACTAAAAAAATAATTGTAAATAACATAATGTAACATTACGTAATATAACGTAAAATAATATAAAAAATATACTGTTACGGTACATTAAGTTATTTCTAGTTGTTACGTAGCGCTGGGGTTTCGTTAGGTTACGTAACGCAATATAACGGGTTTCATAATGCGTTATTTTCAACATTGGTTGCGGGCATTATATTCTTCCCATTAACATATAAAAGTTTATAGCTTGGATCATCCCCATTCTTAATTCTCACTCCGCTTAATTTTGTAGTATTTGGCAAACAGTTACCATTATAAGAGAAAATGTTATGTTACATAATACCGCTAGCTCTCTAAAAATAGAATTATAGTTCAGGTTATGAAATAGTCAAATAGATTTAATTATACGTCAAAGCGTCTATATATATATATATGTGTCATAATATCTTACAAATCAACCCACACTCGATGTGGGACAAAACACAAATATGTAGGCTTTCCTGCAAGTTGGAGTATAAATATCATTCATGCCTAATTTGTTACACAAATTATAGAATATTGTCGTCGACATAAGCTTTAATCAGAATATCAGTCTACTGCTCTGATGATGAAGTGGAGTACATATCAGCTTCTTGGTCATAACATTTCGAACTAGATGATAGTCTACCTTTGTATGTTTGGTACGATCATGAAACACTGGTTTTTTCGAAATATAGATGACAGAGTGATTATCACAATGTATGGGCATATGAATCTTTGGCTTAAAATCAAACTCAGTCAGCAAACTTGGGCATATGAATCTTTGGCTTAAAATCAAACTCAGTCAACAAACGTTTCAGTTATAGTAGTTCACATGTAGTATGTGTCATAATCAAATAATTTGCCTTGACACTCGACCGAGAGCACATCTTATTTCTTACTTCTCCAAAGTATCCAGCAACAAACTTCCTACCACCTTTTATCCTCTTCATATCCTGAATCTGAAAAGTAGAGGTGTAAACATATCTATGTTTCTTATAGAATAATCCCTTTCCGGGTGAGACTCTTGATGTAAGCCAGAACCCTCATAGTAGCCTTCTAATGAATGTCGCTTGGTTTATACATGAATTGACTCAGCAATCCAAGAGCAAAAGAAATATTAGGCCTAGTAAATGTGAGATGGATAATTTTACTAATCATCCTCTGATACTACTTAACGTACTCATACGCTGCACTATCTTCACTCTATAAGTTTAGATTTAACTTTATTGGAATACTAGCACGTTTGCACCCAAGTAAACTAGTCTCTTTCAAGAGGTCTAACACATACTTCCACTGAGAAAGAAGTAGTCTACACTCCTGATAAGCAACCTTAATTCCAAGAAAATATCTCGGCTTTCTTATGTTTTTGGTCACAGAATGTTGTTTAAAATATTCATTTATCTCAGTAAAGGCTCTTGTATCGTTCCAAATCAATAGAATGTTATCCATATACACTGCAAGAAGGACAATATCAGAGGTAGTATGCGACACAAAGATAGAATGATCATAGTACAATACTGAAAACCAGTACCAACAATTATAATGAACTTTTCAAACCAGGCTCGAGGTTCGAGAATTTTGCTTCAATTTGTAACTCATTTCTTCAGTTTGCAGACCATATTTTTCCCTGAGTAACACACCTTAGTGGTTGCTCCATATAAACTTCCTTATGCATATCACCATATAAGAAGCTGTTTTAGACATCTAATTGGAACATCAGTCGATCCGGATTTATAGTAAAAGAGAAGAGGATGCATATGAAGTTCAGATGAGTTACAACAGAAAAATTCTCAAAATAATCAACACCATAGTTTCGGGTGAAACTTTTTGCAACAAGACGAGTTTTATAGCAGTTTGTAGAGTTATTTGGTTTGTGTTTCTTAGTGTACATGGATGCATCGTACGAAGCACTGAACAATTTCCAAATTCCATAAGAGACTAGCATATGCATCTCATCTGTGGATTGCTGTCAGGCTAGTACTAACATAGCTTCCTGAAATTTATAGAAATTGAAGACAAAGAAAGCGCAAATTGGTGAAATAAGAGTGTAAATTTATCATAGGAAACAAATGTAGCAATAGAATATGCAGCAGTATAGCGATTTATTTTTCTGAAGAGCAATGGAAAGATCAGAGTCAGAGAGGGTGAGGGTTGTGGATGTGGAGGACCTTCAGTTAAAGTTTGAGGAATAACTGGTAGTGATTTTGGAGGAGGCACTTTCGGATGTCAAGCTAATACTAATAGTGGTTTCGATGAGGCGACTTCTTAATCTCTGTACTAGGCACCTGCGCCATCTCGACTCTTGTAGGAGACACAAGCAAAGACAGAGGAAGAGAAGGCAGCAATTGTCTTAGAGACGATGAGGAAGTAAAATATGGTCGTACTCTAAAAAGGTGCATCAGAGATAAAATACTTTCTAGGTTCGTTATATCTGGTTAGCCATCAAGAAGATGTCCAATTTTTCTTTGTGCTCCTTTGAACATGAGAAAGAATTGAGATTATAATAGATAATTATCACTATTAAGTTAACAGTGATAGCAATAAGTATGTGTTGAAACATATGTTTTGAATCATTAGATATAGCAGCAGCAATAACATTAGAGGCGTACTAGAAACACTAAATGGTGAAGTCATAGTAACAAATCGAAATCCAACTTACAGAAAATCAATAGATGATGAGGAGTAGTCAAAGCAGTAGTTAAAAAAACATCAATGATACCAAGATCAATTAGTAGTAGGAACTACAGAAAGTGCTAGAGGGATCATCTCAACCACCAGATGGCACAAGAGGAAAGGCAGCTACTGCATGCTACTGCCATGGTAGCTATTGCTATTGTCGACTTTGGTGGCTTTGGCTGCTGCAGCAGGTGGCTATGTCTACTGCTGCCAATGGCTGCGGTGGTGCGGACCCGTGGCAGGGAGGGAGGGAGGGAGGAGGGAGGGGTGGCGCGCGCGCGCGGGGGGGGGGGGGGGGGGGGGTGGGGTGTGGGGGTGGGGTGTGTGGAGAGATTTTGGATTGGAGGGTTAAGATTAGATTAAAATTCAGATGAAGGGCTCAATTCTGTTTGATAACAAAATTTTGATACCATTTATGAAATAATCATATAAATTTAAGTATATGTCAAGGGGTCCACATATATAGGTGTCATAACACCATAAAAATTAACCACACCCAAAGTAGGACTACACACAGATATAGTCTAATAGTTCATCTGTAAAAATTGACAAATAGATGTCAATTAAAAGCAAAACAACTTTATTATAGAAAGAAACGACAAGAATCTAGTTCAATATAGAGACTGCCATTGCGCTACTCTTCTATTAATATTATTCTTTTTCATCAAGAACGAACATTGCTTTGTTACCCAAATACCATCCGCCTATGATCTTCTCTCTAAATCCTGCTACTCAGTTATTCCTACATAATGTTATGGTAAACATCCATATTCTTTCATTATCTCGATCACAGAACATCATTGCTTGAGGGTGAATAAATTTATTAGTTTGAGTTTAGAACCTTTTTATAGTCTTGACTTTTCATATAGTCGTTCTTGGATATTTCAATATAAGGGTATAATAAATATTGTGTTGGTTTTAAATGTCAGAATTATATATGTATATACAATTGCAAGTAAAATTAGCATACTACATACTTTATTTGAAGTCTAAGTTTTGAAAATATATTACCTTTTTAACAGTAGAATTCAACATGAAAGAATTTGCTAAATGTATTACTGAGCATAACAAGTAGTGAGTATCTTTTGAGAGTTCTTCAGAAATTGCATCATGTTTTCTATTTACCATACAAAAACAAGGTGGGCAAGAGATTAATTCCTATGGTAAATAGGAAATGGTGCAAATATTAAAAAAGCCGGATGGAAAAGACCGATAAAGGAAGAAGCAAGTGGAAATAGTATACTCCAAGGAGCACCACTTCCCCCATGGCAAAACAGTTGATACTGATACCAATTTCTATATTTAAACAATGGTTAAGACTCATGACTTAATAAATGGTTAATTGTTTTTGACTTTGAGTCCATGTAGATTTTAGCAGATTGGCCATCCTATCTTTGATTTTGGGCTTTTGCAAGCCAACAAGTGGTATTATAACACATGGTCTAAGGTATTGATTATGGATGCTTGTTTTGCCTTGGGTCTTGGGCTAGGGCTCGGGCTCAAGGTTGAGCTCACCTATCCTGCTGGGTTTTCTTGGGTGCACGTCGCCGTATTTAGTGTGGTCCCTTAGGTATGACTTGGTTCGGCTACGAAGTGTTGATTTAGATGTCGTCTCCATTGCTCATTAAAATACTGGATTGGCCTCTAGATCCTCGATAAGTTGGAGATTTGTCATGGGATAAATGGGTTCATATGGTCATGGTTATATGGAAATGTGATTAAATATTTGGGCTCATGACTGAAAAAAAGTGTTAACCCTTTTGAGTCAATATGGGCCTATACCGATTAATAGTGAGTCTATTTCCAATTTTGGGCCTCCAGATACCAACATTTTTTATGTTTTCCAAGACAAATGAAGTGATTAACAGAAGGGGGAGGAAATGAATTACTTTGAAGTATTTTTATACCCAAACAGGAATTTCGGAAAGTTCACATCACCTATAGTTTATCCTAAACACTGGCACTTTGTAGATCAAGTGGAAGTACTACCCGCACTTTATAGATCAAGTGGAAGTACCTAGAAGTTGTCTCATCTGGAAGTCCTCCGACCTTTTGCTCAATTGACAAGTCTGAGTAAGAAAGGTTTTTGGGACACAATGTATTTATGCTCATTATAGTAAGAAGCCAATCAATTAAAACTGAAAAGGAGGGATACTGGGTCATGTTTCCTTACCAACCAACCACTCTACATTCCATAAGAATTTGGGCAGCAATAAATGATATTTCCTTCATATTGCTAAACAACTAAACATGTATGCCCCTGACACTGGTTGAGGTTCATTTTTTAACAGATAAACTCTTATCCATCCACAAAATTCTCTTATTTCTTTATGTCCAGTATCACTTTAGACTCTGCTTCAGTAGCCTAGCATCGATAGTCTAATCCAAACTATGAACAGTGATGTACCTTCACCAATTGAAGCATGTATATGCTATTATGACTATTTCTTTTATATCCAATATCAATTTAGAGCGCTGCTTCAGCAGTCTAGCTTCATTGCATAGATCCAAATTAGAAATGACGATTTACCTACTTCCAAACTGAAGCACGTATATGCTGTTATCATCAACAAGATACGGCCATAATTTCTGTGGCTTTGAGTATTGTCTATTCAAGACGGAATAATTCTGGAAAGATATGAAATCAAGACATAACCGCTGAATTGTTGAACATAGTATTTTTGGCAATCTAAGAAGTCTTGCTCTCCACTTTCCTAAATTTTATCCTAAAATTTCCAAGCGTTTGCTTTCTAACTTTCCAAATTTATCGAAAAGAATCTTCTGTGACATTAGAACTTAAACTGAAGTATTTCCTTATGGACTTCAAAGATTGCTGGGAGTCAGAAATCCTGTTACATTATAAACTTGTTCTGATTTATGATTTGTTTCATAGCTGGTACCGAAAGAATTAAAAGTTGCCAAGCCTGATAATTCCTATACTCATTCAGAGGGACATCAAGTCTGCTGAGCATTATTTGTTTGGGATTTTAGGACGTAGGTTCGTAACATATTTCAAATTTGGATATTAGTCCCTAACAAATTGTTATTTGGATATTAATCTCCAATTTATTGTGCTTATTTGTTAACAGTCTCTAAGTCTATTTATTTCATATAACTTTACTTAATCACAGCTGGAAATTTAAAACCTTGATATTACCTGTAAGGGGTCAAATTAATTTGCCCTATGCATTGGTTTAAATATCCTAGTTGCGGATATATATCCCCCTTATATATCATTTTTTGTGGTCAGTCGAGACGATACATTAAAAAAAAAAATGAATCATATCATTTTGTGTGCATATCAACTGATATTTGTAATATTGCCTGATATATAGCTCCGATATATCACTCCAATATATCAGCCGATATGGTTGAGTTTTTAACTTTGATTTGGTGTTCGTGCCCAATATTATTTCCATGATCAATGATAAATCCAAATTCTTTTCCCTCTACTTAAATCCACCAGATTTTTAAATTATTTCCTTAGAAATTGGAGAACCAAACTTGCAAATGTACAAATGCTAGAGATCTAATTGCGGAGCTTATTTAAGTATTACTCAATACTTAAAACTCTCTCCAAAATTCTCTTCTTCTTCCCTTCTTCTCTTTTTACTTATTTGCTTGCTCTCTGCTATTGTTGTTGTTACTATGATCATTCTCGCCTTTACTATTATTGCTACCTATCTTTTTTAACTACTATCCTTGTTTTGCCTAAATCTCAAATGTTTCTATAATGTATGTTTTTAACTTTAATTAAATATTGTTCTTTAAGTTATTTTATTCTATTATGCTTATATATATGAACATGTTTTTAAATACTTATATATATGTGTGTCTGTATACACACACACATACACATATAAAATGTCATACTACTAGATGAAATTAAATCACATCTAAGGTATCAAATCATATATTTGATGTGTATATATAATGTTTGATATGAATGTCCCATATAAGGTCGTATCCCCGTTATATCATAAGATATCTGCTATCCGATATGAAAAGAACCCATTCGATATGATTTCGATATCCGATATTTAGAACCATGGTCCTATAATATATCAAAGTCAGCAATCTTCACGGCTATTTGGGAATCTTTTTCATTTATTTTGCACATTTTTTTTTGTTCCTAGAGATTGCTACTATATTTTTAACGTTATCTGAGTTATTTTTGCCGGTTGTAATCAAAGTACTCATGTCGATCACTCATAAAAGTTTTTCATCATCTTCATGTTTTTGCAATAAGGATAGTTAAAAAAGAAGGAAAATGGAGCAAAAAAAAGTGGGGGACTGAATGATTGATGATTAATAACTTAATTTGATTAGTTGGAACTAATTTACTATAATGGTTAATTTTTAATTATGGTTAATTGATATTTTAGATGATATATTTAACAGAGGAACGATTATAAGGTGAGTCTCACATTGTTAAGGAGTAATATCTAAATAATGATAAGGGATTAATATCAAATATGGAATTTGTTAGGGTTCTAGATCCTGAAAACCCTATTTATTTTCCCAAGATCCTTCAGCTTTTTTTCCCCTGATAATAAGGTCATTGTCTGATTAAATCCAAGTTAAATTTCTCTATTGACATCCCTCGGATATGAACTTGGAAACATCCTCTCAAGAGCATGAGGTGTTACTGGCTAGCATAACCCGCTTTTACAAGATCCAGTCAGTTGGAATCCCATTATGGACATAGCTAGAGTTCCTTTTACATAACTGTGATGAAGGCTAGCTGCTTAACATAAGAGGATAATTAGAATAATGACCTGATACATTTATTAATTCCATTTGTCGGCTTGCGACCTCGGAGATAGATACAAAGACAGATGACAAGTCTCAACAATCCATCTCAAACATAATATATTATTTTCTTTCAGAAACGATCCATACTTTCCTGTTTCATATTTCTCCTTATCGTGGCATGAAAGTTAAATTTTTCTTTATTTCTTCAATAAAATTAAATGCTACGCTTCCTAAGCTTCCGTAGTAGCTTCTGGAGTACCTTTCCTCAGTGAATTCAATTCAAAAAATGTTATGTCCATCTTGAATTCATGACCTGGCCTGACTCTTGTGCGCATGCTTAATCACAAGGTGAAATTTTTTCATGGAGCCACCACTTCTTATTTGTGAGTGTGTCTGTGTATACAGATCCAGGGCTTGAACCATCATGTGATATTTTGGGTATTTTGGGGTAAGGGTTCAAGTGTTCCTCTTCCTTGCACGATTTTCCGCATGTTCTTAATTGCGGAGATGTACATAGCATTGACTTCGTTACATGCCCTAGGTTTGTCTATGGGGGTTAATTAGGAGTGTGTAGATCTGTCTTAATCACATCACCATATGTAAATTAACAAAATTACTGTCAATATAGATCTACTTTTCAGTTTACACATTTATGTAAATCTAGGGTTATATTAGGAGCTTGTAGACCTGTTTTAATCACATCAACCATTTTCGAAACAATATTAATGTCAAGGAAGACTACTTTTAGTATATTAAAGTTCAAAATGCACATTTACGTTAATTGAGTATGAGCAATATGGTTAACATGTTGTAGAGGATGAAGTAATTAACATTATGCGACCTGCCTTTGTCCTGGATTTGTAATCATATAGTTGATTGTTCTGGTATCTATAATATGCTTATATTTGAATTAGATTTTTTTTTTTTTTTTAAAAATTTGCTATTGGAAGCGACTCAGAGATGATGGAATGTTTTGTAGACAACAATATAAATAGTAATGTTATGCAAATTGTTATACCTTGGGCAAAATCATATGGTTAATGGATCTGATATCTATATAGATATTTTCTTTGTGCTTCCTTTTTTTCTTTTTTTTTTTAATAATTTCAAGTAGAAGTTTGAAATTATCAAAAGAGATTAGCCAAAAAAAAAAAAAACTTGAAATCTGTTGCTGGATTGTGATCTATGCATAGATTTTTCTATTAAACAATTTATAAAAATGATAATAAATAAATAAACAAGGAAAAGAGAGGGAAAAAAAAGTTCAATGAAATGAAACTATATTTGAACTGCATAGTACCTGCCCTTATTTTCAACTGTCCAAGGTACCGTTTGGCTACGGAATAAAGTTACCTATGAATAATCTGCTGAATTTAGAATGTTATTCTTTGGCTATAGTTATTCCGCCCTTTTAAATAATAAGGTTATCCACAAAGCACAACAGACTCAAATTTGTGTTGGCAATGGAATTATTCTTAGGCTTAGCAAGAACTGTGACACCTACTCTCTCACTTTCCCTTTGGCAAACTGCACTGTTCAGAGAAACTATAAAACAGGCCAACACTCTTTTAGTTTGTGACTTTGTATTGAGGACCAGTAACCAACCTAATTCGAGTAATTTCTGGTTTTGCAGGCAGAACCAAAGGAATGGGTTCGCATCTGTTAGTGTACAGACATCGGCACCAGTGTTGATCAGTCATGGCAAAGCTGATCCTTCTCTTGTGACTTGCATATGTGGAGTTCTTCTTGTAATGTGTTTTCTTTCATTTATACGTGACAGAACAGTCGGTGGCTTATTTTTACATCAGCCCAGCTGTATTTCGTCGCCAAGGAAGGCTAGCACCAAACACTAGAGTATTTAGATATCGTTTCCATCCATTTATGGTTTTCATTGGGAGCCATCATCTTCATCCCCTCTGATGTCAGGGGCTAGGAATTTTGCTGCTCCCACATATCCTCAGAAGTGATCGTCTATTAAGTTATTTCATCAATTTATAGATTCAGGCTTTTAGCAAGGGATGAGAGCTTGTATCTCGTACTTGTATAAATATATCCTAGAACAGATTATACCATTTTCTAATGGAAATACCAGAAAGCAGAGCTGCAGAAATTATGTAGTCCTGATATTCTCCAAAATTTTAATTATCCTTGAGGTTTCTGTGACTGAGGGGTCGAATTTACTTCCTCATGTTCATTTTGTCCAATAAATATTTCGGATCTAATATTTATAATTTTTTCTCTGCCCACCTTCTCCTGTAGCTCTATTGAAAACTTAGTCATTTGATCTTTTCATTTTTTCAATTATATTTCTGTTCAAACCTCCATAGGCCATGATGGTTGATCGAATTTAGAAACGGAAAATGAAAAATTCTACGGTAGGGATGCCTGTTCGGGGAAAGAAATTTTGGAAATATATTAATGAATAATAATTAGTGTTTCAACACTTCTCCAAAAAAAAATAAGGTTTTTCTTCTTTTGTTTTCAAACAAAGCGAGCAGAAAAGAAGATACTATAGTTTTCCTTAAATCATCACTGTTTTTGTTTGGTAGTAAACTGGATATGGAAAAAAAAAATATGCGGAAAAACTATCCCTAACTATCCCCTCTCTCTCTCTCTCTCTCTCTCTCTCTCTCTCTCTCCATTTAATTATTATTATTATTAATATTTTATTTTTATTTTGTAACTAATCATTTTTTTGGGGAAACAATCAAACAAACATAGAAAAACAAGGAAATTGGTTAGAAAACTATTGACAATAACATTCGAAGCTTTCCATCAAACAAGTAACCCCTAAGTTATTTTTTTTTCTTCTCTCTTTTTCTTTGACTATAAAGAAAAATCTTGCTGTCTCTTAATATGCTGTACTGAGATGAACTAGATGTGATAAATTAGATGCAGTGTAATACAGTCTCTCCTCCAAATCCAAGGATTAAGGGTTGTGTGCTTGGTCCAAATAGATTTTTCCAAAAAAGTCAAAAATTTCCCCCTCCATGAAAAACTGGAAACCACTGTCAACTGTTCTGGAAAGTTATAATTTATTTAAACATGAGTTTCATGATTTATTCAGATAATAAGAATTAAAATAGTTTATAATTAGCAACGAATTTCTTCTCTCTCAAGAATACTAGCTACGATTACTGATGTTCATGGAATCCATAAAAAAAACTAGCTACGATTACCAATGTCCATAGATTCAAGAGATGACCCCCACTCGTAGAAATTGCAGCACTTAGTTCTACATACTTTTGTCTGGTAAAATAGTTTATAATTAACTGTAAATTTCTTCTCTAGAAAAACTAGCTACGATTATTTAATAGTTTCATGAGAATCATTATATATATATATATATATATATATATATATATATATATATATATATATATTTTTTTTTTTTTTTTTTTGTCTCATATCTGATATTGGACCGTTGCTAGGCTATTACAATATTTGTTCTCAGTTTTTTTTTTTACTTTACACAAAGAAAGAATATAAAGATCCACGAAATATTAGATATTTGTATTTGTGACTTGGACCTTCCTCTTACTTTTGTGGGATGAAAGAATCCAGATACGAGTCTAGCTTTCCACCAACCTTAGTTACATTTGTTTTTTTTTTAACTTTTTCCTTCTTGTTTTTTCCCTTTAATTTTATCAAACCTCATTAACAGGAAGTAAAAACTAATCTCCTTGGTTAAATTCCCTATTCTGGCGCCTTTCTTCAAAGTCAAAACTACTTAGTTTTGACTGGAACAACCAATAAAAGGATATAATTAAATTAAGAGGACAAGAGATGGATTCAAAGATTCAAATCCTAATTAATTCCCTCAATTGTTTCCTAAGAAAGAAGGAAAGATTTCGTAAATGTATTCTCTCGCTTTTCTTTGCTTCCAAGTTTAAGGAAAGAATTCTAACTTAACAAGCAAATCAACACAGGTAACCTTTATCCTCAAAAAACACACTTTCTACCATCTGCGCTTTACATATTTTCTCAATTAACATTCAATTTTGAGGAAAATCAAAGTTCGATAATACTCAAGAGTCCTTCATGGTTACCGCTTCTTGTTGTAAAGATTTATACGAAGCCATGCTGCTCTTTTTTTCATTTATTTTTTGCTTTCATTGTACATGATCATAAAATTGTATGCTCGTAATGTTAAATCTTTCTTATCATTTGATGTTATATATGTATATATATATATTCCTTTTTGAGTCTTCTTTTGAATCTGATTTCTTGAAACTATGCATCTTCCGCTATTGAAAGCAGATGAGTAATGAGTCAAAACCTCATCATCTTGGATCCAGTAAACGAAATGCAAGATATATATAGCCCAGATAGAACTTTTACAGGCTTTCTGGTGCCGAGGAATTCGAAGATTTTGTCGCTGATTCTTTGCGATCCAGATGATTGTTCAGCCGTTTCGTTTGATCTGGAAGCAGGACTTTGACGATAAACATGCAAGTCTTCGAAGGAATTGAAAGTGTCATCTAACTCGAAAGAAATTTTGCAAGACAGATTTTTCAGGATTCCTTCGGCTGGAAATGTTGAATCTTCATAATATCTCCGTTGCTTGCGATGCACTAAATAAACATATTTCTGGATGATTTGTGATTGAAGATTTGAATCTTGACCAATGTATCTGCCCATTTCTTCAATCACGACAGAGAGTCTTGGGGACAGATCACTGTGGCTATGGTTTCGAATTTCTATTCCTAGTCTCGTAACTGTGCATAATAAAATAAATTCCTGCTTACAATGAGCATCATTTGAGAAACTACTGTTATAACTTTGGTTCCCATATTCAGATACGACAGCAATATGGCGTCCATATAAGCATCAGAGAACTGCAGTTGAGTTTATATAAGAGGGCTTTCAAATCCAAAAAATTCTCAAGATCTTTTGGTTTCTGGTTGAGGTATGGTTCTCTTGCTTTCTTTTTTCCTTTTCCTGATTTTGTTTCCTCGAGCTCTTTTGCAATTCCTCCTATGGTGGATTGGTTTTAGTTAATGTTTTATGGAGCTGAACCACAAATTCGCCTGTCTTCTCTTCTTGCTAAAGTTACAGATTTTCATCTCTCATGTGGTATATCTTTCTTGGCACAATCAAGTTATTGCATCTTTGTAGGCTCAAGTTATGGATATAGGGTGCCAGACATGGCAGTTATTCAACATCCCGATGTGAGGGCATAGCTACACAAATAAGTTTCAAAGTATATACGTATAGTTGACTCAAATAGATATGTGTATTGGATACAAATCACATATGAAAAGACCCTAGTTTAGGGAAAAAAAATCTTATAAAATAATTCTCTTAAGTCATAGTCAAAAGGGGCACAACATACTCCCATCTTATATAGCTCTGACGGTAAAAAAAAAAAAATACTACATATTTATCAGTGGTATCATGAATGTACGCACGTATCTTAGTCTAAGTACGGAGCATTCTCCTGCATATCAAAGCATATAAGGAAACTAATAACTGAAGCATTCGGTCCAGGTCGGATTATGCAGGTAGAATAGCAAACCCAAACCTGACTTTATAATGTTGGCTAGACATTTTTCACCAAAATGTAACCCACTGCCTTAATTTAGGTTTACATATGTCTTGCTGGTTGGACTAAAATTGCCACCCTTTGCAATATAAGTGGCTACAGTTATCAGTAGTGAGAATAGATTGTACGAAAATGTTGCAAAACGATGTACGATCAATTTTCTGATTTTGTTTCCGTTTTTATGCCTGATCTCGTGTCTACGGTCGCGAGATTAATTGGAAGTAACTCTCATTTGGTTGTACATAATGCAGTGCAGTGTTCCTATGTGGGATGAAAGAGACTTGTGTTGGTTAAGATTTTGCTAGCAACTTTGACAGTCTTAAACAGGATAATAATTTCCCTAGGTAGAATTTCTTGTACAGCTGCTATTGAAATTTCTTTGGAGTTCTATAAGCATTGTGTTAGGTTTACATAGCTTTGTTCTTTTTATGGATGATTGAAAAGCCTTAGACGCACTGTCATCAATCACAGTCTAGAGATAACATTGATTTTACAACTTCACTAGATCATTCAAATGAACTGTTAATATGGAGATAGAAAGTACGGTAAATGAGAGTTGATACGTTTCGTGTTTCCAATTTCAAATGTTCTTTGAGATACTATCGCTCATAATTTGTAGAACCCATGACAGGTAAATCTTAAAGCTACTGAAGATTCCACAAGTATCGACTAGCACATTGTACTAAGCAAGATAAGTCACTTACCAAACATGATTTCACATCAACTGAATGCACAGCCAATTTCTTTACATGCCGTACTATAATCTTAACTTATGTGTTGATATCAATTTGAACATTTAGGAGAGTGTCTAAGCACATTCAGTGGACTGGTTCCAGTTCAGGCTACCTGAAGCTTGCCTAGGACCAAGAACAACCTAATTTTGTGTTAATTGTGCCCAGAGAACTTGATATCAACTTGCGGCAGACAGAGAGACTACACTTTCAAGATTCTTACAAAACCATATAAGAAACCAAGAATGCAACAGCAGGAGTTAATTTCTATTAATGGAAGTGGGGGGCTTAAACCCACATTGTATTCTCAAAATAAACAGCAGTAGTCAGTAGCCATAACAGGGTCACGAATTTTTGGAAGCAATATTTCCTTGGACTAGAGAGCAGTGAAAAGTTTATTATGATGAACGTCCCAAAAAGAGAGGAAAACCAAAAGCATAGAGCTACCATTAGTCATTATCACTGACATGAGAAACATAAGAAGAAGCAAAGGCAAATTGATGAGAGGCAGAAGGAATCACAATAGTCGGGACATGAGCAATAGAACTACCATCTAGGTAATCATTCTGAGAAACTCAATTCTCTCAAGGATCTTGCATTTTCCAGCAAAAGCATCACCGGCTTATGGATGCTAGCTTTTAGCCCTGTACTGTATCCCACCTTGACGCTCTTGAGAAATGGGCAATCAAAGGAGGATAGCGCCATCAAATCCCAGCTAGTCTCATCTATGGGTGAGTTCTGCAAAAATGCAAAAATAAAGAGAGAATCAAATTTATTAGCAAAAAAGAGATAATCACATTAGATTGTGCTCATACACAAAGATCACTAATGTCTTTCTCCAAAAAGGAGAGGAAAGAAAAAATCATTCACTCTTAGTTATAGATGTATGGAGGATGTATGGAGGTTCACCTTTATATCCAGAGTAAGCCTTTCCAAATTTGGTGTGTACCCAAGGAGTTGAGCTATTTTAAGAAGTGTTGAACGACACAGAGACAGTCCATGCAACTTCAAATTCTTGATATTGAAGAAGGTCTGGAATTTCAAGAACTCGCTCTCTGAGAACATCTGGAAAAAAAAAAGAGCTTAAAACTTAATTACTGTAGTTCATGTTAAAGGCTTTCAAGATTCAAGAACAATTTAACTAAAAGACTCATATAATCACATAACCGTCTTAATCTATAAGATATGATAGTCCCCTAAATAATTTGATTTGCAGCGTTATATCTACTAGGTCCAGATAAATCACATCTGATTTAGTAGTTGCTTACTAAAAATCATTATATAGGAAGAATCGAAACATACTAGTCCAAAATGATATTGTAAGCATTTTCAAAGAACCAAACTTATGTCATTTCCCAGACGGTTAATGAATTCATAACGAACCTCAAATTTTACGTTATTTAACTCCGGTGTTGTTGCAATAGAAAGCCCTCTATATGAACATCCAACAAGGCGATAAGAAGATATCAAAGCATTGTCCAAGGATACCAAACCATCCAATACAACTGTTGGAATACATGTCGCTATTGCTGACAAGGATCGGAGGTTTGGACAAGAAACACGAAGCTCTGAAGCAGAGCAACTATCTATCGTCAACTTGATTAAAGTTTGGGATGAGACGTCGAGATTCACAAACTCACAACACCCAAAAAATAAATCTTGAAGTAAAGGGCAACTAGAACCAAGATCCAAATCTTTGTCAATAAAGAAGTCATTGAGATGCAGTTTTTTCAGCTGAAGCAGAGAGACGAAACTCAGAGGCCAACGATGTGATTGGTTGCTGCCAATTTCCAATCTCAATTCTTCGAGAGATTGACAAGTGAACAAACGGTGCGGAAGAACAATTTCATCACAATAAGTAACCACAATATGAAGCTCTTTGACATTGTTCCTGATAGCATACTGGATCCACCTTGAAACAGAAGGTTTCGAAAGATGACACACAATGTCTTTTGCATAAAGATGAAATTTGTCGAGAACTGATGCTTCACGAAGAATCAAGAAGCTATCGACAAAGTGTGTGAATGTCTAGCAATCATCAAAATAATCAGCATCAATACAGCGAGATGGCACAGAAGCCCATATATTTTCCCATCTCCTAGAGAGTAAGCAAGTTTCCATGATATCTGTTGCAGAAGGCAAGAATGATAGTATTTGATTTATGATGGGATCTGGTAGCTTGCTGATTCTGTCACTATCATTATTGTCCGCCAATGCACGATGCTGCTTGGATGCTCTTGATGCCATATCTAGTAACCTTTTATCTCGTCAGATACTAAAACCTGGAAGCTGTTGCATACGATATAAGTTGGAAGTTCTGAAACTTAACAAAGAGAATAGAACGCTCATGATCGCTTGTAAGCAAATTAGACAAGATGAGCCTATGTGTGCATAAAATAAAGAAAGTCACAATCGCAATGAAGTAACTGTCTACGCTAATAAATAAAAAATTAGTCAAGAAACAGTGTAAAAACCAACTTCAAGGGAAATTAGCTACCTGGAGAAATATAAGTGTATACGAAATCCTAAAAAAAGAGAGTACATGTAAAGGACATTCCTCACACAATTCATTAAATCTTTCTACAATTGACAATGACCAAATACAGCCAGCTTATAGCTTATAGCTCTTACCTCTTGTTAGCGTGAGGGTAGTGTATTATTGTGTTAAAGTACCTTTTTGAAGGTAAACGGTGGACTTATAGCCTCCTACTTTTCATTAATTAATAATTGACTAAACATCTGATTTCAAATATTTACTACAAAAGAGGGTCTTCCTAGCAGACGACCCATTGTTTTCGCTTAAAAAAGCCGACCAGCTAACAAATTCTAATATAGATTTTCATTAGCCAACACTGCAGCCCAACTCTCCTCCAAATATATGCTAAATAAATTCTATATGGTTTCATTAAACGCTGATAAATGAAACGCAGGGATATACCTCGTGTTCTATTCAAAAAAAAAAAAAAAAAAAAAAGTAAACCCTCCAAATTCATGATCAGTTGTGGCTTGGAAAAAAACTTTCTGATGCAACATAATCTGTCATTAAAGTGGCATGACAAAGTCAATAGATTTTTGCTGGGCTTCTGGTAAGTTTTCGCATTCAATTTAGCGAAAAAATAAATAAACCTATACCTGGCTGATCTTACCAAGTACAAGAGGCATGAACAAATAAGAGTAAATGAGTCTTGGCTCAAGTGGCATCATCTCTTTCTAATTTGCAAGAGGCCCCACGTTTAATTTCAAGTGAAAACTCAATTTGAATAATGTCGCAAAAAATATGTGTGCGATAGTTTGACTAGCAAAATTAAAAAAAACAAGAGGCAGGAGCTTAAACATAACTGAGAGAATGAATTCAGCAATTAGCTTCAACATTATTCACCACTTCTCCAAACCTAAGCAAGTTATTTGTTGGATGCAAAATAGGCAACAAATCAAACATATCAGGACAGACTGCAAAGTAGACAAATTTAAATATTAGCCAAAACAAAACTGCAGAGACTAAACTCTGAAAGTACTAACCTTCTTACTATGTTGTTATAAGGCCCCAAATAATTCTAGATAAACTAAGTTAATTTCCAAAGATGATTCCAGATAGCTTGTTTCGTTAATATCTCATCAATAGAACGTGGGAGGATTGTCCACTATTTATGTTCAAAAAATAATTTCCAAAGAATACTAAACAAGTGTACCAACTCCAAAGCAACAGTTTGTTGTACCCAAGAAGACCATGTTAATTTCCAAATAAGTGCACCAACTCCCAAGCAACAGTTCATTATACCGAAGAAGACTAAGTTAACTTCCAAGCATGCATGCATGCAGTTTAACAGTTAAGAGGCCTTTGAATTTTCGAGGCAATATTTATTTAATTATGTGTCTCTACCCTGTGGGCTCAGTTCATGCATCACTTCATCTTTTTGGGACTGATCAAAATATCCCCGTAAGTTTTTTCTTTCACAAAAGTCATTTTTTGGAAGAGCCAAGCTGGACAAGTTCACTGTTGATTATTGTACCCCCACAAGTTAAGGCCAGACCTTAACTGAACTTTTGGATATGGGTTCTCTACTTCAATATGAGAAAATCACTTAATTGTCCTAAGTTTAGACTGAGATTTAAAAATAATAATATAAACTAACAGTAAAGTTATTTAGCCCAAAGTAAACACCCGAACGATTATAGATAGGTTTTGTGGAATTAATAGAACAGAAAATTGTGATCTGGTATCTTGCAGCGGAAACAGATTGCCTATGACGAAAATTGATACAAACAAAAGCTAAGATACGTATAAGGATTGTTTGTGGGCACACAGAAGTTCCCAAATCTTGAGTCAAATATAGCTTGCTCCTAGGCCATACCGTGAGAAATTGAGGCCTAAGTCAAAATTATGAATAAATGTTGACATCAATATTATTTTCTAGTTCGTTCTCTTGTTTTTTCTTCTAGTATAGTTGATATATTATCGTTTTTCGTATTAATTGCAAATTTAGTTGATATTGAATCAACCATTCGATTTTTCTCTCTCTTTCCAATTTTTCATATCCACATCCATATTTCCTATCAACATACTTTTACTATAAGAAAAAAATAATAAGTACAAACCATAGAAAAATAACAATTACAAATAATTTTAGTTTCTACAACACGATGAACAAATCTGTTAGGCAACAGATTTTCGACATGCTTCATCCAAAATAGGATAATATGTGAAACAGGCAGAAATATCCAGATATTGAGCGTAAAGAGATGCTGTAAGCATTTACAAGGTTCTGATCATACCAAGCTTGAGCAGAATTGCCGCAACTGATAATATTTGGCTTATGTTTTTTAAAAACAAATTGATAATATTTGGTTATAGTATGTCATCAATATCCATCAACAATATTACATCCAGATCATCATCATTGGGTTTAAGAGTGCCATACAAAGTAACTCAAGTTAGGGGTTCAAATCTGTTGCGCTGTTGAAAACCCTTTTTATTTAATTTACGCCATTAACTTGTTGAATTCATTCACTAATTTGAACCTTAAATTGAGTCAATTCACTAGTTCAAATTAAATGAATTAAGTGAATTGAAATTGGCTTCAAAAGTTGAGTACATAGCAAAGGAACAAAAAGGGAAGATGAAAAGATAGTCCCACATGGGATAGGGGAATGTAAGGATGTGGGTTTAAATATGATAGCTTGCTCATTTACTTTGCTTATGTAAGAAGAGGAAAACCATGAGCACCACGGGTGGTGCTATGCACCGCCCGCACCCGCACCCGCACTCGCACCCGCACGCGCACGCGCACGCGCGTGTGCGAGGGCGAATGGGCGTTTAGGGCGCATTGGGCGCTTTAGAGGCGCACTTTGCACACCGTCAGTCAAGAGTCGTTGAAGTCCAACGGTCGGCGGTCCAACAGTCACCGGCCGCCGTCAACGGTTGCCGTTAAACGGTCACAACTGTTGAAACGGCCAACTGTTGCGACTGTTGAAATCTCAACCGTTGCGACTGTTGAAAACCTATAAATAGGGTCTGGGTCAGTGTTTCAAACTACACGTTTTTTCTTTTCTCTTCTCTTTCTTCTTCTGCAGACAGAAGTTCCAGAATTTCTGTCTACAGAAGAACTCTGTTCATCAATTCAATAAGTTTAGTCCTGCATAACATAAACCAGAGAGAACCTCTATCAGATTCGCCAGAGCAGAGGGATTGCGGCTTCCTTCCCTCTGCAGATCGATCGTTGTATCCTGGGAGATCGACGTCCAAGAAATCCAGAAGCGAACAGTGGAGGACGAATCGATTTTAAGGAGATAGTGTCCAACACTAGCCTCGATCTTCATCCAATCTACTTCCTGTCTTCTTCCAGTCTTCCTGCAAGTTTCTGAACCAGGTTTTTCATAATCCAGTTTCTTATTTTTCTGATTAGGATAGTATACTAGATAAAGAAGAACAGTTTGATGATTTTTTCTTCAAACAGTCTTCTACTCCAAAACTGGAAATATATAAACCTAATTACAGAATTAATTTCCTGCAAGATAACAGTATCAATTCTGTGTATCTGCCCTCTTGTGTTAATTGTGTTAATCTAAAACAATTCTGTATGCTTCAATCTGCAACCACAGAATAGTAACCTCCATTTTACATATACTACGGTAAAAATTACCAACATAACTCATGTATGGACTCTAGTTAATCCAAGCCAACTAGTGATGGGGATGAGCCATGGGCCTGGAAAAAGCCATAACATACCTTTTTTTTACAAGCCATTATTGACGCTTAAGGACTCCTGCATACTCTTTGCAGTTGTCTTCAAGAGATATATAACTATTTTGAACAAATTTCCTGATAGTTTCATTTCTTTACTTCCATAAAGCCTAATTTCCTCAATTATTTCGTAAGGGAGAAAGATTTCGTAGGGGTATTCCCTTGCTTTTCTTTGCTTCCCAGTTTGAAGAAGAATTCAAACCTAACAAGCAAATCAACATAGATAACCTTTATCCTCAAAAAAAAAATACTCCTACCTAGTAATTCCATCAACATAGGCAAGTGTCACCCATATGTGCTTTATCTCTTTTCTCAATTAGCACAAAATTTTGAGGAAAATCAAAGTTTGAGAATATACAAAGGGTCCTTCATGGTTACTGTCTCTTGCTGTGTAGATTTATTTGAAGAAGTGCTGCTCTTCTTTTCATTTATATTTTGCTTTCTTCGTACATGATCACAGAATTGTATTTTGCTTTCTTCGTACATGATCACAGAATTGTATGTTGATATGTTAATCTTTCTTACAATTTGATGTTGTATATCTTTCTTCTTCAGTCTTCTATTAAATCTGATTTCTTGATCACATATGCATATTATGAGTATTGAGAAAAAATCTTATCATCTTGGATTCGAGTAAACGAAATGCAAGATATTGCCAAGATAGAATAAGCGAACTCCCCGATCCCATAATCACATCTGCAGTTACCTGACAGCAAGTCTTCTACGGGCTCTCTAGTGTCGAGGAATTCAAGCATTTTGTCAAAGCAGTGCTGATTCTTCGCGTTCCAGATGATTGTTCATACATTTCATTTGATCTGGAAGCAGGACTATGACGATGAACATGCCAACCTATGTATCTGTTAATGTTCGGGATCTTGATTTGCTGATTCATAGACAGTGTCCCTTTGGTTCTGTATGTGCAAGTCTTTAAAGGAATTGAAAGTATGACCTAACTCGAAAGAAATTTTGCAACACATATTTTTCACGTTTCCTTCGGCTGGAAAGAGTGAACCTTCACAATGTTAATGCTGCTCACGATGCATTAGAGAGACTTATTTCTGGATGCATTGTGATTGAAGATTTGAATCTTGAGCTATATCTGCACATTTCTTCTCCCACGAGCAAGAATCTTGGAGATAGATCACTGCAGGTATGATCTCAGGATTCGAATTTCTATTCCCAGCATCTGATCCCACCTTGGAGAGGATGGAATGGACACATGACTTTCCAGATATGCACTGTAGGGCATACTCATCCCATTTCATTGTTTTGGACCATGTCGCATTGTAGTAAAGTTGGATCCTATGTGTATCTTCTTTTAGTATGGCTCTTACATAATATGTAATATTCCCTCATTCTTTTAAGTATCTTTAATGTAACATGGAAGGAAACTTTCCACCGTTTTGCTTTTAAAAAAAATACAAAAAAAAAAAAAAAACAACTTTCAACAACAACAACAACTAAGCCTTTTTATCCCAAGTATTTGGGATAGGTTACATAAACCAAATAAGAATTATGCTTAATCGATCACGTTGATAGTCCTTCTCCATTCATTTCTATGAAGTAATATCTCATCATTTAAACCTCTAGAATCCATATCTTTTCGTATCACCTATATCCATATTTTTTTTTGTTTTCCCTTCATTTTTTCTAACTTGTCCTACATTGATACACTCTCCTCGTCGAACTGGTACATTTTTAGGTTTACGTTGCACATAACCAAACCATCATAAGTAATTTTCTCACATCTTCTCATCGATGGGAGCTACATCCTATACTTATGTTAGCACGAACATTTTCATTTCTTTTTATCTCTTCTAGTGTTGCCGCATATCTAATAAAGCATGCACATCTCTATTACATTTATTTTCTGTGAATGACTTTTTTTTTATTGCCCAGCATTCCATGCCATATAATAAAACTAACCTAATAACAGTTTTATAAAAAATTTCCTTCCGTCTTAACGGAATGTTACAGTCACATAAAACTCATGTTGTACTCCTCCATTTCAACCAGCCAGTTTGTACTCTATAGTTAACATTATTATCAATCTCTCCATCATTCTAAATAATAGAACTCAAATTCCTAAATTGACTACTCATTTGTATCTCTTGCCCGTCCAGTGTTACAACATTATAGTTATGGTCCGTCGTTTACTAAATTTACACTTCATATACTCTGTTTTAGACCTACTCAATCTAAAATCTCTGAATTTTAGTGTGTGCCTCCATAACTGTAACTTGATATTCACTCCTGCTTTTGTCTCATCAAATAAGATAATATCATCAGCAAATAGCATATACCAAGATATCTCATCTTGAACAGCTCTAGTAAGTTTATCTACCACTATAACAAATAAGAACGAGTTCAATACTGATTCTTGATGCAATCCAACTGTGATAGAAAAATCACTTGTTAGACTACCACATGTTCTGATATTGGCCACTACTTCATCGTACATATCCTTAATTATGTCAATATATTTGATGGGGACTCTTTTCTTCATCAATGTCCACCAAAATATCTCTCGTGATACCTTATCATAGGCTTTCTCCATGTCAATAAATGTCATATGCAAATTTTTATTTCTCTCTCGGAATCGCTCTATAAGTTGACAGTAAATGAATAGAATTTGTCGTTGATCGCCCCGGCATGAATCCAAACTGGTTCTCCGATATTTTAACAGTTTGGCTCAACCTATATTCAATTACCCTTTCCCAAAACTTCATAGTGTGACACATAAGTTTTATTTCACGATAATTAGAACAACTCTGAATACCACCCTTATTCTTATACAGAGATATTAGGGTACTCTTACTCTATTCATTTGGCATTTTCTTACTTTGTCAAATCTTATTAAAAAGATCTGTAAGCCACCTCATACCAATTCCTCCTAAGTATCTCTATAACTCTATAGAAATCTTATCTGGACTAATAGCTTTTCTTGATTTCATCATCTTCAAACCCTCTTTTACTTCAGATTTTTTAACTCTGCGCATAAAAATACGATTTATATTCTTACACTGAATAGTAATATCTCACAAATCTTGAGTAAAACTACCATTATATAATCTATCAAAATAATCTTTTTATTTTTTTTAATTTTTTCGTCTCGAACTAGAACCTTTTGATCCTCAATTTTAATATACTTTATACTACATAAGTCTCTAGACTCTCTCTTATTCGAGTAATTTTATATATATTATTTTCTACCTCTTTATTATCCAACTTCTCATATACTTGTTTATATAATTTAGTTTTTGCATTCCGAACAGATTTCTTATCCTCCTTCTTGGCTAGTTTATAACTCTCAAAACTTGTTCTATCATTATTATTATTTTCTTCAAATTTCTATAAAAATCCCGCTTGATTTTAATAGCATTTTTTATCTCTTCATTTCACCACGATATATCTTACATGGTGGAGCACCACCTCTCGACTCACCAAATATATTTTTAGCTGCCTCTTAATACAGCTAGCCATTTTGTTCAATGTTACATTAGCATCATTATAGTCCCTCCAATCTGCTTCTTTTACTACTCTATTTACAAAAACATTTTGATTACCTTCTAATCGTCACTACTTAATCTTAGGATCTAACTTATACTTACTCTTTCTAAGTCTCTTTCTAATCTGAATATCTAAAATTAAGAGTATATTGGGTAACTACACTATCACTTGACACTATCTTACAATCGATACAACTAACTCTATCTACCCTCCTAATTAAAAAATATATATATTTAGCTCGCACTCGATCCACTTTTAAAATTAATTAAGTGTGAAACTCTCTTTTTAAACCAAGTATTGACTAAAATTAAATCATAAGACAAAGCAAAATATAGTATTGAGTTACCTGCTTCATTTATTTCTCCAAAACCAAATCCTCCATGTATATTATTAAACCCATTACGACTAGTTCCTACATACTCATTGAGATCACCACTAATAAATAGTTTTTATCTAACGGGTATTTTTTATACTATCTCATTTAGATCCTCCCAAAATTGATGTTTACTAGATTCATCAAGTTCTACTTGTAGTGCATAAACACTAATGATATTAAAAATCTCTTTATCTAAAATAAGTTTAACTAATAAAATTTTATCACTTTCTCCTAACCTCCACTATATCCCCCAAGTAATTGTTTATTTATAATTACACCTACCCCATTACGATTTCTATCTCTACCCATATAGCAAAATTTATAATCCCAAAACTCTATGATTTTAGTTTTCTTACCTACTCATTTAGTCTCCTGTACGCACAAAATATTAACCCTCCTAATTATAACATTAACTAACTCTGCTAATCTACTTGTAAGGAAACATATGCTCCACGATACCAACCGAATCATATGTTTATGAGCTAACTTTTTTACCATCATCCGCTCATTAAGGTGTGGGAACTCTCTTACATTTGACACCACATTCGGGTGCCAACATGGCGCATTACTTCTGAGCGACGACCTAGCAACCCTCACACATTTTTCACTACACCCGAGCTCCGATGTAGCGCGTCGCTCAGTAGGGAACGCCCCAACGAAATTCATATTTTGGCTCATGTCATAATATATCATCGGTCTACCACAACCCTCCTCTTTTATCATAGTTTGGGACAAGCAGTGAAAAGATAAATCTTTAAGTATAGTACTGGTGGATTTAAAAAAAAAAAACAACTTTGCATAACATTAATTCCTGCTTCCGGTGAGCATCAGTTGAGAAACAGTCATCTTTGGTTTACATATATGAATATGACAGCAATATGGCACAAATCCTATTTGCGGAGCTGAACCATAAATTGGCCCGTCTCATTGCTAAAGTTACGGATTTTCATCTCTCTTGTGGTACATCTTGTCTTGGCACAATCAAGTTCTTACTACTTCGTGGGCTTGAGTAAATGTCAATCTTATTGGTTTACCCTTGCAGTTATTTCCACCTAAAAAACACTGGACAAGAAACACTTTTCGAGTGATGAGCATATATGCTATGGATTGTAGACACAGACACGAGTGCGCTGACATGGATATAGGGCATCAGACACGGCAGTTTTTCAACATCCCAATATAAGGTCATAGCTACATAAATAAGTTCCAACATATATATCTATATCTGACTCAAACAGATATGTGTATTGAATACAAATCATATATGAAAGGACCCTAGTTTAGAAAAATGATCTATAAAATTTCACTTTGGTCAAAAGGGGCACAACATACTCCTATCTTATATAGCTTTGACGGTAAAAAATTACTTTACACAATTATCAGTTGTATCATGAATGGACACGTGTCTTGTCCAAGTACGGAGAATTCTCCTACATATCAAAGCACATATGGAAACTAATCACACAATTGACTTCTGAATTTGTTTCCCCTTTTATGCCTAGGCTATTTCTGAGAAAGAGGTGTCAGGGTATCCAACATTCAGAACCTACAGAGTCTACCTGTGGGGAATTGGTGTATGAGTGACAATTTACAGGCAGTAGCCTATCCTCTTACAGCACTAGCCAAATTTGGAGCATCAAATTTCTCAGGAGGTTACGATAGAAGACTAGGTACTTCTATTCGTTATAGCCTAGGTACTTCTATTCGTTATAGCTCAGTGTACCGGGCACTTCCATATATTGCTATTACAGGAAATTCTACCACGATCTCTATGGTCATAAAATTATATGGCAGTCCGATAAACCTTCATTTGGTTGTCCATACGTAAAAGTTATTGCAATGCATTGTTCTGAGTGGAGCGTTCCAAAGTGTAATGAAATAGACCATGTTTTGGTTACGATTTTGCTAGTAAATTTGACGGTCTTTTTTGAGAATTAAAAGAAAAAAAAAGGCAGTCAAATTTACTAGCAAACCTTAACTTTGACGGTCTTAAACAGACTCATGAATGTCCCTAGGCAGAACTTATTGTATAGATATTGAAATTTCTTCGGAGTTCTATAAGCATTGTGTTAGGTCTACATAGCCCTTCTTTGAGATATTATCAGTTATAGTTTAATGAATCCTTGACAGGTAAATTTTTCTGGAAATGAAAATTTGGTAAGTATTTACTTGGCCATTGTACTAATCAAGATGATCACTTATCAAACATGATTATATATCAACTGCATGTACAACCAAATTCTTTGAGAATGCATTAAGGATATGTTGTACAATATTTTAGGTAGATGTGTTGATATCGATTTAAACATTTATGAAAGTGTCGAAGCACATTCAATGGAGTAGGCCCGAGACATGCTAACTGAAACTTGTCTAAGACCAAGAACAATCTGATCTTGTGTTAGTTATGGCAAGAGAAACTCGAAAGCAACTTGCGGCAGAGAGACAACATGTTCAAGATATGCCATATATGCCACAAATAGGATTGTGAGATGAACTCACTTCCCTGAATTGTAAGTGCATTATTAACCTAAGAGGGTCAGAGATAACCAACTTATCTTCAATAATGACATGAAATCTTTTCTCATACGGATGATATTTCAAGGTGGGCGTAAACCAGATTTAAAGTTGGGTCTTGGTTTACCCTTCACCTGCCCAATAGATCCACTATACAAGTTCAGTGCAAGTTCATACAGTAGCACACTCACAGCCAAGTGATACATAGCCATAATAACAAGATTTTGAGAGATTGAATTATTTCTTTTTTACTTCCCCGCACCCGTGCTAAATTCTTACAAAACAATATGAGAAAACATGGATGCAACAGCAGGAGCTAATTTGTAATAATGATATACAGGGGTCTTAAACCCACTGCTTATGCTGAAAAAAACAGTAGGAGTTAATAGTCATCAAAGGGACATGAAATTTGGAAGCAATTTTTCCTTGGTCTAAAGAACAGTTAACAATTTAAGACATCCCAAAAAGAGAGGAAAACCAGAAACATAGAGCTACTATTAGTCATTATCACTGACATGTGAAAGATAAGATGAAGCAAAGAGCCAAATTGATGAGATGCAGAAGGAATCACAATAGTCGAACCATCTTTAAATGAGTAATAGAACTACCGGCTATTTATATTCTGAGAAACTCAATTTCCTCATGGATCTTGCATTCTTCAGCAAAAGCATCACCGGATAATGGATATCAGCTTTTAGACCCATATTGCATACTACCATGAAACTCTCAAGGAATGGGCAATTGAAGTAAGATAACTCCAACGAATCCCAGTCAGTTCTTTCCTCAGGGCTGCAGCAGTGATCCAGGTCCTGCAAGAAAACGAAAATAAAGAGATAAATCACCTTTTTTAGCATGGAGAGAGAATCACATTCGATTGTGATCACACACAGATCACTACTGTCTTTTTTTTCTCAAAAAAGGAAACAAAAAAGTGAATGCTAACTCTTAGTCATAGGTGTATGGAGGTTCACCGTTATATCCAAAGTAAGCCTTTCCAAATTTGGTGTGTACCCAAGGAGTCGAGCTATATTAAGAAGTGTTGAACAACACAGTATCAGTTGATTCAACGTCAAACTCTTGAGATTGTAGAAAATCTGGAATTGCAAGCAATCAATCTCCGAGAACTTCTGGATAAATAAGAGAGAAATTAGTTTAAAGCTTAATCACTGTAGTTCATATTAGAGAGGATAGTCAGTTTTTTTTTTTTTTTTTTTTTTTTTTTTTTTGACAAATCAGCTTAAAGCTTAATCACTAGTTTTTTTTCTGTTTTTTCGACAACAGGGATTTCATCTATTCATTTCAATAAGATATGAAATAGAAAGAATAGGCAGACTTATAATGGCATAGTGAACCCACCCTAACCGACTTCTAAGGACAACTCTAATGACAAACCATCTATCTCTAACTAAGTTCATGTTTGCCACTGAAGAGGTTGCTCATCCATTGAAAAGGTTAGCAGGTTGCTAACATTATAAGAACTTCTCCCTACTAAGGAGAGGTGGGATGTAGCCACCTTACCATATTTCTGGACTATGCAAGACAAACATAAAAAGGGAAATTAAATGAGAACAGATCAAGAAGCCTTATGTAGCAAAGGAGTTTTTAATCCAAAAATGACAATAGAGTAAGCTGAAAATAATGCCGATTATATCTTAAGAAATGGTAAAATCAGTTTCTTTTTTTTTTTTTTTAGCCAAGACGGTGGGTATAGTCCCCCACATTACATTAAAAAAGCTTAACAAAGCTTAACGAAACCGGTTGCATATATCGGTTTTACCCTGCTACGTGCCGCTGATTTTCAGAAAGAACAATTTGACTAAAGGACTTGTATAATCCCTAGCCCTCTTTATTAATATGATCTGATAGTCCCCTAAAAATTTTGATTTAAAGTGTTATATCCACTAGATCCACATAATCACATCTGACTTAATAGTTGAAACATACTAGTCCAAAATGACATTGTAAGCATTTCTGAAAACAAAACTGATGCCATTTTGCAACCAGTTAATAAATCCATAACGTACCTCAAACATTACGTTAGTAAAGTCCAGTGATGTTGCATTAAAAAGCCCTCTATATGAACTTCCATCAAGGCAACAACAAGATATCAAAGCATTGTTTAAGGATACCAAACCATCCAATACAACTGTTGAAATAAATGTCGCTCTTGCTGACAAGGATCGGAGGTTTGGACAAGAAACACGAAGCTCTGAAGCAGAGCAACCATCTATCGTCAACTTGATCAAAGTTTGGGATGGGACGTCGAGATTCACAAACTCACAACACCCAAAAAATAAATCTTGAAGTAAAGGGCAACTAGAACCAAGATCCAAATCTTTGTCAATAAAGAAGTCATTGAGATGTAGTTTTTTCAGCTGAAGCAGAGAGACGAAACTCAGAGGCCAACGATGTAATTGGTTGCTGCCAATTTCCAATCTCAATTCTTCGAGAGATTGACAAGTGAACAAACGGTGCGGAAGAACAATTTCAGCACAATAAGTAACCACAATATGAAGCTCTTTGACATTGTTCCTGATAGCATACTGGATCCACCTTGAAACAGAAGGTTTCGAAAGATGACCCATAATGCCTTTTGCATAAAGATGAAATTTGTTGAGAACTGATGCTTCACGAAGAATCAAGAAGCTATCGACAAAGTGTGTGAATGTCTCGCAATCATCAAAATAATCAGCATCAAAGCAGAGAGATGGCACAGAAGCCCATATATTTTCCCATCTCCTATAGAGTAAGCAAGTTTCCATGATATCTGTTGCAGAAGGCAAGAATGATAATATTTGATTTATGATGGGATCTGGTAGCTTGCTGATTCTATCACTATCATTATTGTCCGCCAATGCACGATGCCGCTTGGACGCTCTTGATGTCATATCTAGTAACCTTTTATCTCGCCAAATACTAAAACCTGGAAGGTGTTGCATATGATATAAGTTGGAATTGCTGAAACTTTGCGAGGGAAATAAGAATGTTTTTTAACAGGCTCATGTACGCTCGTAAGCAAATTAGAGAAGATGAGTCTATGTGCACATAAAATAAAGAAAGTCACAACAATCACATTGAAATAACTATCTACATTAATAAAAAGAACAGCCATGGAACAGTGTAAACACCAACTTAAAAGGAAATTTGCTACCTGGCGAAATAAAAGAATATACTAAAATCCTAAAACAAAGAGAGTATACCTAAAGGATATTGCTCAGACGGCTTTATTAAATTTTTCTACAATTGAGAATGAACAAAAACAACTAGCCTATAGCTCTTACTTCTTCATAGTGGGAGGGTACTATATATATATATATATATATATATAAAGAGAGAGAGAGAAATGGAAATGAACTGTTAGCTCATGCAAGTTATCTGAGTTGCAGTTCATTTCCACTATCTCCAATAATCTTTTTTAAAAAATTTCTTTTGGATTATGATCTCAGGGTTCACTCATACATAATTTCTTGGATTTTAGTTCTGATTTGGTGCTCCATCAAGTTAACACAAAATTAACGGTTTTCAATGAATAAAACATTTTGTATGCACTTGATGAAAGCGTAAATGAACTCCAAAATTTATGAAATTTAATCCGAAAGAAGTTAAGGAGGTAGAGATAGTAATTATTAAAAAAATTGAAGAAAAATTATTGGATCCTTATAGTTTGGACGCTAACTCACGTAACTTTTCCTGAGCTGGCGGCTCATTTACAGTAATCCCATATATATATATAAGGGATTACTGTAAGTGAGCCACCAACTCACAAAAACTAATGTGACTCAGCAGTAAGCGTATACGACGTATAGTAGTCTAACGATTTTTCTTCAAATTTTTTCTAGAATTAGGATATGTACCTCATTAACTTCTTTAAAATCAAATTTCATGAATTTTGGAGTTCATTTACCTTTTCATCAGATGAATACAAAATGTTCTATACATCGAAAACTGTTAATTTTGTGTCATGGATGACCAAATCATAACTAAAATCCAAAAAATTGGGTATTAGTGATCCCCAGGAGATCGAGATCATGATCCGAAAGAAATTTTTTGTAATAATCCTTTTTTTTTTTCATAATTAAATGAATAACAAATAAACATAATAATTTAAACTATTCAAATTCCCTCTTTTATAACATCCCAAATTCATTCATTTTTCTAACCTTTTAAATTCTATAACCCTCAAAACCTTTTAAATTCCATAACCCCTCAAATCCTTTAAATTCCATAACTCTCTAAACCCTTCACATTCTATACTCCTAAATCTAACACTATATAAACCCAACCTCTTTTCTAAATTCAATCTTACACTCATCCTCTTAAAAAAAAAAAAAAAAAAAAAATCTCTCTCTCACTTTGTTGGAGCGTCTCGTCGGACCGCTGTCGTTAGCCTCGCCGAAGTTTTGACAAAACAACTCCTATATTCTTTCTTCTCTTACTCTACTATTTGAGCTTGGTATTACTTTCTTAAATTTCTATTGCATTTATTTAATTAAATCCTAGGATTAGCCCACACCCTATCTAACGACCCTAATAAAAGATATCAACCATCTTATAGACCCAATAAGATGGATTCAAACCCATTTATTGATTTCAAATAGAATTTAGGGTGATCCTACAATTTTAGACCAAAATATTATCAATAAATCAATTAGGAGATTCTTCTCAAAAATAAATATAAAATAAAATAGGAAGGAAATAATTTATCATTCCAATAAATCCAACAAACATAAAATCAAACAAAAACATAACATAAGAGTTGAATTATATTAATATTTTTTGTTAACATAGACTTCAAGATTAGTATTAATACAGCATATGTCCAGCTGAGCCCACTTTACACCTCCTATAAGCCTCTCTTGCCAAACAAATAAGATTATAGTTCGATGAGAATTAACCAATTCAAATGTTTACAAAATATGTAACTAACTTATTAGGACAACATTAGAAGTTAATTTTCTACACTAATATTATTTAACTTTAAAGTTAATACTAAGTGATTTATGAAAATTAGAAATTTCCTAAAAATCACCTGAATTTATGATGAATAATTTTTAACAAATATATTATAATTTTATGTGTAGATTGTTTCGTGTGATTGCCAATTGGTAGACCTTCGCAAATCGAGATAAGTTCTTTTTGGACTCACTAAACATGCTAATTTTTCTTATAAAAATATTACTTCAATTATATCATCTAAATTTGTTATTAGAAATATTATAGAAATATTCTTTATATTGTTAGAATTTAATTTGTAGAAGCTAAATGTGTTATTACAAGTGCAATCATTGACATATCTGTTATTTCTTTATAGTGTTAGAAATTAAATGATTACTTGTTAAATTATAGCATGCAGTTAGGTTTTTAATAAATCATGAAAAAGGCTATAATCGTGAAAACATACTGTTTGTGATATCATTCTATATCGGTGTCTAGAAAAGTTTTGTATACTGGTTCTCTAATTAAGGAACATGCAATGCACGGAAAACCTCCCAGCATTCATACACTGGCCTGGCCGATATCTGTATGATATCTCAAATCAGTAAATTCTTGATATAACCAATTGTGATTTATTGAATAAAATATAAAACGGATTCTATAAATTATGTTGTTAATAAATTAACAAAATCTAATTGAAATATTGTACCCGAAATTCAATATACAAGTTATGAAAACCAAAATTTAGACATGCATGTATTATACTTAAATGGGTTAGGGGAGAAACTGAATGATGGAATTATACTCTGGTTCGACTGTAAACTTGTTAAGTTGTACAACTGAATATTTCGCACACCATGGGTGCGTGATGATTTACTGGATCATACCTGATTATAATTCCTGTTTGCCTGACGGCAGGTCCGATTCAGCATCGGACAATCCATGTTACCATTTCCAGGGTCTGTACAGGAAACAATTGAAGCAGTGGTATCCCATCAGTTAACTTTTCCAATTATATGACATCCTAAATAAACTTGCTATGATTGTGAACATACTAAAAGATATTTGCTTTAACCTGTCACTTAATATTATCGTTAATTATGGATTTAATGTTTTTCTAAGACTTACATTATTACCACATTAGACATAATTATTACATCACATTTTTCTGTATTTATTGTGTTGGTCGCTATCTGACGACCTGGATATGCATGTCCAGTGACTGAATTGAGCCATGTTGATCCTACCGCGGAAGACATGGAGTATTTTGCTGAAGTGACCGAAAATCAGTAGTTATCATGTACTTAATTTGTATTAAATGCAGTCTTTTTATGTTTTTGAATATATCGTTCCTTAATAGATGTTATCTTAAATTATCCAGTATCGTCCTTCTGTTTTCTTTATGTAATAGACTTCATGGATCAATGAATGTCAGTTTATTTATCTACGTGTATTTATTCTTTGTGGCTGTGATATTATAATTGAGGCTTTAGCATATTCAAACTGAATATGTTGCCGGTACCTGCTACACGTGCTCGTATACCGTATATTGGGAGCGGAGCGTGATAGGTATTTTAGTGGTATCAGAGCCAGGTTCAAAAATGAGTTGACCCAACGAGGTTGAGTTAACTTGGAATTGATCCAAAACTTGAGATCACAGCCATATGAATAAATGTAGATATTGAAGACTCCATTACCATATCTCTTGATTCAAACTTCCCTTTATTCCATTTTTCCTTATATTCTTCAGTACGATGTCACAAAATAATGAATCTGAATCGAACTCGAACACTAGCTCAATTAATGCCGCAGAGATGTTGGGAGTATTTCGTGGAATGATGGAAGCACAATAACAACAAACTCAAATGATGCGTACTGGAATTACGGCAGTATTAGAACAAATCAATGCGCCTCGACCACAACGAGTTGGGAGCATTTCTGATTTTCGACGCCTTCATCCTGCAACTTTCTCTGGAACAGTTGGACCACTTGAAACTGAACAGTGGTTAGCCGAGATGGAGGATCTTCTTACAGCTGCACGAATTCCTAAGGAGGATAAGATTGATGTTGTGAAGATCCAGCTGACGGATGTAGCTAGAACTTGGTGGCAAGCTGAAGGAGACCGACTGAAACAACCAATCGTATGGAAAGATTTTACTAAGAGTTTTTACACAATGTTCTTTCCAAAGGCAGCTCGAAGGGAGATGGAACAACAGTCATCAACATGAAACAAAGAGGAAAGTCTGGAGATGAGTATGCAGCTGAATTTGTCCGTTTGAGCCGATTTGCACCATACATGGTTGTTGATGAAGAAGATCGAGCTCATCGATTCCAGCAAGGTTTAAGATTGGACATCCAGAAATATTTGGTGTCTTCCAAACTTGAGACTTATGCTGATGTGATTGATGCCGCAAGAGGTGTAAAGCAAGTCATTAATAAGGAGAAGCGAGTTTAAACAATATCGAAGAGGTCTTTCAATCAAGTATCTGGAGGATCTATTTCCAAAATGGGTCCTACCGAGAAGCGACCTTCCATCCCTCATCCTCAAAAACTCATATGCAACTTCTGTCAGAAACCTAGTCATCTCAAGAAGAACTGCAGAGCTGCTAATGGACTATGTTTGGCTTGTGGATCGGCTGAACATACTTTGATGAATTGTCCGAAGAGGAGAATTAATGAAGAAATGTCTCGATCTGCTATTCCCCCACAACAAAGGAATGCAGAACTCAATCAAGGCAGACAACAGGCTGAAAATTCCAATGATGTGGTGACAGGTACAATTTTAGTACATGGTACACCAGCTTTTACACTATTTGATTCTGGAGCTTCGCATTGTTTCATTTCATCTGCTTTCGTATCCATTCATGACATTCCATGTGATACTTTGACATCTAATTGGAACATTAATACGGGTAATGGAGCTATAATATCTAGTAAAGTGTGTAGACTATGTCCTGTGGTAGTATGTAGAAGGGAGTTCTATGCCAATTTTCTTATAATCGAACCTAGTGGATTCGATGTTATACTTGGAATGGACTGGCTTAGTACTTTCCATGCAGTGATTGATTGTCGAAAAAAAAGTGTCATATTTCGAATTCCGAATCACCAGGAATTTGAATTTCTTGGAGGTAGTAAGACACTAAAATCAGCAAAATTTAAAGCTAGATCAACAAGTGAAATCTTCATCATGATGGACGAAAAAAATGAAGATATTCCAGTGGTGTCAGAATATCTTGATGTATTTGCAGATAAGTTTACTTGATTACCACCTGAGAGAGCAGTAGAATTTTCTATTGATCTTATTCCCGGTACGGCGCCTATATCTAAAGCACCATACCGAATGGGACTAGTAGAATTGGCAGAAGTGAAACGTCAATTAACAGAGCTTGAAGATCAAGGATTCATTAGACCCAGCACCTCGCCGTGGGGAGCACCAATCTTACTCACGAGAAAGAAAGATGGGAGTAAGAGGCTTTGCATTGACTACCGAGGATTGAATCAAGTCACGATCAAAAACAAATATCCTTTGCCTAGAATCGATAACTTGTTCGATCAACTCGGGGGAGCTAAAGTTTTTTCTAAGTTGGATCTTAAGTCAGGATATCATCAAGTAAGAGTCAAGAAGGAAGATATACAGAAGACTGCTTTTCGAACTCGATATGGCCATTATGAATTTCTAGTAATGCCATTTAGAGTGACAAACGCACCTACTGTATTTATGAATTTGATGAACCAAATGTTTGCTCTATACCTGGACAAATTCGTAGTTGTGTTCATCGATGATACTTTAGTATACTCCAAAAACGATGAAGAACATGCCGAACATTTGAGAATTGTGTTGGAGACTCTTCGAAAAGAGAAACTCTACGGCAAACTTAGTAAGTGCGAGTTTTGGCAGAAAAGTATATCTTTTCTGGGACATATCATCTCTGGAGAAGGAATCTCGGTTGATTCGCGTAAGATCGAAGCAGTGAAAAACTGGCATGTCCCGAAGAATGTGTCCGAAGTTAGGAGCTTTCTTGGATTGGCTGGTTACTATCGAAAATTTGTTCAAGATTTCTTGAAAATCGCAGGACCCTTGACCAAGTTAATGAAAAAGGATGAGAAGTTTGTGTGGTCAAGTGAATGTAATGAAGTTTTCGAAGCGTTTAAAATTCGACTTACTTCTGCACCAATTTTGGCGATTCCAGATGGAACAGGTGGAATGGTTGTATTTAGTGACGCATCTGGAAGAGGACTAGGATGTGTGTTAATGCAACATGGGCGAGTGATTGCTTATGCATCTCGTCAATTGAAGTATCATGAGAAGAACTACCCAATGCATGATTTGGAGTTAGCAGCAGTAATTTTTGCTTTAAAGATTTGGAGACACTACTTGCTTGGAGATCGTGTGGATATTTATACTGATCATAAGAGCCTTAAATATGTTTTTACTCGGAAGGAGCTCAACATAAGGCAAAGAAGATGGTTAGAACTAATGGCAGACTATGACATCAACTTACAATACCATCCCGGTAAGATTAATATAGTTCCTGATGCTTTAAGTAGAAAACCAATGGCGATGTATCTTACCCAGCAAAAGAAGTTGCTCGAGGAGATGAGGAAGCTAGACTTAGAAGTCATCTTGCCAAAATCAAAAGTACAATTTATGACCTTACAACTCCAATCATCATTAGTTGAGAAGATCAAAGAATGCCAGAAAGACGACCCCAAACTACAGAAATTTCGAAGTGAAGTTGAATCTGGACGGAGATCAGACTTAAACATTCATGCTGATGGATCACTTCGATTTAAGAACAGACTTTGTGTGCCAAAGGGAAATGTTCGAGAAGAAGTTCTTTCGGAAGCTCATAGTTCAACATATTCAGTACATCCGGGAGGCACGAAGATGTACCAAGACTTGAAGTAACACTTTTGGTGGCACGGAATCAAAAGAGAAATTGCTCGATTTGTATCTAAATGTTTGGTATGCCAACAAGTAAAGGCGGAACATCAGAGGTCATCAGGACTTTTGCAACCTTTGCCAATACCCAAATAGAAATGGGAGGAAATTACTATGGATTTCGTTACAGCCTTTCCGCGAAGTCCTAAGGGTAATAATGCTATATGGATTATCGTGGATCATCTCACAAAATCGGCTCATTTTATCCCATTTCGTGTTGGACAGTCGACGGAAACATTAGCAGAGAAATACATGCATGAGATTGTACGATTTCATGGTGTTCCAATCAGTATTGTATCAGATAGAGATACTAGATTTAGATCTCATTTTTGGAAGAGTTTGCAAGAAAGTTTGGGATCTAAACTTAAATTTAGCAGTGTTTATCATCCTCAAACTAACGGACAATCAGAGAGAACTATCCAAACTTTAGAGGACATACTTAGAGCATGTATGCTAGATTTTGGTAGGTCTTGGGAAGATCACCTTCATCTTGTTGAATTTTCTTACAACAACAGTTATCAAGCAAGTATCAAGATGGCGCCATTTGAAGCATTATATGGAAAAAAATGTCGATCACCGGTTTATTGGGACGATATTGGAGAAAGAAAACTTTTGGAACCAGAGATGATTACTCAAACAGTGGATAAGGTCAATCTGATTCGTAAACACCTAAAGGCTGCTCAAGACAGCCAGAAGAAATGGGCGGATACTCATCGAAGATTTTTGGAATTTCAAGTTGGAGATTTAGTATTCTTGAAAATATCACCATCTAAAGGTGTTATTCGATTCGGTTCACGAGGAAAGCTTAGCCCAAGATTCATTGGTCCTTTTGACATTGTTGAGAGAGTTGGAAAAGTATCATATCGTCTAGCACTTCCCCCATTCTTAGAAGGTGTTCATAATGTGTTTCATATATCCCAACTCAAACGCTATGTTCGGAACGAGAATCATATATTAGATTATTCAGAGTTAGACCTCAGACCAGACCTCTCCTATCAAGAACAACCAGTAGCTATCATCGAGCGACGAGAGAAAGTTTTGAAGAGCAAAGTCATTTCCCTCGTTCTAGTTTGGTGGAATTATCGATCACCTAAAGAAGCAATCTGGGAACGGGAAGACGATATCCGTGAACAGTATCCGCACC
This sequence comes from Dracaena cambodiana, assembly GCA_036321105.1. NCBI lineage: Eukaryota > Viridiplantae > Streptophyta > Magnoliopsida > Asparagales > Asparagaceae > Dracaena > Dracaena cambodiana. Next base: position 45,631,660 of record JAYEPQ010000005.1, read on the forward strand.
TTTTTGATTAAGACTTCTGGTAATGTTCTATCTCTTATTTAATTTCGAGGACGAAATTATTTTTCTAAGGGGAATAGAATGTAATAATCCTTATTTTTTTTCATAATTAAATGAATAACAAATAAACATAATAATTTAAACTATTCAAATTCCCTCTTTTATAACATTCCAAATTCATTCATTTTTCTAACCTTTTAAATTCTATAACTCTCAAAACCTTTTAAATTCCATAACCCCTCAAATCATTTGAATTCCATTACTCTCTAAACCCTTCACATTCTATAACTCCTAAATCTAACACTATATAAATCCAACCTCTTTTCTAAATTCAATCTCACACTCATCCTCTTAAAAAAAAAATCTCTCTCTCACTTTGTTGGAGCGTCTCGTCGGACCGCTGTCGTTAGCCTCGCCAAAGTTTTGACAAAAGAACTCATATATTCTTTCTTCTCTTGTTCTACTATTTGAGGTTGATATTACTTTCTTAAATTTTTATTGCATTTATTTAATTGGACCCTAGGATTAGCTCACACCCTATCTAACGACCCTAACAAAAAATATCCACCATCTTATAGATCCAATAAGATGGATTCAAACCCATTTATTGATTTCAAATAGAATTTAGGGTGATCTTACAATTTTAGGCCAAAACATTATCTATAAATCAATTGAGATTCTTCTCAAAAATAAATATAAAATAAAATAGGAAGGAAATAATTTATCATTCCAATAAATCCAACAAACATAAAATCAAATAAAAACATAACCACATAAGAGTTGAATTATATTAATATTTTTTGTTAACATAGACTTCAAGATTAGTATTAATACAGCATATGTCCAGCTGAGCCCACCTTACACCTCCTATAAGCCTCTCTTACCAAACAAATAAGATTATAGTTCGATGAGAATTAACCAATTCAAATGTTTACAAAATATGTAACTAACTTATTAGGACAATATTAAAAGTTAATTTTCTACACTAATATTATTTAACTTTAAAGTTAATACTAAGTGCTTTATGAAAATTAGAAATTCCCTAAAAATCACCTGAATTTATGATGAATAATTTTTAACAAATATATTATAATTTTATGTGTAGATTGCTTTGTGTGATTGCCAATTAGTAGACCTTCGCAAATCGAGATAAGTTCTTTTTAGACTCACTAAACATGCTAATTTTTCTTATAGAAATATTACTTCAATTATATCATCTAAATTTGTTATTACAAATACTATTTCTTTATATTGTTAGAATTTAATTTGTAGAAGCTAAATGTGTTATTACAAGTGCAATCATTGACATATCCGTTATTTCTTTATGATATTAGAAATTAAATGATTACTTGTTAAATTACAGCATGCAGTTAGATTTTTAATAAATCATGAAAAAGGCTATAATCGTGAAAACATACTGTTTGGGATATCATTCTATATCGGTGTCTAGAAAAGTTTTGTATATTGGTTCTCTAATTAAGGAACGTGTAATGCACGGAAAACCTCCCAGCATTCATATACTGGCCTAGCCGATATCTATATGAAATCTCAAATCAGTAAATTCTTGATATAACCAATTGTGATTTATTGAATAAAATATAAAACGGATTCTATAAATTATATTGTGAACAAATTAACAAAATCTAATTGAAATATTGTACCCGAAATTCAATATACAAGTTATGAAAACCATAATATAGATATGCATGTACTACTAAAATGACACTGGGTTGGAGAAGAAACTGAATGATGGAATTATATTCGACTATAAACTTGTTAAGTTGTACAACTGAATATTTCGCACACCATTGGTGCGTGATGATTTGCTGGATCATACCTGATTATAATTCCTGTTTGCCTGACGGCAGGTCCGATTCAGCACCGGACAATCCATGTGATCATTTCCTGGGTCTGTACAGGAAACAATCGAAACAGTGGTATCCCATCAGTTAGCTTTTTCAATTATATGATATCCTAAATAAACTTGCTATGATTGTGAGCATACTAAAAGATATTTACTTTAACCTGTCACTTAATATTATCGTTAATTATGGATTTAATATTTTTCTAAGACTTGCATTATTACCATATTAGACATAATTATTACATCACATTTTTCTGTATTTATTGTGTTGGTCGCTATCTGACGACCTGGATATGCATGTCCAGTGACTGAGTTGAACCCTATTGATCCTACCGCGGAAGACATGGAGTATTTTGCTGAAGTGATCGAAGATCAGTAGTTATCATGTACTTTAGTTTGTATTAAATGCAGTCTTTTTATATTTTTGAACCTATCATTTCTTAATAGATGTTATCTTAACTTATCCAGTATCGTCCTTCTGTTTTCTTTATGTAATATACTTCATGAATCAATGAATGTCAGTTTATTTATCTACGTGTATTTATTCTTTGTGGCTGTGATATTATAATTGAGGCTTTAGCATATTCAAACTGAATATGTTGCCGGTACCTGCTACACGTGCTCGTATACCGTATATTGGGCGCGGGGCGTGACATTTTTTAAAAGAAATTAATGCAGATTATGGAAATAAACTACAGCTCAGGTAATTAGGATGAGCTGTCAGCTCATTTCCATCTCTCTCTCTCTCTATATATATATATATATCAATGTTTAAAATAGCGATAACGGTAACGTAACGTTTTGCCTTTGTTACGTTATGTCGCAAATAGCGTAACGCATAACGTAGGTTATGCAATTTTGTATTTATTTAATAAAAATAAATATAAAACCATATAAAATAATTTTAATAAATTGAAAAATAAATTTAAAATATCTAAAAAATATAAAATTATTTTGTAATACATAATCTATTCAAATGTTTTATTAAGTTTTACAATAATTTTCATATATCTTCATAAATTATATTAAGTCTGCAACCGTAATTACAATCATCATTTAAATAAAAAAGCAAGATTTCAATTTTTTATTTCGATTCCAATTATTATCATTGTTGTAATTTATATTTTGTAATGTTCAATTTATCTTATTTATGATTGTTGATTTCAGTTCAATTAAAAATTCAACAAAATCAACAAGTAAAATATTTTAGCAACCGGACGAGAAATACAACAAGTGGATAAAGAAACAAACTTAAATTATCAAGTTAGAAATTCCAAAAGCAATCAAACAAGCCAACAATTAATTAAGAAAATTACGGCAATTCGCTAATAATCAAAATAATAATCAACAACAATATATAAATTACTAAAAAAAATAATTGTAAATAACGTAACATAACGTAATTTAACGTAACGTTATGTAATATAACGTAAAATAACGTAAAAAACGTACTGTTACGGTGCACTGAGTTATTTCCAGTTGTTACGTAGCGTTGGGATTCCGTTAGGTTACGTAACGCAAATAACGGGTTTCATAACGACAATGATATATATTATAATGTATCGTAGTACTTTTTTTAGCGTAAACAGTGGACTTATATCCCCCAGCATTCCATTAATTAGTAATTAACGAAACATCTTAGTACGTATATTTACTGCAAAAGAGGGTCTTCCTACCCGAAGACCATAGTTTTATACAATAGTGTATTATAGTACTTATTTCGTTAAATTCCTATTAATGAAACACGAGGGGCTGAGACCCATCATCTTTGCTTTTAAAAAAAGACAACCAGCTTACAAGTTCTTATATAAATTTTCAAGAGCCAACACTGCAGCCCAACTCTCCACCAAATATATGCTTTAAAAATTCTATATAGTTTCGTTAAATAATGATAAATGAAACGCAAGGATATACCTAGTGTTCTTTCTCCCCAAAAAAAAAAAAGAACTCCAAATTCGAGATCAGATGTGGCTTGGAAAGGGACTTTCTGATGCAAAAACTATGGTAAAATCTGTCATTACAGTAGCATGACGAAATCAATAGATTTTGACTGGGCTTAGGGTAAGTTACGCATTGAATTTGGTGTAAAAAATAAAAATAAAAAAACCTTTAGCTTGCTGATCTTACCAAGTACAAGAGGCAAGAACTTAAATATAACCGAGAGAATAAATTCAGCAATTAGCTTCAACAGTATTCACCACTTCTCCAAAACCCTAAGCAAGTTATTGGTCCGAAGCAAAATTGGCAATAAATCGAACATATCAGGACAAACTGCAAAGTAGACAAACGTAAATATTGGCGAAAACAAAACTGCAGAGCTAAACTCTGAAAGTAGAGTACTAGCCTTCTCACCACATTGTCACAAGAAATCAAATAACGGTAGAAAAACTAAGTTAATTTCCAAAGAAGACTCTACATAGTCTATTTCAGTTATCTTATTAACGTAACATGGGAGGATTGCCCATCATTTATGCTTAAAAAAATTGCAAAGATGACTAGGTCAATTTCCAAATAAGGGTGTTTTTTGGCTCATGGAAGTACATAAAGTGAATGAAGAAATTATGAAGTAACTTCCACAATAAAAGTAGAAGAAGAGACTTATTTTTGTATTTGTTTGCTAATTTTTGAAAGATGAAAGTGCCTGAGGAAGTGAAGATAATATTATTTTAATTGATTACATAAAAAATAATATATTATTTTATTAGTTTTCTAAGTATAAAAATATAACTTTTGAATGTTAATTATGACATGCAAATAAAAAATTAATTGTTTGCCTTGATCCTCTACCTCCTAGTGCTCTTCCAAGCTAAAGTGTAAAAAAGAAAATTTTGGAAGTAAGGTGCACGTATGTGCCACCTCACCATATATGAAGTATCTTCCAACTTCCTTCTTGATGGTAGCCATTCATTTGAAGGATCTGGATAGTCATTGAAGAAATCTGAATCACAAGAACTTAAGGCTATATTTGGAAGATTAATTTTAAAGTATTTTAGGGTGTTTTGAAGGGAAGTGTTATGAAGTGTTTATAAGAACACTTGCTTCTAAGCTTTTGAACAAGTGTTTTAAAACACCCCAAAATATTTGGATAAGTGTTTTGGAGTGTTTCAATTATTTATCCAAAAATGCCCATTTTTTCTTTTTTCAAGTCTCTTCCACGTACTTTACTAGATATATTAGTCATTTACCTATTTATGAAACTCACAAACTCCCAAGTATAAACTTGAACACTCAAAAACCGATGATCAAAACCCTCCAAAACGCATATCACTAAGAGACACACTTTACAAACACCCCCAACCAGCACAGCTGAAGGGGAAATAAATGGTCCACTTCAATCATATCATGGTCAAAAAGTAGAGGTTATAGTAGTTAAGCTATCAAATAAAAACAGGATAAAATTAAATTCCTCAACCAAAGGGTCCTTTAACTTCACAGAAATTTAATCCCTCATCCATTCAGTCTTAAAATGCCAAATTTAGTAAAAAATAATAATAAACAAAAAATAAATGGCAACCTAGAATTACCCAAAAATAGTAAAATTAAACCAAAAAAAATAGAAACCTAGAATTACCTCCAGATTTCTCAATTCTTTCGGCGCAGAATTGAATCTTCCCGTTCAATTGTGCTAGGACTTTGTTGATCTCAATTCTCAACTTTCGATCAGGAATGAGAGTGAAGGGGGACTGAGCGGAGTTTGAGAGGATGGAGATTGAGGATTAGGGTTATGAGAGGGGTGAGAAGCGAGGGTTTTGAGGCATCAAATCAGGGAGGCGAGTTGCGTGGGCGGAGATGCTGGTTGCCGTCACGAGCGTGGGGGGTGATTGAGGAGTTGAAGAGAATTGGTGGTGGGCTTGTTTTTTGTTTTGACGGCTCTGATTAAAATTAAATTTAGAAACCTTAGATTTAGTTATATAGCTTATAGTTATTAACAAACTATTTATTTATTTATTTTTATAAAAATGCATTTAAACAAAACTATATTTTGTTAAAACTAGTATTTGTTATGATTCCAAATATATTCAAGCAAACTATTTTAATAATAAGTAATTATTGATGAAAAACTAGATTATTGATGGAATAATGATTAACTAACTTAATTGACATATTTTTCAAACAAAAATTTAAAAAAAAAAATCTAACAATAAATACTGCAGATTAGAATATATATATGTCCCTATTAAAAAATAATAATTATAGATTATTATAGTTTTTATTATATCAATTGTAAAAATAAATATATGAAATTTTTGATGCAATCGAGTCAATCGACAAGACTTACATTCGCACGCTTGCATCCTAACACCTCTGACTTATAATCTTTTATATCATGTAAACATGATATTTTTTTTATTAAAAAAATACTTTACACTTCGAAAATTTTGATAATAAGGACACTATAAATATTTTTTAATGGGACTCTACTTCCTACACCCTGACAAATTGTTTGAACCGCTAGATCCTCGGCCAACTCTTTGTTAACAAGATAATCAATGGAATGTGATTCGAGAAGGATAATATATATATATATGGGATTACTGTAGGTGAGCCGCCAGCTCAGGAAAAGTTACGTGAGCTAGCGGCAAATCTATAATGATCTAATGATTTTTCTTCAATTTTTTTTCTTCAATTACAATCTCTATCTTCTTAACTTCTTTCGGATTAAATTTCATAAATTTTGAAGTTTATTTACCCTTTCATCGAATACATACAAAATGTCTTATTTATTACAAACCGTTAATTTTGTATTAACTTGATTGAGAACCAAATCATAACTAAAACCTAAGAAATTGGGTAATGAGTGACCCTACGGGGTCAAGATTATAATCCAAAAGAAACTTTTTTAAAAAGATTATTATATATAGTGGAAATGAACTGCAGCTCAGGAACTTGCGTGAGCTGTCAGCTCATTCTCTCTCTCTCTCTCTCTCTTTATATATATATATATATATATATGGGATTACTGTAGATGAGCTACCAGCTCAGGAAAAGTTATGTGAACTAGCGGCAAAACTATAATGATTCAATAATTTTTCTTCTCTTTTTTTTTTTTACAATTACTATCTCGACCTCTTAACTTATTTCAGATTAAATTTCACAAATTTTAGAGTTCATTTACCATTTCATCAAGTGCATACAAAATCTTTTATTTATTGAAAACCGTTAATATTGTGTTAACTTGATGGAGGACCAAATCAAAACTAAAACCCAAGAAATTGGGTACGAGTGAAAGGTCGAGATCATAATATCAAAAAAAAAAAATTAAAAATATTATCGAAAGTAGTAGAAATGAACTACAGCTCAGATAACTTGCATGAGCTGTCAGCACATTTCCATTTCTCTCTCTCTCTATATATATATAACAACTCAACCCAACCCTGAATTAAATCTGCATTCGTAGCATAATGTGTGTGCGCACGTGCATGTGTGCATGCACCCATGTACATAGTATGTGTGTATTGTTCTATTTGATATGATTAATTTTTGGAAAATATTATTGGATTTGCTATCTATCTAGGAATATTTAATACATAAATATAGAACTTATAATTTGTAAGAATAGTTTAATTATTGTTCGCCAAAAAAAAATCGTATTCCTCTTTATTGACAATCTTTCAATAAAAGATTACAATCTAACGGTTTCCCGTTTACAGAAAATGAGGAAAATAGCTTTCCCTTTTTGTTTAAGGTTGGGTTTCTAGGTAGCTATGGAGGACAATCCTGCTCTCCGTTGACACTCCGTACAAATCTCTCTCGGTTGGCTCAAGGAAAGGAAAAAAAAGAAAGAAAATGCTCTTTACTCTTGATCACAAGGGGTAATTTCTAGGCGCCGTCCGTGTCTGAGTCCCCTTTGCTCTCTTTCGCTCTCCCGCCTTTTATAGGGGGCTTGGAGTAACGTCCCGCCATATTTGCTCGGTCATTAGTTCCCACTACTCGAGAAGTGCCGCCATATTCACTAGGCGGTTGTTCCCACGATCGAAGTAACGCCGCTGCATTCGCTTGGCAGTTAACCCCACGATCCGAGGCGGCAATTCTTCTACTCGGGTCGGGTGACTTTGTATTAAACCCCTACCCGAAGGCTGTAAGTAGTGTCGCGAATCTCAATTTTAGATTCGCGAACCTGCTCTGTCGTCTCTGGGTCGCGAACCTCGTTCCTCAGGTTCGCGGCTTAGTTGAGTTGCAGACTTCGGTCTTTGAATCTGCGGATCTGTTTTCGCTTTCCAGAATTTTTGCCGACAAAACCCCCTCCAAAGTTTCAAAAAATGCTCATGATTTCTTGAGGAGTTTTGGAATACTTTGGATACAATCTCCTTCGCATTTGCAGAAACATCCGACTATGTATTAGCGTCGCTGTTGCTTTTGAAGGAAAATGTGACTCTGTGTTAGGGCCACTGTGGCTCTGATGTGACTCTGTGGAAGGGACACGTCTCTGTATTAGGGGCGCGAGCCCTTATTATTTTTTTTAGAGTAGAAAGTGTTTCTGTATTAGGGTCGCAAACTGTAATTCTTGAGGGATCACGACTCTGTATTAGGGGGTGCGAGCTTGCACTTAGTGGTGAAGAAAGCGACTCTGTATTAGGGTCGCGAAGTGCAATTTCTGAAGGATCGCGACTCTGTATTAAGGGCGCGAGCTTTCGCTTGTTGGTGAAGAAAGCGACTCTGTATTAGGGTTGCAAACTGCAATTTCTGAAGGATCGCGACTCTGTATTAGAGGCGCGAGCTTTCGCTTGTTGGTGAAGAAAGCGACTCTGTATTAGGGTCGCAAACTGCGATTTCTGAAGGATCGCGACTCTGTATTAAGGGCGCGAGCTTTCGCTTGTTGGTGAAGAAAGCGACTCTGTATTAGGGTCGCGAACTGCAATTTCTGAAGGATCGCGACTCTGTATTAGGGCGCGAGCTTGCTTGTTGGTCGCGGGAAGGCCGGAAGGCAGTTGCTTTTTTTATGGCGTAAGAATCGAGACGTTCTCTGAGCCGCATTGAATGAAAAGGTATCCATGAGATTTGGGCCAGATATCACGTCTGTCCAGAGATCTCGGCCGTCAAATCATTGGTTATATAACCTCCACTTTATGAAAGAGGCTACCTTTATCCCAAGAAATTTGAAATTTGAGTTCTTCATTAGAGCTTCTCAGACTTCTCATCTTCAATCTCCTATAGCTTCCGATTCTCTGCGCGAAGGATTTTCTCCATCTGTAAACGATGCCGAAGAAAGTTTCTTCTTTTGATACTGCTGCCAGTGGTCGTCACGATTCTCGAGCAACTTCCAGTTCAATAGTGGTTCAGCAGGAACCCTTAATTGGAGGTAAAAAAATTCGGAAGGCAATCCCTTTTCTCATTCTTTTTTTCTTATCTCTGAATCTGAACTGTCTTTCGCAGTCGATTATGTCTTGAATCCTTGGCCGAAGGATCATTACTTCGGATATTCGGATGGTTATGATGGAAAGAAAGAGTTCAGATTTGATCATGTCTTTCCCCCTTGTACAGCCTCAAGTAACCAGGAGAGAGAAGACAAAATTCTTCATCCTTCTCGCTCAACATTGCGAGAGCTGATGACCAATGCGCCTTTCGAAGGAGATGATCGGTCTCCGTTACTCAAAACCATCTTTTTGTTTGGGGGCCATATTCCAAAGCCCGACAGCGGTTTGGAGGATGGAGATTACAAGTGGCTTCGTCGAGTTGAAAATCGCTACTTGTTTCTCCCCAACATGGAGAGGTCTTACCCTTTCTTATTCTTTCAATCCCTTTCCGTGCCCAGACGAATGGACTGACACATAAACAGGCATCAAGACAGCATCTTGTTGGGGGGCTTCAATGCTCAAGTTAACTTTTTCTCGTGGCACTGGGAAGAGCTTTCGTGGATTGCTTCCAGGATTGCTCAATCGTGACCTGCCTAGAGGCGAAGATCCCATAATCGCACAGACTTTCCTGTATCGGTTTACCAATGCACGAGGAGAGTTTCCTGTTCAGGATTTTCGTCCCTCTGGCTGGGTTCACTGTACTTTGAAAGGGGAGTGGGCTGTTTTGACCGACTTCTTTCTGCGAACGTTTCGAGATCAGCTTCGTCATGCGGGGCTGTATCGCACTGTCAGAGCTGTTCAGCATGGTATTTCCTTCAGCAGATTCTATTTTTTTGCTTTATTTGAATTGTATAATCCTAATACTTGTACAATCGATTGCCCACGAGGTGAATTGGGTTTCGCCCTCCACGAGATGTACGAAGTCTCGGGCTTGCCCATGGGAGATGTCCCGTATGAAGAGTACGTCCCTACTGGGGAAGAACTTCATCTGCTGAAGACTCAGGATCTTTTAGCTTATGATACCTACTGGGAATTGCTCTGCCATTATCACATTTGCACCCACACATCGGGCACCCGTAGTTTGAAGCCAAAGAAGTGGCCGCAATATCTTCTGCCTAATTTTTTTAGAAGTAATCCAAACTTTATTTGTCTTTCTCTAGTTTCCGAAAATGAGGTTGAGAGAAGAATCGCAAACTTTGGGACAGATATATATGTTGCCGAATCTGACGAGAATGTTTTCAAAGCTGGGACGTCTTTTGAGAGATTTCATTATCAGGCTCTTCAACCCTTATCTGACCCTGCCTTCTTGGCGGGTTATTTATTGGTCTGGCTAAAAAAATGTGTTATTCCTTCGCAGGAAAACATACCCATTGGCGCTGTATATCCAGCCGTTCTACTGGCTCTGGGCAGGCGACTCAGTTTGTTGCTGGCCATGGTATGCAGTATCCAGAGCAGATTGAGAAGAATATCCGACAAATTCTGCAATGTGAAGAGGGAGAAGAGGAAGAAAAGAGACCCTGTTATTAAAACTCTTAATCCGCGTGTAGAGCTTCCCTATACTTATTTGATGGCATGGCTGGTTCTACATTGCCCCACTTTGATGAGCCCTGCAATATATCCCCCAAAACAGTGGACTTATATCCCCCAGTATTCCATTAATTAGTAATTAACGAAACATCTTAGTACGTATATTTACTGCAAAAGAGGGTCTTCCTACCCGAAGACCATAGTTTTATACAATAGTGCATTATAGTACTTATTTCGTTAAATTCCTATTAATGAAACACGAGGGGCTGAGACCCATCATCTTTGCTTTTAAAAGAAGACAACCAGCTTACAAGTTCTCATATAAATTTTCAAGAGCCAACACTGCAGCCCAACTCTCCACCAAATATATGCTTTAAAAATTCTATATAGTTTCGTTAAATAATGATAAATGAAACGCAAGGATATACCTAGTGTTCTTTCTCCCCAAAAAAAAAAAGAACTCCAAATTCATGATCAGATGTGGCTTGGAAAGGGACTTTCTGATGCAAAAACTACGGTAAAATCTGTCATTACAGTAGCATGACGAAATCAATAGATTTTGACTGGGCTTAGGGTAAGTTATCGCATTGAATTTGGTGTAAAAAATAAAAATAAAAAAACCTTTAGCTTGCTGATCTTACCAAGTACAAGAGGCAAGAACTTAAATATAACCGAGAGAATAAATTCAGCAATTAGCTTCAACAGTATTCACCACTTCTCCAAAACCCTAAGCAAGTTATTGGTCCGAAGCAAAATTGGCAATAAATCGAACATATCAGGACAAACTGCAAAGTAGACAAATGTAAATATTGGCGAAAACAAAACTGCTGAGCCTAAACTCTGAAAGTAGAGTACTAGCCTTCTCACCACATTGTCACAAGAAATCAAATAACGGTAGAAAAACTAAGTTAATTTCCAAAGAAGACTCTACATAGTCTATTTCAGTTATCTTATTAACGTAACATGGGAGGCTTGCCCATCATTTATGCTTAAAAAAATTGCAAAGATGACTACGTCAATTTCCAAATAAGTGTGTTTTTTGGCTCATGGAAGTACATGAAGTGAATGAAGAAATTATGAAGTAACTTCCACAATAAAAGTAGAAGAAGAGATTTATTTTTGTATTTGTTTGCTAATTTTTGAAAGATGAAAGTGCATGAGGAAGTGAAGATAATATTATTTTAATTGATTGCATAAAAAATAATATATTATTTTATTAGTTTTCTAAGTATAAAAATATAACTTTTGAATGTTAATTATGACATGCAAATAAAAAATTAATTGTTTGCCTTGATCCTCTACCTCCTAGTGCTCTTCCAAGCTAAAGTGTAAGAAAGAAAATTTTGAAAGTAAGGTGCACGTATGTGCCACCTCACCATATATGAAGTATCTTCCAACTTCCTTCTTTATGGTAGCCATTCATTTCAAGGATCTGGATAGTCATTGAAGAAATCTGAATCACAAGAACTTAAGGCTATATTTGGAAGATTGATTTTGAAGTATTTTAGGGTGTTTTGAAGGGAAGTGTTATGAAGTGTTTATAAGAACACTTGCTTCTAAGCTTTTGAACAAGTGTTTTAAAACACCCCAAAATATTTGGATAAGTATTTTGTAGTGTCTGAATTATTTATCCAAAAATGCCCATTTTTTTTCTTTGTTTCAAATCTCTTCCACGTACTTTACTAGATATATTTGTCATTTACCTATTTATGAAACTCACAAACTCCCAAGTATAAACTTGAACACTCCAAAACCGATGATCAAAACCCTCCAAAACACATATCACTAAGAGACACACTTTACAAACACCCCCAACCAGCACAGCTGAAGGGGAAATAAATGGTCCACTTCAATCATATCATGGTCAAAAAGTAGAGGTTATAGTAGTTAAGCTATCAAATAAAAACAGGATAAAATTAAATTCCTCAACCAAAGGATCCTTTAACTTCACAAAAATTTAATCCCTCATCCATTCAGTCTTAAAATGCCAAATTTGGTAAAAAATAATAATAAACAAAAAATAAATGGAAACCTAGAATTACCCAAAAATAGTAAAATTAAAACCAAAAAAAATAGAAACCTAGAATTACCTCCAGATTTCTCAATTCTTTTGGCGCAGAATTGAATCTTCCCGTTCAATTGTGCTAGGGCTTTGTTGATCTCGATTCTCAACTTTCGATCAGGAATGAGAGTGAAGGGGGACCGAGCGGAGTTTGAGAGGACGGAGATTGAGGATTAGGGTTATGAGAGGGGTGAGAAGCGAGGGTTTTGAGGCATCAAATCAGGGAGGCGAGTTGCGTGGGCGGAGATGCGGGTTGCCGTCACGAGCGTGGGGGGTGATTGAGGAGTTGAAGAGAATTGGTGGTGGGCTTGTTTTTTGTTTTGACGGCTCTGATTAAAATTAAATTTAGAAACCTTAGATTTAGTTATATAGCTTATAGTTATTAACAAACTATTTTTTTTTTTTTTATAAAAATGCATTTAAACAAAACTATATTTTGTTAAAACTAGTATTTGTTATGATTCCAAATATATTCAAGCAAACTATTTTAATAATAAGTAATTATTGATGAAAAACTAGATTATCGATGGAATAATGATTAACTAACTTAATGTGACATATTTTTCAAACAAAAATTTAAAAAAAAAAATCTAACAATAAATACTGCAGATTAGAATATATATATGTCCCCATTAAAAAATAATAATTATAGATTATTATAGTTTTTATTATATCAATTGTAAAAATAAATATATGAAATTTTTGATGCAATCGAGTCAATCGACAAGACTTACATTCGCACTCTTGCATCCTAACACCTCTGACTTATAATCTTTTATATCATGTAAACATGATATTATTTTTTATTAAAAAAAATACTTTACACTTCGAAAAATTTGATAATAAGGACACTATAAATATTTTTTTAATGGTACTCTACTTCCTACACCGTGACAAATTGTTTGAACCGCTCGATCCTCAGCCAACTCTTTGTTAACAAGATAATCAATGGAATATGATTCAAGAAGGATATATATATATATATATATATATATATATATATATATATATATATATATATATATATATATATATATATATATATATATATATATATATATATATATATATATATACATACATATATATGTATGTATGTATATATATATATACATACATATATATATATATATCTATGTATGTATATATATATATATATACATACATACATACATATATATATATATATATATATATATATATATATATATATATATATATATATATATATATATATATATATATATATATATATATATATAACAACTCAATCCAATCCTGAATTAAATCTGCATTCGTAGCGTAATATGTGTGCGCGTGTGCATATGCATTCATGTACATATTATGTGTGTATTGTTCTATTTGATATGATTAATTTTTGGAAAATATTATTGGATTTGCTATATATCTAGAAATATTTAATAATTTATAATTTGTATGAATATTTTACTTATACCTAAAGATGATAATATAATATTTCTTAAAAATTTTGCTTTTACAAAATTTTTATTTTAGCACTATTATAGGGTAACTATTTTAAATGCAGCACGTACTATTTAAAACAGCTAAATCTATTACTGTCAAACGATTAATGTAACCTATTTGCAATACTAAACATAATCCTCGCAAAATTTGTTATTTAGCTACGATTCTAAATCCGTGAACACAACTTTTGTTACAAATAAATAATTTCTTTGAAATAGTTAATTAAACTGTTACTAATATACTATTTAGCCAGTGTTCCATAAAGTGTTGTATGATAATAGTTGCAAATAGATGATTTTTTTCTTCAACGGTTAAGCAAATCATCATTAAAAAAAAATATTATTTGGAAATAGATCCTTAATTATTGCAATATATCCATTATGAAAAAGTCACATATTCATAACAGTTATATAAACTGTTACTAAAAACTATTTAATGACAACTTATTAACCGTTAAATAGTAACCATCGTAAACATGCCATGTATTGCAATAGTTTTTACAAATTGTTAGAAAACATATTTTTTGGCAACGATATTTAGAATTGCCACAACTGGTAGTATTTGGGAAATATTACACCCATGCAGACCATCATCATTGGCTTTAAGAGTCGCTACTGCACCGTCTGATTCGTGCAGGGACAAGCTTGCTCTCGAGTAAGGGGCGCAAGTCTGTTGCGCTGTTGAGAACCCTTTTTATTTAATTACACCATTAGATCATGCATGGACTCTAACTAATCCACGCCCCACTAGCGATCACCTAAATTAAATCCCAAATATTTGACTCGTTGTTTGCATGGAACCAGATCACGTTCCAATTCCTGCATGGGCTCATGCGACGCGTTCGGCCCACCCTTGACCAAGTCAGAGAAAAAAACCGTGCTGCTCCTTTTGTGACGGTGGATGCCTAGTGGATCCCGTTATTTGGGCTGGAACCGGCAGGGGAAATTCTAAAGAGACAGGCTACAGCCAAATCTCCAAGGGTGCCCAACGTTGGTTTTTTCTTAGTGCACCCCCGATTTTTCCCAAATTAGCCTTCCTCCTTTTCTCCCAAAACAAAAGACCCTCTCGAGCACCCCCCATACCCAACTTGTTTTATTGATGCCTCCCTCAGTCCCGACCGTGTCTCGGACTCTCGCGGCCCACCTTCCAAATTTCTTTGCCCGACACCGCTCTCTAATGTAGTTGGCTTGTCCATGCACCCCGCGTCTGCACTCGCACCTGTAGTCGGCCCGAACAGCCAACTGAATGAAAAACTATTGGGTGCTCATCGATCTTCCGTTACACACCAACCCTAAAAACGTCATAAGCCAAAATATTGGACTCTCTTGTCGGCCAACCATGATGAAAGTCATTCGATATGTAAATGTTGAATGGCTGTTAATCCATTTGACAGTTTACAACCGACCGAACACAATGTTCGTTAAAATCCACACTTTTTTTTTTCTTTCCAACATTGCAATTTCATATACATTTTTTAAATACAAAAATAATGAATCTAACTCTTTGATAGTTTTGAGATGACACTCTTGAGAGAGGAGAGAAGGAGGGCGAATAGAGGGCGCCTTTGAATGGGTTTGGGAAATTTCAAGGTGTTTGAATCTAGAACTAACAAGAAAAACGAAGCTTGCTTATTCAAATAAAATCATGACAAAGTTGTAATAAAAAACTTTAAAAGACTGTATCCTTAGAAATTTGTAGTGTGCCTTTAGAATTTCTCAAAATTTTGGAATCCTTCGTAATAGATGATGTCTAAGATGCTTTCCTAATAGATGATGTCTAAGATGCTTTAGTGGGCTTAATCTTGGGCCGAACCTACACACGCATCAGTATTCGTTTAAGTATGTTCCAAAGTTATTTTCGCGACGAGCAAAGGACAAATTTCTTGGCCTCGAAAGATAGTAAACCACGGATTGCTAGAACCAAAGAGCGTGCCACCGGGAGCTTCTCTTAAAAAATAACAAAATACAAAATATCACTACTCCTCTAAATAGAATATCTCGAGTAGGGATAGTAATGAACGTATTTATGGATCAATTTTTGACCCACTTTATATAAAATTTTAAATTAAAAAATAAAGTTTTTATATTTTTCTAATTCAAAATTTTATATAAAAAAAATAAAAAATTGTTCCGTACACGTATTAATTACCATCCCTTGTCTCCGGCTCGAAATGTTGGCTGATTGGTAAGAACTGTTTATTGTCCATGAAAAAAAATCTTTATCTTACTTTTACTATCACTGCTGTTAATTCATTTGCCCAAATAGGTTATTAACTAAACATAGATGAAACATGACAGTGCCACTATTTGCTCCCGATCACGGACCTATTCCATAATATATATATATATATATATATATATATATATATATATATATATATATATATATATATATATATATATGGTTTTTACATATCTGTCTCTTAAATCTTTAAAATTAGAATTTAGTCTACCAAATCTTCATATCTATAATTTGGTTTTCCAAAAGTTTTAACTTACCACAACTTAGTTCTCAGCCATATTTTTAGCTTAAATTTCTCATTATACCCTGAGTTACTTCACTTTAGTCATCTCTTTCCTCTTTTTCCTCTCTTCCTCTTCTCATTGGTTCCCCTTTCCATTCTTCTCATCTCTCTCTTCTTTTTCAGTTAATCTCTAAAGTGAAGTAGTTTAGAGGAACACAATTAGTAGAGGAAAGAGAGATAGATGAGAAGAATGAAGAGGATAACTCAATAAGAAGAAGAAAAGAAGAGGAAGAGAGAAGAGAGAACTAAAGTAAAGTAACTCAGAGATATAACGGGAAATTCGGACAAAAAATATGGCTGAGGACTAAATTGTGGTAACTTAAAGGATTTGGGGATTGCATTATAAATATGAAGATTTTGGAAACTAAATTCTAATTTTCAAAGATGTAAGGGACAAATATGTAAAAACCCTATATATATATAGAGAGAAAACGGGAAATTCACCGGCGGTGAAGAGAGTTCCTTCACCGCCGCTTAGATGACCCAATACAATTATTACACGTGGCGCCACTTAAACTAACAAATAAAAGAACTTTCTTAACCAACTTTTGAATGGCGCCACATGTAATAATTTTATTGGGCCAGCTCAACAACAGTAAAGAAACTCTCTTTACCACCGGTGAATTTTCCGTTTACTCATACACACACACGTGTGTGTATATATATATATATATATATATATATATATATATATATATATATATATATATATATATATATATATATATATATATATATATATATATATATATATATATATATATATATATATATATCGTACAAAATTAATTGGAAGTACAATAATTGAGAAAACAAAACCTTGTGATCCCTTGCCAACAGAATGAAATATTGGATACAAGGAAGAGCCTAAAGAATTCAAGAGAAAGGACAGACTTTTAAATACGAACTAAAGGAACGTCAAGGCTTTTAGAGGGTCCCTTTGTACTATGGGCACATACCAATCTCACGATACAAATTTAATAAAAGCTGGGACCGAACCAAACCATTGCCAGAATCTCAGTACCGGCGGTGAGTGGAGCACTCATCTCTCTCCATGTACCATTGATTTTTAAATTTGTTTCTTCACTTTTGGCTCCTTTATCAGAAATGGCAAACACATTACATATATACATTCTGCCATTTTTCTGTTGTTTTGTTTGTCTTGTGCTTCTTTCTTTCTTTCTTTCTTTTCCTTCTCTTTTTCTTTTTTGACTTTTGTTTTGAGTAGTATTAACCCTCACAATAAGTGTGCTACAATGATATCTCCACTACAAATATTAAATTGTTTATATAAACCCCACTAATATATGTTAGGGGTATTTACACGTTTGTCCCTTGTATCTTTATAAATTATGATTTAGTCCCCCAAATCTTCATATTTAGGATTTAGTCTCCCAAATCCTCTAAATTACTACAATTTAATCCCTCCGTTAGTTTTTTCGTCCAAATAAATGGCAAAATTTAATTTTTACTTTTTTAAAATAATAAAATAACTTAAATACCCCTATGAAGAAAAAGGGGGGAAGAATAGAGAGATATAAGACAAGAAGAAGGGGAAACCCAATGAATCTAATGAAAAAAAGGAGAAGAGAGGAGGAAGAGAGAAGGAGAAGAGATGAGAAAGAGAGAAGGAGAAGAAAGAAGGAAGAGGGAAGAAGAAATTAAGAAAGGGTAAAATGGAAAAATCAGGTCAAAAAATAAACTGGGCTAACGGAAATTAGGGAGGGGGATTAAATTGTAGTAACTTAAAGGATTTGGGGGACTAACTAAATATGAAGATTTGGGGGACTAAATTATAATTTATAAAGATTTTAGGGACAAATATGTAAATACCCCTACATGTTAACCGGTGGTGGTATGCGGTGAGATTTTGTGATAAAGGTATTTAGGTAATTTTAAATGATAGTAAGGCTATGGTCCAGCTATGTATATTCTAATTCTGTACTGTAAAACCCTATTATCAAATAGTGAAGAAATGCAGTTGTGGACATAGTCCAATTTGAAACGAACCACATAAATCTTTGTATTATGTTGTTCTTTATTAATTTTCTGTGATTGTTACTTAGATCTGCAATAGTCGCTACAGTATGACATCTAATATATGTTAATGGGTGGTATATACATACTTAAGAGTGAACGGTATTTGTTGGGAAATTCTATTTGCGCACGACATTTTACTCTTGGCGCCCTGGTTCCTCTTTATACCAAACTTATATTTTGAAATACTGCCATTTTACTTTCTGCGCCCAAATTTCTTTCCAAAAATACCCCTCATCTTTTTCTCTAACTCCTCACCCGTCCAATTCTATTTAGCAAAAAATATTTTGATCGGGTATTAATACCCGACTAAGAAACATGCTGGTCGGGTATTAATACCCGACCAGCAAGCAAAGTCTCTAAAAAAACTAATTAACGATAAATTTCAAACAAATACATATAAAACCTTTAAAAAAATTCAAATCGTACTTTAGATTTGTTCTCTGACACCAATTGCATGTTGGAATTTTCTATTTGCATAAGAAAACTCAAATGCAAATTTCAAACTCAAATTTCACTTGTCACAGTGAAATCGAAGAATTTAAAATTCTTCTAATTTTTTCAGGAACGTTAATGTAAAAACTTTTAAGTGGTCAAAAAATTAAATAGATGATTTTGTAGGAGATGTGTTTTTATTAAAATACAAAAAAAAATCATTTAGGGCTTTAGAGATAAAATAAAGGAGGACGATGAGTCGTACTTCCAAATTTTAAAAAGTTTTAGTTTGGAATTTATAGGGTAACTTAGTCTAAAAAAATAATGACAAATTTGTAATTATTTATAAGTTTTAAAATTGTACGTCAAGAGTAAAATGCCGTGTGCAAATAGAATTTTCCGTATTTATTTAAAACTGAAATAACCAATTAAAGCGGATCATACCCTCGTGGAGGCCCCGCTTTTTCTAGGGGCCCATTGACGGGAACTTCTAAAGGGGCACAACTTTTTTCCTAGTGAGCCCAGTTAATAACTTCTAAAAATATCAAGTTTACCCTCTAAAATTTTTTTCCATTTTGCCCTTCCTCCTTCTCCCGCTCCAGGCCTCCCGCTCCCACTCCGTTCCCGTTCGGACTGACAGTCCGAACAGATCTCCCCTGTTCGGACTGTCAGTCCGGACAGGGGCTTGACCCGATCTGCTACTCCGGAACCTCACCCACTCTATTTATGTAATAAAATGATATATCATTAGTTTATCCAATTTAACGGCACTTTACGGACTTATATTAACAACTAATTATACATTATTACAAAAATATAGTGAAGGAAGCAAAATGATACAATGATACACTGATACACCGACACAATGATTCACTAATACACCGATACAATAATATATAGATAAACTGATTCATTGATACGCCGATACAATGATACACTACTACACCGATACACCGATACATTGATACACTGATACATCGATATACCGATACAATGATACACTGATACACTGATACAACGATACAATGATACTCCTGATACACAAATGCAATGATACTCCTAATACACCGATATAACGATACAATGATATACTGATACACCGATACAATGATACAACGATACAATAACTGATATAATGATATAGAGAAGATTATAAACAAGGTCCCCTACGTATAAAACAAACAAGATCACATACAAATTAAAGAAATAAGATCAAATACAAACGTAGTGTATATATTCCTCAAACAAAAAGCAAATAATAGGGTTCATTACAAACAAAAACCATATATTTTACAAATTCTTCAAAATGTTTGAAAAAAACAATTACACCGGCCACTTGAAGTTCCTTATGTAGACACCAAAAAAAAAAAATTTACAGCGGGGTCCACCCGCAGGAACTCCTACCGCGGGTGCCAACCCGCGGGAGGGATCCCGCGGGAGGGCACCCGCGGGAGAATTCCCGCGGGTCCCACCCGCGGGAGGAATCCCGCGGGTGTCTGCGGGAATTCCTCCCGCGGGACACCCGCGGGAGCGATCCCGCGGGTTGCCACCCGCGGGAGCAATCCCGCGGGTGGGCACCCGTGGGAGGAATCCCGCGGGTGCCAACCCGCGATTTGTTTTCCGCTTCCGTTCCGCTTCTGTTTCGTTTTATATGGTGATCCGGATTTTTGGGGATTTAATCGAATTCGAGGGAAGAATTTGAGCCGGATTAGAAGCGCTCCTCAATATATAAAATTGGGAACGGAGTTCAGAAGAGGAGAAGAAAAGGAGGAGATTCTTTTGGAGAGGGAATTCTTTGGCGAGGCAATTTTTCAGAGGCCGAAGTCCAAAAATCCAGAGAGGAGTTCCTCAATTCAGAGAGATCGGATCGTCAACGGAGTGCAGAATCAAGACTTCACCGCTGCCAGAACCCACAAAAATAAAGGGGGATAGAAATCAATTGATCCCCATTCTTGTAATCTCGAATTTATCTTGTAGTTTTTCTTTTATTACTGTAATTCAAAATCAAATTGGCAATATAAAGGAAGATTCAATTTTTCGAGCATACAAGAATTGGCGACCACAGTGGGAGTTTGTGCGGCGCAATCCAATCTTTAAATTTTTTTTCGTAGCCTAGGCGTCATCGCCGAGTAAGGATAAATAAATGTGAGGCGTCATCACCCACCAAATTTGACAAGACGTCATCGTCTGTCAAAAAAAAAATTATGAGACGTCATCGCCCATAAAAAAAATTGACAAGACGTCATCGTCTGTCAAAAAAAAATTATGAGGCGTCATCGCCCATAAAAAAAATTGACAAGACGTTATCGTCTGTCAAAAAAAAATTATGAGGCGTCATCGCCCATAAAAAAAAATTTGACAAGACGTTATCGTCTGTCAAAAAAAAAAATTATGAGGCGTTATCGCCCATAAAAAAAAATGACAAGACGTCATCTTCTGTAAAAAAAAAAATTTTGAGGCATTATCGCCCACAAAAAAAAAATTGACAAAACTGGATACAACCCCCGGGATGCAACCCGCAGATGGAATCGTGGGACGCAACCCGCAGATGGAATCGCGGGACCCACGTAGACGCAACCCACAGATGCAATAGCGGGATACAACCCGCATGATACCGAATCCATAAAAACAAAAAAAAACAAAAAAAAATAAATAATAAAAATAAAAATAAAAAATAAAAAATATATATAAAAATAAAAAATATATATATAAAAATAAACAAAAAAAAAATAATAAATAAAAATAAATTTATAAGGCCTCATCGCTTACCAAAAAAAATAAATAAATAAATAATAAAAAATAAATAAAAAAGCTAGGCGTCATCACCTAAAAAAAAAAATTCAAAACGCGTCATCGTTTATAAAAAAAAGAAAAGAAAAAAAGACGTCATCGCAAAAAAGAAAAAAATTAGAGATAAAGAAATAAATAAATAAATAAATAAATATATAATAATAATAATAATAATAATAATAAAAGGATCAAACCTCTAAAAAAAAAAATCACCCAACGCCGTCAAGGCAATGGAAAGAGAATAAATTTCTCGCCAACCCCACCATACTAGGGGTAAAAAGCATGAATCACTCAACGCCACCAAAATAAAGGGAAGAGAAGCAGTTTCTCCCCAACCCCACGATGCTGGGGGTAAAAAAAGTATGAATTGCCCAACGCCACCAAGGCAACGGGAAGAGAACCAGTTTCTCGCCAACCCCACCATGCTAGGGGTAAAAAGCATAAATCACCCAATACCGACAAGGTAACGGGAAGAGAATTAATTTCTCGCCAACCCCACCATGCTGGGGGTAAAAAGCATGAATTACTCAAGGCCATTAAGACAACGGGAAGAGAATAAATTTCTCACCAACCTTTCATACTAGGGGTAAAAGTATGAATTGCCCAACGCCGCTAAGGCAAAGGGAAGAGAAAAAGTTTTGCATTTAAACCCAAACGAAATGCTCGATAACTTACCATGCTGAGAGGAATAGTATGGCTAGCCCAACTCAAACGGTAGTTGGTAAAAGCAAATCAAATCCGTTAATAGTTTGGGATTTGCTAAAAATCCCATGACGAACATGTCACAACAGTATCCTTATTCGAATATAATGATACATCGCTGCCCTAAACTGCTAAGGTAAAGAGAAGAGGAAAAGTTTGGCATTTAAGCCCAAACAAAATTCTCGACAACTCATCATGCTGAGGGGAATAACATGGCTAGCCCGACTCAAACGGTAGTTGGTAAAAACTAATCAAATCCGTTGATAACTGGGGGTTTGCTAAAAACCCTAATCAAATAAATCTCTTGTCACGTTAAGATTTCACCTCTGACAATAAAACTTTTCTCGTCATTTTTCTCCAGCAGAGCAAGCGACACTCCAAAATATTTGTCAAGTTAAAATCATACCTCTGACATCATAATTCAAAATCAAATGAGATAAAATCCGATTAAATCTCTTGTCATATTAAGGTTTCACCTCTGACAGAAAAGAAAACTTATACTTCATCAAGTCCGATATTACAGTTTCTGATGAACTTGTTTTTGATATCGTTAAGTTAAAAATTACCTCTAACGAAAATCATCTCTTTATCATATTAACAGTTACCTCTGATAGTCCGATTCCAAAGCTAAATACGTTAACCGTCACCTCTATTTAGTCAGCTTGTCCCTATCACGATCAGATCCTCTGAATAGGTTGAGCTCCAAGACACGTTTAATGTCACCTCTGTCTTTCCCTGATCCGTCATACTAGATATCACTGAACGGTTAGGATTCTAATGAGCACGTTAACATGATACCTGTGCTTGACCTAAAATAAGCATGTTAACATCATACATCTGCTTGTCACCCAATGAGTACGTTAACATCATACCTCTACTTGTTATCTGATGAGCACGTTAAAATCATACCTCTGCTTGTTATTGAATAATTGAATATGTTAACAGTTATCTCTGTCTACAAAATCCTTTAAAACGTCTGATAGCCAAAATTAAATAATCCAAAGTGTTTCGAAATTCAGTACGACTCAATACAGAACTTTGAAAACTTTGGAGAGGGTCATGTAGACACCAAAAAAAAAAAAGAATTTACAGCGGGGTCCACCCGCGGGAACTCCTCCCGCGGGAGGGCACCCACAGGAGAATTCCCGTGGGTCCCACTCGCGGGAGGAATCCCGCGGGTGTCCGCGGGAATTCCTCCCGCGAGTGGGCACCCGTGGGAGGAATCCCGCGGGTGCCAACCCGCGGGTTGTTTTCCGCTTCCGTTCCGCTTCTGTTTCGTTTTGTATGGTGATCCGGATTTTTGGAGATTTAATCGGATTCGAGGGAAGAATTTGAGCCGGATTAGAAGCGCTCCTCAATATATAAAATTGGGAACGGAGTTCAGAAGAGGAGAAGAAAAGGAGGAGATTCTTTTGGAGAGGGAATTTTTTGGCGAGGCAATTTTTCAGAGGCCGGAGTCCAAAAATTCAGAGAGGAGTTCCTCAATTCAGAGAGATCGGATCGTCAACGGAGTGCAGAATTAAGACTCCACCGCTGCCAGAACCCACAAAAATAAAGGGGAATCGAAATCAATTGATCCATATTCTTGTAATCTCGAATTTATTTTGTAGTTTTTCTTTTATTGCTGTTATTCAAAATCAAATTGGCAATATAAAGGAAGATTCAATTTTTCGAGCATACACCTTACAACATCCATATCAATACACAACTAATATAATCTAATCACTGTCTTCTTGTCTTCCTCGGGGATTGACGTCTGCTTCTGGTTCGAGACATAAATGCCGTATCGGGTGCATCAGGAGTGGATTGATTTTATCTTTGTTCATCTGCTTGCTCTTCTGGTGGTTCTTCTGATTGGTTCTTCTGTACATGTAAGTATGCACTTACAAAGTAAAATTTGCTACAAATATCTTTTTTTGTCTATTTTTTTTTTGCTGCAAGATAGTATAATATTAAATTTTAAAGACACTAAAACCGTTTTTTACAACTTAATCAATCATTAGGACAATACCATCAAACTTCATAATTAACTAATAAATTTTAATTAGGACAATACCATCAAACTTCATAATTAACTAATAAATTTTAATACTAACGTTCATGATTATAAAAAATAACTAAATTTCGCATATTTTACAATTTTAATTACAATATTAAATTTTCTTAATAATTATAATATAAATATTAAAAATTAAAATTAACAAAAAAATGTTACAACTAAACTTGCTAGCTCATCCCCTCTTCCTCCTTCCAAACCCAATAAAATCACCAAACCCTAATATTTGAAGAGTTGTTTAATCAAAAAATAATAAAAACTAAATTTTAAAATAAATATCACTAAATTTGGAAAACTTACTTAGTAATGACGGGAAGGCGGCGGCGGGATCTCGGCGGCGACGGCGGCGGTCTGCAGCGGCGTGAGGGAGAGTAGCAAGGGTTTAGGAATGAGAGAGAGAGAGAGAGAGAGAGGGAGATTTGGAAGGAGAAATGAGGAGAGAATAAGGATGGAGAGGATGAGTGGAAGTGGGAGAGGATGAGTGGAAGTTTGGGTTAAGGTTTGGAGGAGAAATGAGGAGAGAAGAGGAAGAGGAGAGGAGATATATGGGGAAGGACATTTTGGGAATATAATATGTGCTCACTAAAAAATTTTCCTTTTTAGCAAAAATTTACTGGGCTCACTAGAAAATCTGGGCTCACTGGGAAAAAAAGTTGTGCCCCTTTGGAAGTTCCCCCCATTGACACGCCATTCCTGCTGACTTTTGCTGTTGAGTCACTAGCTCCCACCAATTATCTGATAATTTAACTCAATCCGTATTAAAATTTTATAACAATTATCATTGCGTGTTTCTCTGGTAGTCACCCCAATCTTTACTCTCAAGTCTTAACTTGATGGATACAAAAGAGACAAGCTTCACACGGTAAATTTATATTAAGAATTAATTACAGTCAGATATATATGGTATGGAGATTGTGTATAATTTATCACTTTTAAAGTTTTAAACTCTCACTTATATTCTTGGACTGATCTTTTTTGTCAGCTTTTTTTTTTTGCATCTAGAAAATATGTGAGTTTTAAAGTTTAGCGATGATAAGTTATACACTCCTTATAGGGAATCTGAATATAATTAATCATTATTTTAATTAAGTTGCTTTCCTACGAAGAAAGAAGGGAATTTGAAGTATCATTTGTTATTCCAGATGAATGATTATTAATTTATTATCTCCTTTGAGCATCTAAGTATCCTTTTTGACCAGTAAGTTGCCTCCAGAGGGCTTTTTGGCTACGTAGCTAGATTAATTTAGCAAATTAACAATTGTGCTTTTAACTAAGCGAAGCTGGCAATCTAAGCTTTGTCTTTTTCGAACAATAATCAACCTACTTATATTCCTTATCAGTATAAAATACTCCATCACGTTCATGTTATCGAAACTTCTGTTGCAATAATAAAAACTTTTAAGAAGAACTAGACATGTACTGTTCAATTATAACGAGCTTTCCTTATTGCTAGGGTGTGTATCAGTCGGTTCGGTTCGATTCAATTTTTTTTAAAAATTACAACCGACAACTAAATTGAATTGTGATAATCGAAACCGACCGACTTTAAGTGAAAATCGAAATCGAAATTTCGGTTCGATTCGATTTTGGGCCTGGACGAAAAGCCCAGTTAAGAGCAAAAAAAAAAAAACAAAAAAAAAAAAACTAAATTTATTTAAAGAAACAGCCCATTCACAATAACAGTCCATTTACAACAAGGCGGATTTCAATTTCAATTGGGTAATTCGGATAAATATGTTTAAGAGTAATTTGGTTTTTTGGTCGGTTTCGGTGCTTGGCCACCAAAATCCGATTACAATCGAACTGACCCGAAAACCAAACAAGCTGATCCGATCGATTCGGTTCAGATCGGTTTTGCGAACCGAATCGTTTTTTCTTTTAGATTTGTGCTCAGCCCTACTTATTGCGTTGACAAGCAAAAAAATACAGCCGGCCCGTGTCATGTAATTAACCTCTGG
Source organism: Dracaena cambodiana (assembly GCA_036321105.1). Classification (NCBI taxonomy): domain Eukaryota; kingdom Viridiplantae; phylum Streptophyta; class Magnoliopsida; order Asparagales; family Asparagaceae; genus Dracaena; species Dracaena cambodiana. The sequence goes on from JAYEPQ010000005.1 coordinate 45,658,392, forward strand.
CATCGAATGCTCGATTGCAGTTCCGTATTGATTCTTCTTGTTCTAATCTTTGGAACCATGAAAATGACGCGCATTAGTAATGCTAATGTTGTCGCGCGCACGCGCACGCGCTACAAATTGTACGGCTAGCTTCTTAGCAAGGATCTCCCACTTGAAGTCTAAATCAACTCATAGCCTCCGCAAAAGAACACCACGTGGCAGGCTACAACAAAAAGGAAAGGACGCGGAGGCGCCTCCACATTCTCATGGAATATTGTCATGAAAATGAAAATGAAAGAAAAAAAAAAAAGAATAAAGTTTGGGAGCACATTAAGCAAGGTGGATCCAAGGCCGATTTTTTTAATTGGTGCCTTTGTCGTATGTTTTCGTGAAGAAGAAGTTAAAGAAATTATGGAGTAATTTCGATAAGAGTTAACTCGTATTCTACATTATGCATAGTAAAGAAGTTTCGAATATTAACTAAAAAAAAAAAAAAACTTTATTACAGTTGAATTTTTTATTATTTTGTAACGATATTGGTTGATCTAACTATTGATGTGCAATTCCTTTACATGGGAGTTTCTAAAAAAGCACACCTTTTTTTCTAGTAAAGAGTGGACTGAAAGTTCTAATAAAAAAGGGTTGTGTTCCTTTAGAAACTCCACTTTAAAGTATTCATTGGGGTGAGAGAAAAAAATTGAAAAAGAGTGGTCAAATCAAATACAGGTCTTGCCAAATTATTTTGTAATTTAATAAATATAATGATTAAAGTGACAAGATATAGAACATTTACGAAAATGGCATCAAATTCACATAAGTTCTACTTAATTAGTCGTGTAATATAGAATATTCATGGATAATTTCATCGAAAGAAAAGCTAAAAATATGAAATATGATTTTAAAATGAGTGGCCTAATATGTACTAACAAGTAATTGTGAAATAAATTGTGGTAATCCCATTGGTATTTAAAATTTAATTCAAATACACATATTTTGAATTATATTTGGAGATATATACCTCTCTAACTAAACTTTTAGATAAAAATGGCTTCCTTCTTTAGTTAAATGGATAGGTTATATCTTGATCTTATATTTAACTAAGAAGCTTGTACCTTTTTAAAAGAAAACGAAAAGAGAAGCATCTATGTTAGTTTTATTTTTAAAATTTACCCTAATATTTACTCGGTTAAAATCATATCACTATGAATTTAATCTTTATTTGTCTATTTAATCTCTAAGATAAATGTTTCATAAGTATCAATTTTGTTGCAACTTTTGAATTTTATTTCCTCTTCCTTAAATAAATCGTATATCATTTAAAATTAAGGAAAAAAAAAATTGAGTAGGTTGGATGAGTTTACTTTATAATGTAATTTTAGTTCGCACTTCAAACCCAAACACTAAGGAAGAAAGGTATGCTCATTTAGAAACTCCCTAGCAGGCTTATCATGCATAGTTGTAACGTAGCCCTTTGTGAATTGCTAAATGGCATAAAAATTATTAACCAAGTGATATTCTAAATGGGCACTTCAGGTAACTCCTTTCACAATTATTTTTTGCATCATAATGGCTTGTGATGAAAGTACAACAAATGGTATTCACGAGCCAAAACTATTGACTTTAAAAAAAAATACATTGATGTCCCAATACCCAATACGAAGCTTTCATAAGATTTTTCTAATTCATACCATGCAAATTAAGTTTGGTATTGCTAATAGAATACTAGTCGAAAAATAGCTATGTACATTGAAATTTAACATGGTGTCTTAGAAATACTAAGCATAATTGCTAATAAAATTGAAGAAAGTCGCAAAATTTTGAAGGCGTAGTATCTCATTAAAAAAATTAATATATACTTTCTCCCATATGTTGTTGCAAAATAAATGCATGTCACAAATCTATGCCCGCGGAATTAAAATTTAACCTCGTGATGAGTTGAAAATTAAAGCATTTATACCTTTATGTTTTTTCACAAAAAAAAGTTACGTAAATTTTTTTATATCTTTCCGTTTAAGGAAAGTTATTATCTCATAATAGCTATGGGTACATATCATTGATATTGCAAACTCAGGTGTACTAGATTAAGAAACACACCTTTGAGAGGATAAATACAAAAGTTTAATAATGGGCTTCTCTCTAATTCACATCATTACAAAGGCACTCTAACATGCATGTCAACTAATTTTTCTTGTGATCTTGCATTTTGGAGGGGATGTAGCAACTGGTACAAAATTAGAAAGAAAGCATTTTTGAGGGGATGTAGCAACTGGTACAAAATTAGAAAGAAAAAGAGCTGACCAACAAACTAGAATTTATAATAATATTAAATCAAATAAAAGAAGCTTCTCTCCCTAAAAAATAAGGGGTTTCCAGAGACATTGTTGAAATCTTTAAGTGGATGTAGATAGAGAAGAAATTGGGAATTTTCCAATCTTCTAGTGGGCCCCCTCAAATCTTGGGAAAATTAATAAAAGTATTTTTCTTGGGAGTTTCTAAAGAAACACAACACCGTTCTAAGTGAGCACACTTTACTAAAACCCTTGCAACTGAAAATTTCGGACCATATCTTGGGAAACTTCGGTATATTTTGTAGTTTAAATGGATTTTTTAGAACAACTAAATCTTGGGAAATTCTAAATGAGCACACAACTTGATATGGTAAGCACCACATCCTAACTTGTAAAAAATTACAAGTTTGCCACTCTAATCTTTTTCCTATATTTTATCAAACAATTTAGAGTGCGACAATGACAAAGTTCATGACACCTGGTCTCGTCGGAACATTTTGTCAAACACATTGAGTATACTGGCGAGATCCGCACGCTTGACGTACATTGTAATGAGGGTGTTGGGAACGCTGGCAGAGAAGAATGGATGTTGCCTTTGGTGAGGGAGGGGTGGAGCTGATGGCATATGAGCGATCGGTTTAGGTGATGAACTGAGCTGAAGGGGACTGCTTGATTTGCCGGGTGGGTGAGCAGGGGGAGTAGGCCGATCGCTGGACTGAGCAAGAGAAGGGGCGAGTGGGGAAGAGCGACGAATTTGAGAAAGATGCAGGGGAGGGGAAATAGGAAAGGTGGATTTGAGAAGGTTAAAATTGAAAAAAAAAAAAAAAAGCCAAGTAGCTTAGAGTTTCCCCAAAATCTTTTGTATTGACAACTGACTAATATAATAGGATTTTTTTTTTTTGTTATTTTCCAAGATTTGGAGGGATTGGCTAGCTCATATGATATTTTGGAAGTAATTTTCTAAATATTAAAAATTTGAAAGGTATATATCAGAATAATATAAAAAACATATGAAAAATAATAATTTTTTTAATTTTTTAATTTATAAGAAAAGACAATGTTTCTAAGCTGAAAACAGGGACGAAGTTCCAAATTCCAATAGTTTACATTTCACAAAATAACACGTTAAATCTCTTTTTAGTGTCCAAATTAACAATCGTGGTAATAATAAGTTTTAATATGTAACTTAATTATATCTCTTTTTGAGTTTTCTAAGAGAGGCTTTTTGAAAATATGAAATTAATATCTTAATTTTTATTATTTTATTAGATCTCAGAGAATTGGTGGCACTTTGATACAAATAAATTCTGCTTCATGAGCATTTTATTCATGACAAGTTTACATGATGAAGGTGATGAATTATCATATTAAATTAGTGCCTTATTATTTTAAATCATTTAAGACTAATAAAGTAAATAAACCTTGTTTTTAGTGATATCATTCCACTCTTTTACGAGAAGTTTCGAGTTTGATTTCAGAAGAAAACTCAATTTAGATAATATTATAAAATAATAGGCTAGAAAAAAAAAAAATGAGCCTAATGAAAAATATAACTCATCCATTAGCTGAAATCTTTTCTATTAACTGAATCATATTAAAATAGGAAATTATTTTTTTACCAGGTTAAAATAGTAAAATAGTTCATAAAATAGGTTGTGAATATGGAAAAGCCCAAGATTTAAAGATTAAAAAGAATCTTTCTAATTCCACAAATTCTAATTAAAAAAAAATCTTTTGTATTTCAATTTTTGAAAATGAAATTTCTAAATGCACCCACCTTTTTTTTTCTAATGAACAAAATTATCCTTATTTTCGGTTATAATTTATTTCTACATAATCCAACAAATAGTTGTAATCTAAAAACTTCTTCTTCTTCTTCTTGTTATCCCAATGTAAATTATCAAACTCAAAAAAATATTGTTTCTTTTTTTCAAAAGATCCATATAGTTTTAGTTTAATATTTTAATGGTTACTTTTTCAGTTTTCTAAAGTAAATAGTCTCATATTTTTAGTCAAAATATTCAAACTTAGTTCTGGTTTAATAACATGGAGAAACTCATCATTAGATATTATATCCGAACAGGTTAGAAAGCCATTCGGATAATATCCGAATGAAGTGTAAGTGGGCGATGGCAACTCGTTTGAGAGGATACAAAAGGGTAGAGAAAATAAAAAATCAAGGATAATTTGAGAAAATTGAAGGATATGCTAAGAAAAGTTATGTTTTTGACCTTTAAAAGCGGGTGTACTTAGAACATAGTTACTTAGAAAAAAGAAAAGGAGGGCACACTTAGAATTTCCATTTTCGAACATCTGCTGATGTCAACACACTGACACAGTCAGCCGACCGGCAGTACCTAACTCCAAATACAATAATGAGGAAGTTAAGTGAGTATATCAGAAATAATTAAATAATAAAAGAAAAAGGAAAAGAGACCAAAATTAATAAAGAAAGAATTTAGCGTTAGGGTTTTATAGCGCAGACACAACTGCCCTTTTGTCACTTCTCCCCCTTGTCCGCCCACGGCTAATTAGTATTGTTTCATGCCTTAGAGAGAGAATAAAAATAGAAATTAAAAAAAAAAAAAAATTATTTAAATTCTGTAACGCCTCCATGGGTTCCGGTCATCGGCCGGTCATCTCACTCCCTTTCCTCTTCCTCCTCCTCAGCTTGATCCTCCCTTTCTCTACGCCGGCGGATCTGGAAACCGACCGGTCGGCGTTACTCGCCCTCCGCTCGGCCGTCGGCCCCTCAATCCTCACCTCGTGGAACGCCACCGCCTCCGCCTGTTCCTTCCGCGGCGTCAAGTGCCGTGGCGGTCGGGTCACCGCCCTCCGCCTCCCCGGCTCTGGCCTCACTGGCCAGATCCCCGCCGGCACCCTCGGTAACCTCACCGCCCTCACCACCGTCAGCCTCCGCTTCAACGCCCTCTCCGGTCCCCTCCCCTCCGACCTCGCCGCCCTCTCCCGGCTCCGCAGCCTCTACCTTCATAACAACCGCTTCTCCGGCGAGATCCCGCCGGCAGTCCTCTCCCTCACCGGCCTCGTGAGGCTGAACCTCGCCGACAACAATTTCTCCGGCGAGATCCCCGCCGGCTTCAACAACCTCACTCGATTGGGAACTTTGTATTTGGAGAGAAACAGTTTGTCGGGTTCCATTCCAGATCTTAACCTTTCCAATCTCGTCCAGTTCAATGTCTCCTACAACAATCTCAATGGCTCCATACCGAAGTCGCTGCGAAAAATGTCGAAAGATGCGTTCTTGGGGATGTCCATCTGTGGAGGGCCCCTTCCGGCTTGCCCCGAAGAGATTTCCCCTTCGCCCTCTCCTGCGCCAGAGGGCCCCTCAGCTGGTTCCTATAATGGAAACAGAACTGCTGGCGGAGGGAGGAAGAGCAGCAAGCTATCCGGCGGAGCGATTGCGGGCATCGCCATCGGTTCCGCTGTCGGACTCTTGCTGCTGCTGACTTTACTGATTTTCCTGTGTAGAAAAAAGGGTAGCTGGAGGGAGACGGTCCCAGTTGTGGGGACGGGCGCCCCAAAGCGGCCGGAGATGCCGATGGTAGAGTACCCTGCGAGGGGAGCGCGTTATGCTGAGGCGCCAAAGTCTGGGGAAGTTGGAGGTGCCAATGGGAAGAAGTTGGTGTTCTTTAAGGATGGGGGAAGAGCGGATTTTGATTTGGAGGATTTGTTGAGGGCTTCGGCTGAGGTTTTGGGGAAGGGGACGTTTGGGACGGCGTACAAGGCTGTGCTGGAGATGGGAATGACGGTGGCGGTGAAGAGATTGAAGGATGTGAATTTGAGCGAGAGGGAGCTCAAGGAGAAGATTGAGGCGATTGGTGCTATGGACCATCCTAATTTGGTGCCACTGAAGGCCTATTATTTCAACAAGGATGAGAAGCTGCTCGTCTATGATTTCATGCCCATGGGAAGCCTCTCAGCATTGTTGCATGGTGAAATTTTCTTCCTCTTCTTCTTATCTGTATTCCCCATTGCCTATTTTACATGAAATGTGTGTGTGAGTGTGTGTTTGTGTGTATGTGTGTCTTCACTTGAGTTAGCTTAGCAGATTTTGTAGAGTTTGGAGTTTGAATTAGCTATTGATCAATGTGGAGAATGGATTCTTATGTGTTTAATTCTTCTAAATGCTTATGCAAGGTTTATGTGTGGGGTTTAAAGAATAAGGTCATCATGAGCTTTATGGTTTTAGGTCAACTCTTGCATTTTTGATAATATGGGATCTTAGTTTCATATGGTAATCATAATGGAGTCATCAATAAAAAATGAGGTTTAGGTATTCTTAGTTCCACCAATTACTTATCATCTTATCACTAAATTGAAATAATTGCGTTGCAAAGATTGTCAGGGATTGATTGATGCATTATGATCTTTGCTTTGATGCTGCTTAACTTGCCTTTTTGTTGGTCACTAAAATTCCATGTAGCATAGATTTTAAAGAGTGCATTGCGATTCTTTAGAACCCAACACCAGTAACCATCTTCTTATGAACATAGCCTTGATGTTTTGATTACTTTCAGTGGATTTCTGTTAAGGTGTCAATATTACTAGTGGTATAGATATCTTCATGAAACTTTATTCATTTCAAAAGCCTTGGCTATGCATATATGATTGTGCTTGTTTGAAAGAAGTTCACAACCATTTTGTTTTCTGATGGGAGTTTCATCTAATTCCGTGGAAATTTATCCTCAGTGCTTGTTTTTAAATCATCGGCTTATCCAATCGTCCAATTAGTGTCCTTGGTAAATAGTAACCGGGAAATCAAATCACTCCTTCCCAGATATACTACCATTACAAATTGAGAGGCATCTTTCAGCTTACATGTTTCTGGATTAGTGTCTCAATCTATTTGTTTCTTGCTTGCTTAGATGAATGTTTTTACTATCAGAGATTAGAATAACATGAGTTCATATGACAACACCTGATATTAAAGTCCCATCTCGGACACCAAAACTCTAAAGTTATCAAGAGATTTAATAGTTAGTTATTGTTCTATATTCTAAACACGCCACCAGTTTGAGCGCCCTTCTTGACAGAAACATGGGCTTTACATAGTGATATTCAATTTTTTTTTTTAAATCTGCAATTAAATGCATGTCCAGTAAAATTTGAATTTGGATTGATTTGAACCATATTACTTCTGCCACACCAAAACTCCTAAATAATGGTGAGAGTTGAGGGTTATTGTTTTATATTCTAGCAATCTTTGTTAATCCATTGATGTTGCAGGAAATCGGGGCTCAGGCCGTACCCCTCTTGGCTGGGAGACTCGCTCAGCAATTGCCCTTGCTGCTGCTCGTGGCCTTGCCTACATTCATTCTACAAGCCCCACAGCCTCTCATGGCAACATCAAGTCTTCCAACATTCTCCTGTGCAAATCCCATGAAGATGCCCGTGTCTCTGACCATGGGCTGGCCAACCTTGTTGGTCCTGCTGCTTCCTCTGCTCCTGCGCGTGCTGCTGGATATCGTGCTCCAGAGGTTACCGATGCCCGCAGAGTGTCCCAGAAGGCTGATATCTACAGCTTTGGTGTACTTCTACTAGAGCTTCTCACTGGCAAGGCACCATCACAAGCCCTCCTCAATGATGAGGGTGTTGACCTACCACGTTGGGTCCAATCAGTGGTACAGGAGGAATGGAGTTCAGAGGTTTTCGATCTTGAGTTGCTGAGGCATCAAAATGTTGAGGAGGATATGGTGCAGCTTTTGCAATTAGCCATTGATTGTTCTACTCAGTTTCCAGACATCCGCCCATCGATGCCTGATGTGGTTGCCCGGATTGAAGCAATCCGTCGGTCCAGCTTGGCAAGGCCGACAGAACTAAGCACAGAAACTGGAGACAACCAATCCTTAAAGCGTACCGGCATTCAATAGATGAGGCCAATCCTAAGGGAACAATTGATTCCCGAGTCAAGTTGGCATATCGGATTCATGAATGGATGAATCTGATACCTAAATTGATTTTATCGCTATTTATCACCTGTTATTGTTGTTTCAATTACATTCTATAGTCATCAGAATTGGTTTCTTTAATTTTTGGAGGGACTTTAAACCTTTCATTTTCTAACTATCCTTTAACTTTATGTTTTTTTTTTTTTTTTAACTTTCTTTGGTGGTTAGGATGGTAAAATGGATTGGAGATCTCATGTGATTCTGCTTTTCTGTATCTTGGGCGTTCAATTTATGTCATTAGTTTGCTTCAGAGGCTTCATTAAACGTGTTGTACTGCGTACTTTGTTATGTTCGAAGTTTTGATTGTTTGGATGTCAAATTAGTCATGACTTTGGTATGAAAGAGTAAAGTTGATGACTGAAAATGATTTGGATGACTTTGGCTCAATCTGAGATATCTTTTTCTTTGTTAGATAGAATGTGGTGGTTGTGTTTGGTTGGAAAGCGCTCTTTGTTTGTTGGTTGATAATGGTGATGTTTTGGAAATTTTCTTGTAGAAGTTACTTGGTTAGCAAACATGATTGGTTTGAGTGTGCAGAGAGTGACAAATTGTCTGCACTCTTTGCTGGGAGAGTTTTTGAGTAGTTTGCGTTAGGTAATGTTGAAGGGTGTGGATGTATGTTTGTTTGTGGCTCGTCTTTTTGTAATTGTTTCGGTTTCGCCAGCCGGGTTGCTGTCGCTGTACAATTTAGGGGTGAACACGGCTTCGCCCGACTCCGGTGATTCCGATCGAAATCGGTTGAAGTTTGGTCGGAAAAATTTTCTGACGGCGGTTGGAGCCTTTTATCTTCGGATCCGATCGGAAAACTTCGATTTCTGACCGTCCGTCCAACTGAACGTCTAAAGACGAACTCCACTACCGGCGACTCCGGTGACATCGCCCGACTCCGATCGAAATCGGTTGGAGTTCAGTCGAAAAAAATTTTCGGTTGCAATCGAAGACTTTTATCCTCAAATTCGATCAGAAAACTCCAATTTCCGACTAATGAACCGATTCAACATCCGTTACATCCCGAGTACAATTTCCAGTTCAAAAATTTGCATCATTCTGCAGGTCGCCAGGAATGTGTGCCCAAAGAGGTTATCACTTTCAATTAAAAATTCCATTTGAAGATTGTCGTCCGTGTTATTTGGCAAGCACCATTCAATGATGGCTCAGGCTCAATTTTAGCAGGTCTAATGCTTAAACCCTGCTTGTCATTTCGAATGTAACTATGGGGCTGAGCCGACCGTGCCCACCAAGTCATTTGGAAATTACCCAAGGTGATGTATACACCCTATCTTTTAATGGCTCCTTTTGTCCTACAACTGGTAGGAGTTCCGGAGGATTTGTGACTAGATATGAGATTGCATGTTTTATAGCTATCGCGACTCCTCTCTCATCCACCTCGGTTAATGAGATAGAAAAATAAGGGTTGTGATTTGATTTGAGAGTGGCTATTTAGACTATGCATATTTCGAAACTTAGGATTCAAGGTGACTTTTTCATCTTGATCCCATAAATATCTCGTGGTTTATGGAATGATGATCTGTTATTTCGTGACGTTAAATTCTTAATGGATGTGCTCATTCCTTCTGAAGTTGAGCATATCTTTGACTCTTGAGCAGACTTGACGGCTAATCGAGGAAAATTCTTGGATTGTAAATTTATATTATTTTCAAATCTTCCTATGTACCTTTGCTTATGATGGAAACATGTGTCAGTAGAACTATATACTGGAGATATTGATATTCGTTATAGCATGGGCTTTAGTATTAAGTAAAAAACAAAAGTTCTAATGCTTAAACAGAGAAGCATAATTGCATATTTGTGGGGAGAAATTATCCTCCAATTACTGAATTATTCTAAGTGTGGAGGAAAATTCAGCATCAGTGAAGAGATTTCTTTCATCGTCGCTTAAATGACCCAATAAAATTATTATATATGGCGCCATTCAAATGATAATTAAGAGAATTTTTTTTATTTGTTATCTTAAATGACTTCACGTGTAATAATTTTATTTGACCACCTAAACAGCGGTGAAGTTTCTCATTTTCTTTATATATATATATATATATATATATATATATATATATATATATATATATATATATATATATATATATATATATAAATAAAGAGACAGTCGACTTGAAGAAGATTTAGCTTTAGAAAAGTCTGGACCAAATAGAACTGAGTGTTGTTTACTTATACTCGTTCTTAAAGGAAATATTGCAGAATAATCTTTTGAATTTTTTCTTTGTTCATATGCTAAGATCTTTGCATGGGTTAGGTCATGCTTAGAAGGTTGGATTTGGCTCGGGGACGTGTAAACATGGTAAAATTGTTATATGGTATCCCACTCATGAATTTAAATCCCATGCATTAATTAGAAACTATGGGTTATTATTTACGGGTTTTTACATATCTGTCCCTTACATCCTTAAAAATTAGAATTTAGTATCTCATATCTTTATATTTATAATTTAGTCCCTCAAATCCTTTAACTTACCACAATTTAGTTCCCAGTCATATTTTGATCCAAATTTCCGGTTATACCTCTGACTTATTTCACTTTAGTTCTTCCCTCTCTCTCCCTCTTCTTATTGGGTTTCACTCTCCATTCTTCTCCTCTCTCTCTCTTCCCCCCAATTAATTTCTAAAGTGAAGTAACTCAGGTGAACCCAATAAAAATAGAAAAGAGAGAAAGAGAGGAGAAGAATGGAGAGCCGAACCCAATAAGAAGAGTAAAAGAGGAGGAAGAGGAAAGGCAGGAGGAATAAAGTGAAATAAGTTAGGGGTATAACGGAAAATTTGGACCAAAAATATGGTTTGGGACTAAATTATAATAACTTAAAGGATTTGGGACTAAATTATAAATATGAAGATTTAGGGGACTAAATTCTAATTTTTAAATAGGCAAGGGACAGATATGTAAAAACCCCTATTATTTATAGTATAATCTAAATGTTTGGTATAAGAGGAAACGGGAAATACACCGGCGGTGAAGGGAGTTCCTTCACCGTCGCTTAGGTGGCCCAATAAAATTATTACACGTGGCGCTACTTAAAGTAACAAATAAAAGAACTCTATTAAATACCCCTTGAGTGACGCCACATGTAATAATTTTATTGGACCATCTAAGCGACGGTGAAGGAAATCTCTTCACCGCCGGTGTATTTCCCGTTTACTCTTGGTACAATCCCAAAGTAATTTAAACTCTCTATCAACGGAAGGATAATAGTTTTTTTTTTTTTTTTTTTTTTTAGAAAAAAAAAAAAGGTAAGTTTGAAGGAACTCTAGAAGAAATGAAGATGGAAAGACTCTTTCCCCCTTTTCCATGAGTTTTTGCTATTCCAAAAGACACCCTTTTTATTCATGAGCAACGTTGAACAATCGCAGGGAGCAACAACCACGAAGACGCTGACGACAGCAACGGGGGCTATAACAGCAACAATGAGCATTAAAAGTATGATTTGAATAGAAAATTTAATTTAGGGATTTAGGCAAGATGGGTTTGCTACCTCCTAAGTTTTTGGGCAATTGTTTTTTAGCCCTTTTTGTGTTGTTGATGTCGAAGGAGAAAAATGGATTTGCTGTCTCCGTCCGACTTTGTGAAGAACCGATCGCCTCCGTCCGATCGGACATCGGTCAGAGGAGGACGATGGTGGTGGTCAAAGTGCCATTTCATCGAATTTGATCGGACACCTTCAATCGTCCGCTTGTTCATCTCTAGTCATATGCACACCGATTTGAGACTAAGATCTATGGAAGTTGTCAAGTTCAAATAATGGTACATAGAGTCTCAGTTATAACATTTGGAAACTGCTATAGTTTCCATCTAGAGGCAGAGCTCATAGTTTCCATCTAATGGTACACAGAGTCTAAGTTATAACATCTAGAGGCAGAGCTCACTATGAACATAGGACCGTCATAACTGCTATAGTTTGGAGCCTATGGTCGGAGAGAAATAAAAAAATATTTACTAATAAGGCTCATAGTTTGGACCACTGTGTTTATTGTATTTCTAATAATGTTTTATTGTGGTTAGCAGCCTTTAGAGGACCAGAGACGTCTTTGCATACCACTCCGCCTGACGTCAATGCTGTGGTAAACTTGAGGCTCCTCCAAGGGAATACAAGCGCAGGAGATGGCGAGGAGGAGCTAGCTCGTGTGAATTCAGTGGACCAGGAGGAAATGGAGTAGGTACAAGTGATCGCCCGCCATTTGCGTTTACCATTTTAGTTATGGGCTGATCTATTGTTATGTAGTAGACACTACGTTATGTTTTCACTCACTCTCTATTTGGGTTGAGTTTTGTATTTGTTATTATTGTAGTATGCTTATTTGTATGTTCTATTAAAATCCTTTTAATGGAATGTGGGGTGCTAGCCCACCGTTTATTTTCAAAAAAAAAAAAAAACATTTGGAAACTGTAAAAGAGGAAGACAAGTAATTTACGATTACACTTTGCCAAAATGGAGCCAACAATTTTATTATGTTAAAATTAATAAGGAAACGTGGAGGTCAACCGTCCACCATTTTGACTTTCAAAAAAAAAAAATGGAGCCAACAATTTTATTGAAGGGGCAAAAGAAATAATCTGAGCAAGAACTTGATATACAAATTTCCATGCGGAATTGAAACTCAAGCATGTGCCATCAAGTTGTACGTGGCTTCTTGATCATATGATTAATTTAACGTAAAGTTTCATTCTTCTCTTCTAGGAGTCTATCATGTAATTTTATAAATAATTTTGTAAAAAATTTAATGTTTCTGAATAATAATAATATTCATGTATTTACGAGTGGTAACATGCAGCGAGGATGTTTATTGTTTATAAATAATTTTCTCGAGTCTTAAGCTTGTTCATGCTGGTTTATTTATTTTATATGACATAGATAGGATATCCCCTAAGTGATTTTAAATAATTTGAAGCATATCAGGTATATAACTTTCCGAAGAGGAAAAGAAAAATTTAAAGAGCTTGCAGAAATTTCAGTAATTGCTATGTGAATGATCGTAGTCTTAGATATTACAACGTGAGTAGAGAGAGAGAGAGCATGTGTCTGCTAATGCTGTAACTTTGGCATGCACTTCAAAAATAACGGGGAATTACCTATGAATTAATTATTGGGAAATTCTATTTATGCAAGGCAAATTTACTCTTGATGCATATATTTAAAACTTGCAAATAATTATACGTTTGTAATTTTTCTTTTTGACTAAGTTACTCTTCTAAATCCCAAATATCTAAAACTTCTTAAAAATTTAAAATATTGTCATCGTCCTTATTCTCTCTTCTCTCTAAAACCCCAAAAAATATTTTTTTTGCTATTTAAATATTAAAACAATATATCTTCTATAAACTTATCGATTTTCTGTCTCTTTAAAATTTTTACATTCGCATTTCTCAAAAAGTTAGAAAGAAATTTAAATTCTTTGAATTCACTTTGAAAAGCGCAATTATGGTTTAGAGTTTAAGTTTTTTGAAGCAAATGGAAAAATCCAACATGTAATTGGTGTGGGAGGACAAATTTTATATATGGATTAAAATTATTATAAGTTTTTGATGCGTTTTTGTTTGCAATTTTTGAATGAGTTATGGTGTTAGCATTTTTTTTTTTGTTCATGTCTTCTGATAAAGCAAAATTCGAAACATATGCCTTCACTTCTCAATTAATTTAGTATCTGCCTACTTTTGTTCTAATAAGAAAGGGTTAAATTGGAAAAAAATTTGGAGGTAGAGAATAAATTGGTGGGGAAATTCTATTTACGCACTGCAATTTACTCTTGACGCATTGATTACTCTTTAACCAAAACTTTTATTTTGAAATACCACCAATTTACTCTCTGCGCCCAAATTTTTTTTTCTAATTTTAACCCTCCCTCATATTGTCCCATCCCAAATTTTTCCAAAATTTTCCGAGTCGAATATTAATTTCAAAACAAAAAAAAAAAATTGCTTGGGTATTAATACCCGACTAAAAAAATCATTTGGTCAGGTATTAAAACCCGACCAGAAGCCGATGTAATAATAATAATAAAAATACACATAAAAAACTAAAAATAATTTTAAATTGTACCTTAGATTTGTCCTCCGATACCAATTGCATGTTTGAAATTTTCCATTTGAATAATAGAAAGTCAAACTCAAATTTCAAATCCTAATTTAACTTGTTACAATGAATTTAAAGAATTTAAAATTCTTCCAAACCTTTATACGAACGCGAATGTAAAAGTTTTAGAGGGTTAAGAAATTAAATCGATGAGTTTGTGAGATATATATATATTTTTATTTAAATTTCACTAAAAAATAATTTTTAGGGTTTTAGAGAAAAAATAGAGGAGGAAGACGATAAGTCGTAGTTTCAAATTCTAACAAGTCTTTATTTGGGATTTAAAATGGTAACTTAGTCAAAAAAATAAATGACAAACTTGTAATTATTTACAAATTTTAAAATCACGCATGAAAAATAGATTTTCGTGTGTAAATAGAATTTTCCAAATCGGTGATATTTAAAAATGAAAGATTGGTATAAAGAATAATATGAAGATGAAAATTAATTTGTTGTGCGTAAATAGTATTTTCCTTAATTATTAAGCCTAGCAAAAAAAAAAAACTTGAATGCGCCGGGACAGGCTCTGCTGCTCTGCTGCGTTGCCGCAGTCTGCAGAAGGCTGCCACTGGGAAGAAGCTGGTGTTCTTTAGGGATCACTTAAAGAACGAAAAAGGGTAGTTTGATTTTGAGGATTTGTTGAGGTCTTCTAATATTGTTTCGGGGAAGAGGGAGTTCGAGACGGTGTACAAGAGGGGCTGGAGACGGGAAAGACGTGGCGGTAATGAGATCGAAGGCTGTGAATTTGAGTGAGGGAGTTCAAGGAGAAGATTGAGGTGATGGATGATGCTACGGACCATCCAAAATTTGTATCGATGGATAGCTACTACTCTTTTATGATTTAATGCCCATGGCCGCCTCTCGGAATTGTTGCTTGGTGAGATTTTCTTCTTATTGTTTGCATTTCCATTGCCTCTTTACACGAAATTTGTGTCCGTCTCTAGGGTTACCTTGGCACATTTTATGTAGTTTGGGTTCAAATTGACTATTGATCTTTGTGGAGAATGGGCTTTATGTGTTTAATTCTTCTGGATTGAGAAATCTTGTGTTTTTCAGAAATTATTCCTTTTAGTTTATTGTATTGCTAATGTAGCTCTATTGCCGCAGTGAGTTTCGATCCGCCGAAATGGATCTAAAATCGGTCCAAACCCGTTATGATATAATATAAATATAAGGTGTGTGCTAGAGTTTGGATTGGCAAAAGTTTGTTTTTCTTTCTTTTGTTGTGGACGGCTAAGACAAAAGAAGAAACAAAAAGAAAAATAATTGCTGCTATATTTGGCCACAAGGGAAAATAGGTGTCGCTATTTTTTGTCTTGGGAAAAAGGATAGAAATCAAAGGTGCTTCTGTCAATTGCTTCTGGCCGAAAGCAAAAGGAAGAGGCCGAGGTTTTCTATTGATTGGCGGCTGGTTCTTTGCGTTATTGCAGCTGCAATTCTAGGCCGAAGACCAAGAAGAAAGGGTTCGATGTTTTCTTTGGAATTTTCGATGGCCGAAACAAAAAGGAAAATCACTGTAACAAGAAATTAGGTTTTGATCTCAAAATCTTGTGTGATTTTTTTTGCCAATTCTCTTGTAGTTGAGAACTAGAAACTTGTAATCTCTTTTGATATAGTGGAAGTTCTTCGATCGTGTCCCCGTGGATGTAGGCATATTGCCGAACCACATTAAAATCTACGTATTTTCTGTCTCTACTATTTTTCTCTTCGGTTAACTATTTGATTCTACTTGTTGTTGCATTAGTATTATTCCGCTAATTTTGCTAACAAATGGTATCAGAGCCCTGGTTCGGGTCAGATTTTACTCAGATCAGTGTTGATTTTGAGTGGGAGTTATGGCGGAAGATAGTAAGGGAAAAATTAAAAAATTTGATGGGACAGATTTTCAAAAGTGGAAGTTGTAGATAGAAGATTATTTATATCAAAAGAATTTACATCAACCACTGTTTGGAGAAAAGCCAGAAAAGATGACAGATGAGCAGTGGGAATTGTTGGACAGGAGAGTTTTGGCGCAGATTCGATTGTGCCTGACAAAGCAGGTTATGTTCAACGTCTCCAAGGAGAAAACCACTTCAGGTTTGATATCAGTGTTGGCTAAATTTTATGAGAAACCGTCTGCTTCAAATAGACTGTTTCTAATGAAAAAGTTGTTCAACTTGAGAATGCTTTCTGATAGTTCAGTTGCTAATCATTTGAACGAATTTAACACATTATGGACACAACTTGAATCCTTAGATTTTGTCTTTGCTGATGACATTAAACTTTTGATGTTTATGTGTTTGTTACCAGATAGTTGGAGTAATATTGTTATGGCCATCAGTAATACTTCCAATAGTGCTCTTAAATTTGATGATGTTGTGAGTACAATCATGAATGATGAATTGATGTAAAAGAGTATATGTGAGAGCACAGTTTCTACAAGTACTGCTATGTCTGTTGATAATGACAGAAAGAAGGAAAGGGGTAGAAGTTTAAGAAGGGAGTCAAAACAAAGAGGGAGATAAAATCTAAGGGGAAATTCAAGAAAAAATTAGTGTGTTGGAAATGTAAGATAAAGGGCCATATGAAGAAAGATTGTCCAAACAAAGATAAGGAAGGAGCGAGTGTGGTGAATCCAAATAAGGAGTATGATGACTTGTGCTTGTTTGCTCATACAAAATCAAGGTCAGATCTGTGGTTTATGGATTCAGGGGCTTCGTTCCATTGCACTGCTCGCAGAGAATGGTTTGAGAATTATGTCCAAGGTGATTTTGGGCATGTGACTGTTAGTAATGGGCAGAAATGCAAGATTATCGGTAAATGGACAATTCAGTTGCACAATGGTGGAAAGTTACTTTTACAAGAGGTCAGGCACATACCAGATTTGAAAAAGAATTTGATATCTGTTAGCAAGCTGAATGACGAAGGTTATCAAATCTTATTTGAGAGGAAACAGTGGAAGATCAGTAAATGAGCAATGGTAGTTGTCAAGGGTGAGAGAGTAAGAACTCTATATTTATTCTCAAACTATATAGATCACGTTGTTTTTTTGGCCACCGTGAAAAATGAGAAGGCTACCTTATGCATCAGAGGCTCAGTCACTTGATCGAGAGCGACATGAGGGTGTTGCAATGTAGAGGTATGTTAACAGATATGAAAAATACTAATTTTGATTTCTATGAGAACTGTGTGTTTGGAAAGTAGAGAAGAGTTAGTTTTATGAAGGATGGTAAGGAGAAGAAAACCGAGAGATTGGAGTTGGTGCATACAAATGTATGGGGGTTTTCTTCGGCGAAATTTCTTAGAGGTAATTCTTATTTTGTCAATTTCATAGATGATGTAAGTAGGAAAATATGGGTGTTTACACTTAAACAGAAATCCGATATTTTCAAGATCTTCAAGGTATGAAAAGCTCTTGTTGAGAATGAAACAGGTTTGAAGGTAAAATGTCTATTGTCAGACAATGGTGGGAAATTTTGCAATAGAGAGTTCGATGACTATTGCTCTACCCATGGGATCAGGAGAGTAAAAACTGTACCGAGAATACCGTAGCAGAATGGAGTGGCTAAGAGGATGAATAGAACCATTTTGGAGCGAGCTCGGAGTATGAAACTACATGTAGGTTTGTCTTTGCAACTTTGGGGAGCCGCTGTAGATACGACACTATATCTGATCAATAAGAGTCCAGCTAGTGTTTTAGATGGACGAATTCCAGAGGAGGTGTGGTCTGGTAAGACTGTGAATTATTTATTCTTAAAGGTATTCGGTTGTATAGCACATGCACATGTGAATCATGAGATGAGAAAAAAGCTTGATTCTAAATCTCAGAAGTGTGCATTCATTGGATACGGTGGCGACGAATATAGTTATCGCTTGTGGAATTATGAGTATAATAAGGTGATTCGTAGCAGAGATGTAGTATTCAATGAGGGTTGCATATATAAAGATCAAATGGAGAATAAGAGTGAGAAAACAGTTGAGAAAGAGCACTTGGAGCTAGATGAGTCCTAGGATGTGATGGATTCCATGGATAAAAGAAAGGAAGAAATACCTATATCTGAAGGGAAAAAAATGGCTACACCTGAGAATACACAAGTTTCAGATGAAACTGAACAGGAGAGAGAGTCACTGACTGAAGTAGATGGTTCTAGTACTTCATCAGAGAATATTCCTACTTTGAGGAGGAGCACAAGGATAAAAAAGCCAACCCAAAAACTTTGTCTTCATTTATATCATGTTTTGTATACTGATGCAGGTGAACCAGAGAGTTACCAAGAGGTTATGCAGGATAAATTTTGTTTTAAGTGGGAGCACGCCAAGTGTGATGAGATGTCTTCTTTGGAGGAGAATCACACAGAGAAATTGGTAAAGCGACTGAAAAAGATAAAAATATTGCATAACAAGTGGATATATAGGGTAAAATATGAGGAAGGAGGGACACAAAGGTTCAAGATTAGACTTGTGGTGAATGGATACGGTCAGAGAAAATGTATTGATTTCAATGAAATATTTGCACATGTTGTCAAGATAACTTCTATCAGAACAATACTAAGTATTGTGCCTGTGAGAGGATTGTATTTAGAACAGCTCGATGTGAAGACTGCTTTCCTTCATGGTGATTTGGAGGAGGAAATATACATGAAACAGTCGGAGGGATATGAAGTTAACGGAAAGGAGAATTTGGTATGTCGACTGAAAAGGAGCTTGTATGGGTTGAAACAAGCGCCGAGACAATGGTACTTGAAGTTCGACAACTTTATGTTGGATTCGGGTTTTGCCAGATGCAATTCAGATCATTGTGTATATCTACAAAAGTTTAAGCATGGTAATATTATTATATTTACTTTGTATGTAGATGATATACTTGTGTCAGGTACATGTATGAAGAAAATCAATGATCTGAAGAGAAAATTGGCAGGGAGATTCTCTATGAAGGACATGGGTGAGACTAAACAACTTCTTGAAATGCAAATTACCCGAGATAAGAAAAGTAAAAAATTGTGGTTATCTCAGGAGAGTTACATCAAGAAAGTGCTGGAGAGATTTAGTATGGAGAATGCAAAATCAGTAACTACAGTTCTTGGTGGTTAGTTCAAACTGTCAAAAGAGTAAGGTGCTAAGACAGATGAGGAGACGAGACACATGAAGAATGTGTCTTATTCATCGGCCGTTGGGAGTCTCATGTATGCAATGGTGAGTACAAGACCAGATAGTACACAGGCAGTGGGAGTAGTGAGTAGATTCATGAAAAACCCTGGAAATGAACATTGGTACGCAGTGAAGTGGATTTTCAGCTATTTGAAAGGTATTTCAAAGTATTGTTTGTATTTTAGGGGTGATAACATTGATGTGCAAGGTTTTGTGGATTCGGACCATGCGGGTGATAGAGACAATGGCAGGAGCACCCCAGGTTATGTCTTTGTTCGTCGCAAAATTTCCTTCGCTTCCTCCCATTGAATTAACTTAAATTACAATGAAAGTGAACAAGATATAAAAAGAACAAACGAGAGGATTTTATACTTCAATCTCTCTCTTTTACAATATTGTGGGATCTGTGGCGATGGGATCTGTCAAGCAGTTCCTTTGGACGATCGGTACGTTGAAATCTTTTCTTTTAAAGATATCGGCCGAATATAGACGATCTTCTCTGGTTTTGATTCGTTCAAGGCTCTCTCGCGTAACTTGAACTTCTCAAGAACTCCAGAAAGAAGATGGTGATTTTCTCTGATCTTCACGAATTCAAGGCTCTGTGCGTAACTTGAATTCTCCAAGATTTCAGAAGATGATCGGCAAAGGCTTCAAGGCTCTCTCGCGTACTTGAATTGCCAAATGATCGATAGGAGGCTTCCGATGCCAAAAAGAAGAAGAAGAAGCCCCCTAGGGTTTCACCAGGAAGGTATTTATAGCTCCAGGTTAATGCAAGAGTTTCTATCTAAATAGAACTCGCATTCATCAAGGATTCCAATCAAATATCTTAGTTTTGATGGAATTCTGATTAGACTTGATTCGGGTATTTGGATAAGCCCAGAATCATAATCTCAATCAATTTGAGATTCTGGTTATCTACTTACGCGGAACTTTAATCGCATCAAAACGCGACGCTAAATAACCAAAACGCGGAGCTAATGTGGAGCTATTGATCATCTCCGCGTTTTACTCAAACGCGAGGCTAATACAAGCCAGACTGCGGAATCAACGCGGAGCTATTAAAAATCTCCGCGTTTTATTCAAACGCAGGGTTAATATAACCAAATGCGGGGCTATTGAATTAGCTCCGCGTTCTGTTGTGGAAAATCCTTTTAACTTAGAAATTTTCACTGCCAACAGAACCCCCTCCAAAGTTTTCAAAATGGCTTAGACTTCAGCAGATTTTGAAATACTTTGGATATCTAAATTGAAACGCGGAGTTAGAATACCAAGTCTATCTCGCGTTACGCTCACTTACGCGGAGCTAATCAGCTTCACTTCGTCTTCAGTGAAATGAGTAATTATGTCATTAATTACCCTGAGTTTCCACGCCGAATACCAAGCGACGGAAATTCTGTTTAAATAGAGCTCTCGGCTCATCTTCTTCTTCATCTCATCCGAAGAATTTCTGAGAACTCGAGTGACTCACGAATGATCTTCAACTGATCTTCGTTCAATTCTCCATAGGATGTCTCTCCAGAGGAGTTTGGTTTTTCGCAAGTTGGCCGGCGTTGATGGCAGCAGCCGTGAAGGTAGATGCGACGGCGAACCACTCTATGCAGCGTCTTCCGAAGGTAAAAACCTCATCTTTTGGTTTTCTAAGAACCATTCTGAGATATTTTGGCTTGGTTTATTCTGGACGACTGCTTATCTTGTCGGCGAGATCGCCGTTTTATTGTGTCGTCCCTGCGCTTGAAACGTGGGGCTTTACTAGTAGTCTCAATGAATCCGCGAGGCTATCTTTGATTAGCAGTCGCGATGAATTGCGAGGCTATCTTTGATTAGCTGTCGCTATGAATTGCAAGGCTATCCTTGATTAGCAGTCGCGATGAATCCGCGAGGCTATCTTTGATTACCAGTCGCTATGAATTGCGAGGCTATCTTTGATTAGCAGTTGCTATGAATTGCGAGGCTATCCTTGATTAGCAGTCGCGATGAATCCGCGAGGCTATATTTGATTAGCAGTCGCTATGAATTGCGAGGCTATCCTTGATTAGCAGTCGCGATGAATCCGCGAGGCTATCTTTGATTAGCAGTCGCTATGAATTGCGAGGCTATCCTTGATTAGCAGTCGCTATGAATTGCGAGGCTATCCTTGATTAGCAGTCGCTATGAATTGCGAGGCTATCTTTGATTAGCAGTCGCCATGAATTGCGAGGCTATCTTTGATTAGCAGTCGCTATGAATTGCGAGGCTATCCTTGATTAGCAGTCGCTATGAATCCGCGAGGCTATCTTTGATTACCAGTCGCTATGAATTGCGAGGCTATCCTTGATTAGCAGTCGCTATGAATTGCGAGGCTATCCTTGATTAGCAGTCGCTATGAATTGCGAGGCTATCTTTGATTAGCAGTCGCGATGAATTTGAAAGAGAAGGAAAGAGCAGAAAGAAATCTTGTCCCCCTTTACACGAAGTTATCGCGTCATCCTCTGCGTTTAATGCGCGAGGCTATTTTTTTTTTTTTTCAACTGTGCGCGGAGTTAGCTTAGCTCCGCGTTTTTCACTCTTTTGGAAACTCTGTTCCTTTTGCAGTAAGTTCAATCCTTTCTGAAGAGGAATGCATGTGGGTCCATCGATCTTCATCAGCAGAAGTGACTCTAAGGAAGTTAGAAGCATATGTTTTACAACATAGTTGCAAGTTTCAAGCTCTGGCTCCGAGAGATAAACTCCAGAAGGGGCTGTAAATAAGGAGCTGCAGCACTTGCAGTGCAGAATTGCGCTTCAGTGCAGCACTTTCCTTTCCTCTCGTGCTTCATTTCGGATGACAGATCCTAATTGACATTTGCAGAGGAGATCTTTTGCATGTGAACCAGGGAACTGAGCTTCAACACCCCGTAGAGAAATCTTATTGTTTTTGCATGTGAACCAGGGAACTGAGCTTCAACACCCCGTAGAGAAGTCTTACTGTTTGATTATTTGACCGGTTGATCATGTAAAAGCTTTTGGGAGAGCTATAACTCCCTCTTTGTAATCTCTTGCTTCATGAATAAAGATAAATTATTTTCCTCTCTATCTGTTAGCTTCAAGAATTTTACTTGCTCAACAAACAGATGGTCAATAGTTTTGGTAAAATAGTCTAAGGCACTTCTGCGCAACTTAGATGATCGGATAAGGATCGCTTTAACTTAGATGGAAGCGCTTAATTGCACTCGTCAGAAAATCTAAGTTTTTCCATGAAAACGCGAAGCTAAGGCACAGGCTATCCTCGCGTTTTGTATAGTTGCGCGGAGTTAATCAACTTCGCTTTTTCTTAGTCGCGCGAGGCTAATAGCTTCGCGTTTTAGAGAGTAACTGACCAGTCACTTTCTCCGAAACTCGCGCCGAATTCCAAGAGGCGGTTCCTTCCATTTAAAAGAAATCTCTATTTCTTATCCTTCTCACTCTATTTGAGAATTTTCCAGAAACTTAGAGATTCAGGCGATCAGAGTTCAGACGACCCAATCTTCTTCCGACCGAGTTTCTCCAAATTTTCAGTCGATTTTTCTCAGCAATGGCACCCAAAACTCGTGCTACTTCTCGAGCGGCTCCATCTTCGGCGACTGGCGCAAGCAGTGGTGGCGGCGGCCAAGGCAGCGACGCGCCAGCCCATATTTCACCTATTGGCGTTAAGAATCTTTCCATCGAGACTCTTTAGAACATTTCTAGAGTGATTTTGCTTAATTTTAACTGATCAATCAACTCCTTTACCGGCGAGATCGCCGTACTCCTGCCGTAAGGCTTGGAGAAGAAGAAAAATCTCTGATTGCCTTCTTACGCGAAGTTATCGCGCATCCTCGCGTTTAAAGTGCGAGGCTATTTTAAGTAGCAGTCGCGCTGAAAACGCGAGGCTATTTCAAGTAGCAGTCGCGCTGAAAACACGAGGCTATTTTGAGTAGCAGTCGCGCTGAAAAACGCGAGGCTCTTTTAAGTAGCAGTCGCGCGAGAAACGCGAGGCTCTTTTAAGTAGCAGTCGCGCTGAAAACGCGAGGCTCTTTTAAGTAGCAGTCGCGCTGAAAACGCGAGGCTCTTTTAAGTAGCAGTTGCGCTGAAAACGCGAGGCTCTTTCAAGTAGCAGTCGCGCTGAAAACGCGAGGCTATTTTGAGTAGCAGTCGCGCTGAAAACGCGAGGCTCTTTTAAGTAGCAGTCGCGCTGAAAACGAGAGGCTCTTTCAAGTAGCAGTCGCGCTGAAAACGCGAGGCTATTTCAAGTAGCAGTCGCCCTGAAAAACGCGAGGCTCTTTTAAGTAGCAGTCGCGCGAGAAACGCGAGGCTCTTTTAAGTAGCAGTCGCACTGAAAACGCGAGGCTTTTTTAAGTAGCAGTCGCGCTGAAAACGCGAGGCTCTTTTAAGTAGCAGTCGCGCTGAAAACGCGAGGCTCTTTCAAGTAGCAGTCGCGCTGAAAACGCGAGGCTATTTTAAGTTCTGCGCGGTCTAATTTTTAGCTTCGCGCGACGCTATTCTTAGCTTCGCGCGTTCTAATTTTTAGCTTCGCGCGTCCATACTTAGAGAATTTTTCTGTCTTATAGAAACTTCTCTCACTCTGCTTTCTTTTTGCAGTAGGGTATTCGATGGAATCTCTTCCCCACAAGAATTACTTCGGCTTTGCTGGGGGTTCTGATCCCTCCGGCCAATTCCGTTTCACTACCATCCTGCCCTCATACAAGCCAGATCCGAAGGAACGCAAGGAGAAGCTGATCAAGTACCACCCCACTACTGCGCGAGAAATCATAACTGACGCAGCTTTTGAAGATGTGAACAGAAAGGCGATGGAGAAACCCGCCTTCCTCTTTGGAGACCAGATGGATCAATCAGATGAGATCCTTTCTGAAGGGGAACGTGTTTGGCTATATAACTCAGGCGAAATGTTGATGTTTTTGCCTAGAATGGATCGTAGCTATCCTCTGGTCTATCTTCAGAGGCTAGCGACGCCTCGAGAATTGAAATGGGGACTGACTCAAGAGCAAGATGGCGTCCCAACAGGCAAATTTGGTGCAAAAGGGGTTTATCAAGATGGTTCCCCAAGATGCATTACTGGCTTGCTTCCAGGCCGATTTGGCAAGGAGCTTCTAGTGGGTGAAGTCCCATCTCGTGCCCGAACTTTCTTAAGTGAGTTCTTGGCGAAGGATGGTCAGTACCCGGCTAGCGACTTTATGATGCCTGGCTGGGTTCATTCTTCTAACAATATGTGGTGGGCACGCCTTGTTCAGTACATGCTGGATTCCCACGAGCCCATTTTAAAGGATATTGGCTTGTATAAAGCCATCAGGAATGTCCAATTCGGGTTTTCCCAGAGTGCTTATCACTTTTACTGCCTCTTGGAGATGTATAACCCTGAAACCTGTACTTTCTTTACTCCAGTGGGTGAGCTAGGGTTCGCTCTCCACGAGATGTTTGAGGTTTCTGGACTCTCGATGGGCGAAGTCCCTTACGAGGAGTATATCCCTACCACCGATGAGTTGAACATGCTATTGGCGAGGGACGAGCGCATCCATGCCACATACTGGGAGATGATGTGCCATTATCATATTTGCGCTGACTTGACGGGTGCGCGTAATCACGGTATTGGTCACAAGAAATGGGCCGAATATCTCTTTGCCAACTTAAATTCTAAGGATAGCTCGGCCATTATCCATGGTCATCCACCCATCTATGGCTCAGAGATTGATCACCGTATTGCTAAGGGCCGCCATCTATTATATTATACTACTGAATCCAATGAGAATGGATACGGTCCTGGTACTTCATTTAAGAGCTATCACTATCAAGCTCAGTTTCCGATCTCCAACAGAGGTCTCATTGCCGGGTTTCTGATACTGTGGCTCAAAAGATGCGTCGTGCCGTCATTGCCCAAGGAAGCGATTGCAGTGACCGTGGTATATCCAGCAGTTCTTCTTGTATACGGCCGACCCCTTGGACTCCTTCCTGCTATGGTATGCAATTTGCAGTATGGACTGAGGGTATTCTGTCGTGATTTCCTCCCCACTATCAAGGTCAAGGGGAAAGGAAAGGGCAAGTCGAAAGAGACTGCCCAACCGAAAACTCCAAACCCTAGGGTGGAGATGCCCTATACCTATTTGATGGCGTGGCTTGTCTTACACTGTCCCTCCTTAGTGAGTGCACCAGAGCGTCGTTCGGGCGAAAAGTGCTTCCTTGTAGAACTGTATGAACGTTCTTCATGGAGGCAGAATTATATGTCCCAGATTCGGAAGACTCTTCGTAGCTTTCAGAATTACGAGATCTTCCGGTGTTTTCCTGACTTTCCCGGTGGAGGATATGGGACGAGGCTAAAGGATGCCATGGGAGCTGATAAGTTTACTACTTTATCTGCAGGAGCGTTCTGGTGGCTTCTCAACATCCGTCCCGGACACTTGGTGTATCGTCAAGATCTCCAGTGTCAGATTGAGCCATATACTCCGAGTCGTTTTGCTCGCCAGTTTGGATATTCTCAACTTTATGTGGGTAATCCAAATAAAGATCTCGCTTACGAGGGGAATTTATACGAAGGTGCTCGTGGCTGGTTCCATTTTGCAGCGGGCGGGACCGAAGCTGAATTCTCCTTGCCCCAGAAGGTGCCAGAATTGGCCATGACCCTCAGCTCCTGCAATTGGTTCAACATTGCGAATGCTGACATGCCCGACTTCTCTCTCAATCGCAGTTGTTGCAAAGAGATTGAAGCCCTCTATATTAGCCGCCAGGGTGCTTCTAGGGTAAGGATAAAAGGAATGGAAGAATTCCTTGGCGCTGCGGCTGAGCCTTCGGACATCAGTGAATCAGACGATGATGCCGATGATGATGATGACAATGCTGGTGCTGGTGGAGTTCCTCAGCCTATTGTCAGTCGTTCCCTGAGTCCAACTCTCAAACGCCGCGGCACTTTAAAGAAAAGGCCGAGTAAGAAGCAAAAATTGGCACAAGAAACTTTGATAGCCCCCCAAGAAGTGGCTATCAAACTTGCTTCCGACTTGTTGGCTTCAGCTGTACCCCCAGCGTTGGCAAGGGAGGATGAACCTGCCAAAGCTTCAAGTGTTGCTGAGATTTCAGCTCCTTCGGCCGTAGAGCCTGTGGCAGAACCTGGGGCGCAACTAACGGGTAGCGAGACGGGTACGTTACTGGAAACGACAATGGCTCCCCCTTCAAGTCCGACAACTGGACTTGTATCGCCTGGTATGGCCTTTAGCATTTTATCTTTTGCCCGTTATTTTTTTTTTTAACGTAACACTGCTTTTCTGGTCTTCTGAAATGTAGGTGATCAACTTCTTTCGCCAATGCACTCGACTACCCAAGTAGAGTCTGACGATAGAATGGACCATTCTGGCTCTGTTGGTGGTATAGGTAGCTTTGCTAGTGAGTTTGCGGCTGATTATTCCACACCGGCTCCTGCCTCTGTTTCCTCTTCAATTCCCCCAATTGACGAATTGGGAAGTGACGAGAGAACTGAGATTATTATCGCAGCTGCTGCTAATGAGGCTACACCTTCTCCTAGCATGCCGTCTCCAACACCCGTTTGCTCTACTGAGACATTTCCCACGGTCGTTGGCGTGCCTTCTCAGTCAGCGATTTTAACGTCGTCTGTTGTCGTGGCTGCTGAGATACCTGCAACTCTTCCGACTCCAAGCCTTCCAGCAGGGGAGGAGAATAATTTGAAATTCTCATTCGAAGATACTTCTCCCACCGAAGGAGTTTCAGGCGAAGTGGTCCCATCTTCTCTTCCTGTTGGTGGGGGTACCCAAATGATCTGTACTGTCGGTACTTCGTCTGGGGTCTCCAGTTCTTCCAGATCTGCACTGGCTCTACTGGTCCCTCAGATTATGAATTTAATGCAGGGACAGACTTCCTCTTCTCCAATCCCAGCCACTACTGCTCCCTCGCTCACGACACCTCTTTTGGCATTGCCTACTTTGCCTACCGACAATGCAAATCCTCTTGAAAGACTTTTCGGCTTCACTGTCGAGGATTTTATGTATTTGTTAAGAAGATGTGTCGAGATGGTTCTTGATGGCCACGATTCCTTCAACTTCGCACGTCCACTGTTACTCCAGTATTTAGGAAATATCGAAGAATTCGGTGGACAAGATCGAGCAGCTCCATACCGGGCCCGCCTTGCAGCTTTAGAAGAGCAGGTGACCACGCTACACACACTCCGTCAGGCGGATGTGGAGGCGATAACTGAGATAGAGCTGGCGCGGCTTCGGGCAGAATCCTTATCTCGAAGAAATACATTAAGGCAGCAGGAGGAGAGATGGTCTCAGGAGTTGACAGAGCTCCAGGCCAATCGGGAATCCGTTATTGGCGACCTGCAGAGGGTAAACTTTGGAATTGAGGAAGGTCAGGCGGCCATCTCTAAAGCCCAGGAGACGATTGCCAGAGCTCGGGCCACCTTGATAGAAAATGAACTCCGATTAGGAGAATCTGTCAAGAAGCGGGAGATGTTGCTTGTCCAGCAGGAGCAGATTCAGCAGGAAGAGATGGCCAGAAATCGTGCCATAGAAGAATCTCGTCAGCAACAACTTACAATAAGTGATGATGAGTTGCGTAGGCAAGCTCAGCAAACCGTAGAGGCTTCTCATCGTAGAAATTTGGACGAGACAATAAACCAATTGAGACTTCTGGGAGGCCAATAGTTTCATCTCTCTTTACACTTTTATCTTCCTTGTAATAAGAACTTCGTAAACAGGAGAGAGATAACTTTACTATGTTTCTTTGAAATTTTTTTTGTATCTTCACCTTTTTAATAAAGATGATTCTTTTGACTCTTTATTTGCCAGCTTCAAAACAGATTTGCTTGCCTAACAAATAACCTGTCGTCAAAATGATTTATCTCGGTATCGTTTATGCTCAATTTCTTGAACCGAAATAACAATTAAAGTTTAATATGGGATTTTTAGCAAACCCCCAGCTATTAACGGATTTGATTAGTCTTTACCAACTACCGTTTGAGTTGGGCTAGCCATGTTATTCCCCTCAACATGATGAGTTGTCGAGGAATTCATTTCCTCTCCCCTTTGCCTTTAATCAGCATCGGGTAGTTAATTTCATACTCTTACCCCCAGTATGATGGGTTGGCGAGAAACTTATTCTCTTCCCATAGCCTAGTCGGCATTGGGCAATTCATACTTTTACCCTAGTATGATGGGTTGGCGAGGAATTTAATCTCCTCTTCCCATTGCTATAGAAGCGTTGGGCAATTCATACTTTTACCCCAGTATGATGGGTTGGCAAGGAATTTAATCTCCTCTTCCCATTGCTATAGAAGCGTTGGGCAATTCATACTTTTACCCCAGTATGATGGGTTGGCGAGAAATTTAATCTCCTCTTCCCATTGCTATAGAAGCGTTGGGCAATTCATACTTTTACCCCAGTATGATGGGTTGGCGAGGAATTTAATCTCCTCTTCCCATTGCTATAGAAGCGTTGGGCAATTCATACTTTTACCCCAGTATGATGGGTTGGCGAGGAATTTAATCTCCTCTTCCCATTGCTATAGAAGCGTTGGGCAATTCATACTTTTGCCCCAGTATGATGGGTTGGCGAGGAATTTAATCTCCTCTTCCCATTGCTATAGAAGCGTTGGGCATTTCATACTTTTACTCCAGTATGATGGGTTGGCGAGAAACTAGTTCTCTTCCCATTGCCTAGTCGACGTTGGGCAATTCATACTTTTACCCCAGTATGATGGGTTGGCGAGAAACTAGTTCTCTTCCCATTGCCTAGTTGGCGTTGAGCAATTCATACTTTTACCCCAGCATGATGGGTTGGCGAGAAACTCGTTCTCTTCCCATTGCCTAGTTGGCGTTGGGCAATTCATACTTTTACCCCAGCATGATGGGTTGGCGAGAAACTTGTTCTCTTCCCATTGCCTAGTTGGCGTTGGGCAATTCATACTTTTAGGTCAGAGGCGCTTAATTACACATGCCTAAAAGAAGATTGGGGGCTGTTCAAACTTGAGAACTAAGCACAGCAGGTTTTGGGTCAGAGGCGCCAAATTGCGCATGCCCAAGAAAAAGACTGGAGGTGGTTCAAACTTGAGAACCAAACAGGAGGTGGTTCAAGGCTCTCTCGCGTAACTTGAACTGGGCACTCCAAATACACCAGGTTTAGGTCAGAGGCGCACAATGCGCATGCCTAAGAAAAAGACTGGAGGTGGTTCAAACTTGAGAACCAAACAGGAGGTGGTTCAAGGCTCTATCGCGTAACTTGAACTGGGCACTCCAAATACACCAGGTTTAGGTCAGAGGCGCACAATGCGCATGCCTAAGAAAAAGACTGGAGGTGGTTCAAACTTGAGAACCAAACTCACTAGGTTTAGGTCAGAGGCGCACAATGCGCATGCCTAAGAAAAAGATTGGGGGCTGTTCAAACTTGAGAACTAAGCACACCAGGTTTTGGGTCAGAGGCGCCAAATTGCGCATGCCCAAGAAAAAGACTGATGGTGGTTCAAACTTGAGAACCAAACTCACCAGGTTTAGGTCAGAGGCGCACAACTGCGCATGCCTAAGAAAAAGACTGGAGGTGGTTCAAACTTGAGAACCAGACACGCCAGAGTTTAGGTCAGAGGCGCACAATGCGCATGCCTAGAAAAAAGACTGGAGGTGGTTCAAACTTGAGAACCAAACAGGAGGTGGTTCAAGGCTCTCTCGCGTAACTTGAACTGGGCACTCCAAATACACCAGGTTTAGGTCAGAGGCGCACAATGCGCATGCCTAAGAAAAAGACTGGAGGTGGTTCAAACTTGAGAACCAAACAGGAGGTGGTTCAAGGCTCTCTCGCGTAACTTGAACTGGGCACTCCAAATATACCAGGTTTAGGTCAGAGGCGCACAATGCGCATGCCTAAGAAAAAGACTGGAGGTGGTTCAAACTTGAGAACCAAACAGGAGGTGGTTCAAGGCTCTCTCGCGTAACTTGAACTGGGCACTCCAAATACACTAGGTTTAGGTCAGAGGCGCACAATGCGCATGCCTAAGAAAAGACTGGAGGTGGTTCAAACTTGAGAACCAAACAGGAGGTGGTTCAAGGCTCTCTCGCGTAACTTGAACTGGGCACTCCAAATACACCAGGTTTAGGTCAGAGGCGCACAATTCGCATGCCTAAGAAAAAGACTGGAGGTGGTTCAAACTTGAGAACCAAACTCACTAGGTTTAGGTCAGAGGCGCACAATGCGCATGCCTAAGAAAAAGATTGGGGGCTGTTCAAACTTGAAAACTAAGCACACCAGATTTTGGGTCAGAGGGGCCAAATTGCACATGCCCAAGAAAAAGACTGATGGTGGTTCAAACTTGAGAACCAAACTCACCAGGTTTAGGTCAGAGGCGCACAACTGCGCATGCCTAAGAAAAAGACTGGAGGTGGTTCAAACTTGAGAACCAGACACGCCAGATTTAGTGGGTTAAAATCACCAGAATAGAAGAAGTCCAAGTGCTCATCTGCGTAACTTGGATAAATTGGAGGCTTATACTCCCAGAGATATTAAGCATAGTATTTCTTCAGAAATTTGCCATTGATCGGCATCATCATCCTATCGCCGTCCTGATTCATTAAGCGATAAGCTCCACTGGAGTAGACTGTCTCCACAATGAACGGTCCTTCCCACTTGGGTTCAAACTTACCCTTAGTCTTGTGGGTTAGTACCATTGGCCTTTTAACAGCCAGAACCAAGTTTCCTTATTTAAAGGTCCTTGGTTTAACGTTCTTATTGAACGTTTGAGATATTCGGGCTTGATACAACTCAATTTGTTGTTGAGCCCTGAGACGTTTTTCATCTAACGCCTCTAGTTCTTGCAATCTTTGCTGATGGCGCTCTTCTGTCGTCATCTTTATGGCTAAAGCCACTCTTAATGATGGTATCTGGATTTCAAGAGGTAGAACAGCCTCACTTCCATAAACCAAAGAGAACGGGGTAGCTTTGGTCGGGGTGCGAACGGTGGTGCGATAAGCCCACAAACATTCTCCCAACTTTTCATCCCAATCTCGTTTATTGGAGGAGACGAACTTCCGAAGGAGTTTGATGATCGTCTTGTTGAAAGCTTCGGCCAACCCATTAGCCGCAGGGTTATATGGTGTAGAAGCGATATCTTTGATTCTGAATTTATTGCAGAATCTGGAGAATCCCTGACTGATGAATTGCGGACCATTATCATGAATAATCCGTCGGGGGACGCCAAATCGGTAAATGACATGATGCTTGACGAACTTGATCACATCTGTCGTCTTCACCTCTTTCATGGGCACGGCTTCGGCCCATTTTGAAAAATAATCGGTTATTGTAAGAATAAACCGATGTCCTCTGGATGACGGGGGAGTTATTGGCCCTACAATGTCCATTCCCCAGGCTTCAAATGGCCAGTTTGCGACGGTATTGTGCAAGTATTCTTGGGGTTGATGAATAAAATTGGCATGTATTTGGCATGCATGACATCGTTTAGCGTATGCCATTGCTTCCGTAACCATGCTCGGCCAGTAGTACCCCAGCCTTCTTATACGGTCTCCAAGTTTGGGACCGGGCTGATGAGCTCCACATATTCCATCATGTGTTTCTTTCAGCACTTATTCTGCTTCTACTTTCGATATGCAGCGTAGCAATAGACCACCTCTTGACTTTCTATACAAAGTCTGAAGTTTATGGTCATAATAAAATCTTTGGGCCTTCCTCTTTATTGAGGTGGCTTCCTTAGGATCTTCTGGTAATATCCCATGCAAAGCATAATCCACAAACGGAAATCGCCAATCACGGGGCTCTAAGTTTAAGCCAATCTGGCATACCTCTTCGGTTTGAGATACCACATCTGGGTGGAGGAGTTCTCTACTACCAATGGTGATGCTTTTAGCTTCACCTGGCGGGATTGCCAGCGTTGCGGCTAATGCGGCAAGAGCATCTGCATAAATGTTCTCGTTTCGAGATACATGATATATGAGAATTGTTCAAAATATCCTGCTAGCTCAATAGCTAGCTGATGATAGGGGATGAGGGCTTCATGTCTGACTTCATACTCACCTGTCATCTGATTGACAATGAGCTTAGAATCTCCATATGCCTCTAGATGGTTCACCCCCAGTTGCAGAGCTATTTTTAAGCCGATAATAAGCGCATTGTACTCCGCTACATTATTAGTGCACGGTTCTGTTAATGAGTAACCGTTAGGCAATATATGTTTATGTGGGGATATTAGCACAACCCCCACTCCAGCAGCAGATCGTCTCGCGGCACCATCAAAGAACATTTGCCAAGGTTCTTCTTCCGTAACTGTGTTGACTTCTGATGTCTGCTTTAATTTGGACCAAATTGGATGGTCTGCAAGGAAATCAGCGATTGCCTGTCCCTTCATGGCCTTTTGAGAGACAAAATGTATGTCATAGGGCGACAGTAAGAGCGCCCATTTTGCCAATCGGCCATTCAAGGATCCTGGTTTTGTCATCAGAATCTTCAGGAGATTAACCCGTGATATGACATGAATTGTTTGCCCCGAAAGGTAGTGTCGCATTTTCTGAACAGCAAACACTAGGGCTAAACATTCTTTTTCAATTGGGGTATACCGCTGTTCTGCCCCAATCATTGTTCTACTTAAATAGTAGAGGGCATGTTCATGGCCGTGCTCATTATATTGAGCAAGTAATGCTCCTAAAGCATTATCCATGGCCCTTACATATATAAGGAAGGGCTGCCCAGGGGCTGGTGCCATTAGTACAAGAGGCTTAGTAAGGTACTCCTTGAGGTCATCAAATGCCTGCTGACATGCCTCATCCCATATGAAAGACACTCCCTTCTTCATAAGTTTGGAGAATGGTTGGCATCGTCCAGATAAATTGGATATGAAGCGCCGAATATAAGCGAGCTTTCCTTGTAATTCCCTTAGTTCCTTAAGATTGCGGGGAGGCGGCATTTCGCTAATCGCTTTTACCTTTTCATGGTCGAGGAAAATTCCTTTTGAAGTTATTACGAACCCTAGAAACTTCCCACTGGATACCCCCATGAATGACTTAGTGGGATTCATCTTCAAATGATGTTTCCTCATAAGATCGAAGACCACTCTTAAATCGTGAAGATGATCTTCTTTGTCTTTGCTTTTAACTGCTAAGTCATCCACATAGCACTCTACTGTTCTGCGTAGGTGTTCTTTAAATATGGCGCTCATTGCGCGTTGGTAAGTGGCACCTGCATTCTTTAATCCGAATGGCATCACCGTATAACAGTATACCCCCTGTGGCGTTCTGAAAGCTGTATGCTTTTCATCATCTGGGTGCATCTTGATTTGGTTATAACCTGAGAAGCCATCCATAAAGGACATCCTCTCATAACCGCAAGTATTATCGATCATCACGTCGGTGATGGGGAGTGGAAATTTATCCTTGGGACATGCAGCGTTCAGATCTCGAAAGTCAATGCATATCCGGATTTTGCCATTCTTTTTGCGAACTGGCACTATATTTGCCACCCAGTCTGGGTGTTGTTCTTCACGGATGAAACCGGATTGTATAAGCTTGTTGACCTCAGCAACTATTGCCTCCATCAATTCCGGTCGAAAACGCCTCTGTTGCTGTTTAACAGGTTTGACATCTTCTTTTATATTTAACCGGTGTGTGGCAATTTGAGGGTCAAGCCCAGGCATATCTTCATAACTCCATGCGAACACATCTATATACTCTTTGATAAGAGATATAAGTTCCTCCTTTTCTAAAGGAGTTAGTGTGTCGCTTATGAAAATGGGTTTCGGGTTTTCTTCTGTTCCCATGTTAACCTGTATTAATTTGTCTTCCGTGGGCGGATCACGCTGTTCAAAGCGGACATCCCAGAGAGTGTCCATATGCCTGGCCCAAGCATCATCTTGGACGTCAATTGGTTCCTCGTCGCTTTCTGGCGCAGCTGAAACCATATTGGCTGTCAAAGACTGAAACCAAGCACCGGTGCTTATATCCGAATCATGATCTAGTGAAGATGTTTCTTCTTTATCCGAAGAACTCTCTTCATCCTTGGATGGCGATGAGGGTGGAGTAGATACATAGCCCAATCCCCTGCGGGTCTTCTGATAATAATCAGGGCTCTTTCCTCTCGGTCTAAACGAGGGTATGAGATTCCGCCGCCCTTTTCCAAAGTTTAATCCCGGCTTCTGGGTAAAATTATATCCCATTTTCTCCATCATCTGTCGGGACCTTTGCTCATATAAGTGAAATTGAGGTGATGTTTGTTCATCACTTTCACTACTTTGTCTCTGTCGAGGCGACGTGGCCACTTTGCCGAACATGATCGGCCTTTGGGACTTCTGTCGGGGAGGCACTTCAAATAAGTGCCCTTGATCCTCGGTTATTTTTAATTGAGAGAGGAGGGAAGACTTGAGGGGCAAATGATATGCCGCCGGAACTTCAAGTTCGGTCAGGCCATCCGCTTCGGTGGAGGTACAAGAGGGCTCAGACTCAGTAGCTACAGCATGCTCGTAGACTAACTTTACACTTTCATTAATAACCCATTCACTTTCTATTACATCCACTATATTATCAAGACCTAAGTTAAGATCTAGGTGAGGGTTGATTTCGTAATCACCCCCGTCATCTTCTCCAAGGAGCTCGTACTCAGTGTCGGCTTCATTGCCACTGTCGTCGGGCTTTGGAGACTTGCTAAGACCGTCATTGGAGGCTTCATGTGCTGGCTTGTAGAGTGCAGCATCTGTGAAGTAATTTTCCAACCCTTTGAATGGCTGCTTGTCAGCAATTAGTTTCCGGACCTCTTCTTCCTCATCGCAATCTTTCATGCATTGGTGAAGAGTCGACGGAACTATCATATGAGAGTGAATCCAAGGTCGCCCCAATAAAATATTGTAGGAGGTATCAGCATCAATTACGTAGCATGTAACCTCCGTTTTCAAGTCTCCAATTTGACACCGCAATCGGATCTTACCAAGAGGATGGCTATTATTAGCGTTGAATCCATAGATGGTAGTGTGTGTAGGTGTCAAGCGATGAAGGGAAATCCCCAACAGCTGCATCAATCTACTGGGCACGACGCTGAGTGCAGAACCTGGATCAATCTGAATTCGGTCCACTTTTGTGGACCCGACATATCCAGTGAAATATAAAGGCCTATTATGCTTTATATTTCTCACCTGCATTCTTCTGAAGAGAAGATAATTTGTGGGACCTGCCTCCTCACTTGATGACAGTGGGGGCAAGAGTCCCGCTCTTCGATGGCCGGCTCGACAATCTGAGCTAGGAACGACTCAGAGTCTGCCAAGGCCTCTCTTAGAGCTTCACGTGTTGATTTTGATAATCTCAACAATTCGTAAAGCGTTACTCGCACTGGGATATTAGACAACTGCGCGATTATGTCAAATTCGAAGGGAGTTTCTTTGGCTCCTTCATCTCTGGTAGAATTCTTCTGGAAATGAAGTCTTTTCTGCTTCGCAGGCTTTGCAAGTTCTGCATAGATATCTTTTGGATCCACTCTAGTGTAGTCCTTAAGATATGTCTTTCCAGATCGAGTACTGGAAGGGCCTGCCCCATCTTGATGGGTGGCCATAGTTTCGGGTTCTTCTTCAGAACTTGTGAAGGCGCCTGAAGCTATATATTCTTCCTTTATGTTTGCAGAGATGGCATTGACAGCCCGTTTCTTCTCTGGACCTCTTGAAGTAGTCCATTGTTCATCTTCCAGCAAATCAGGGTGAACCCACATAATTTCCCCTCTTTGGGTTGTTATGGGGACAAGTCCTTCTTGGGCTTTGTTGTAAGGATCAAGATTCTTTGTAACTGCCTCACCCTTTGGGATTGGGGTCACTCCTGCGAGGAACTCGTGGGTTCCAACCACTATGGTTGCCATATTGGCAGTGACTTTCTTCTGCTCTTCCTTAAGCGTCAGAACTCCAGCCTCTATTAGTGCTTGGATTCTGTTTTTGAGGGGAAAACAATCCCTGGTAGGGTGCCCAACATTCCGGTGATAAAGACAGTAATTTGGGTCTTTAGTCTTACCAGCATCTTCTGGCTTCTTATTCTCGGGAAGTTTTAGCATTCCCTTCTTTTGGAGCAGGTGAAAGAGGACTGGTGTCTGTTCAGCTTTGAAAGTGTAATTCCTTTCTTGCTGCGGTCTAATTTGCCTTGACCCTCGCTGACCTTGAGATTTCG
Source organism: Dracaena cambodiana (assembly GCA_036321105.1). Classification (NCBI taxonomy): domain Eukaryota; kingdom Viridiplantae; phylum Streptophyta; class Magnoliopsida; order Asparagales; family Asparagaceae; genus Dracaena; species Dracaena cambodiana. The sequence goes on from JAYEPQ010000005.1 coordinate 45,694,973, forward strand.
GCTCTGGCGGAGGACTGGTTTTCTGAGGAGCAGTTTCTGATGACATTACTGCTTTCCCTTTATTCTTGTTGCTGTTGTTTTGGGTATATGATTTACTACCCCCAGCACTTCTTGGCCCGCGGGACTCTTCAACTCGGCGAATCAAGTCTTCAGCTTGCTCTCCTTGTTTGAGCAGGTCCCTCCACGTCTTAGACTCTACGGCCCCCATTTTGAGGAGCACATTGGTCTTAAGGTTGTGTCGACATGTCTCGGCTAGGGTTTCCTGGATCATTCCGTGTTTACAATGTACGGACTTCTCCCGAAACCTTTCTATAAAATCTTTAACCGCTTCTTGTTCCCCCTGCCTAGTTGCAAGGAGGGAATGAACCGTAATCTCGGTGTCATTCTCGAAGAAACGTGAGAGAAATAATTTCTCAACATCTAACCAGGTATTAATAGTACCTGGGGGCAGCTGCATTAACCAAGTAAAGGCAGGCCCTCGCAAAGTACTTGCAAATACTTTGGTTATGATGGGATCATTACCCATTAAGTGTCCTGCTTGGGACAAGAAATAATAGATGTGCTGACTGGGCGATCCCTTCCCGTCATAGGGCTCCAACTTGAGCGGCTTATACTTTGGAGGATAGGGTACCACATCCCATTCTGCTGGATATGGTCTAGAGACTCCTGACTCCTTCAACTCTTTTTTACGCATTAAGGCTTCGAGTTGATTCTGTAACTTTTCAAACTTTTCTTCATGCGGATCATGGAAAGAAAATCTATCTTCTTCCTCATGCATCGAGTGGGCTTTCTCCTCCTGTTCTTTTTCATTTGGATTCTTCTTGCCCTGTTTAGCATTATCTTCAACAACTTTTAAAAGTAGCATCTTAAGGTCTTCAATCGTTTTCTGTTGCTCTCGAATCATTCTTTCTTGAGCCTCAAATCTCTGATTGATATCACCAGATTTATCTGCCATATGCGATGCTGACTTCTGCATTCGAGATGATGTAGAGGATGGAGGCGAGGCTATAGCGGAATTATCGCTGTCCTCGTCGTAAGAACCCCCTGCGAGCTTTTTATAATTTCGGGGCGGAACGGCTCCTGATCTCAGTCGAGTAACACGATGAAGTTCATCATCGCTCGATTCTGAATCATCATCCGTCTCTGCAATTTTCTTCCCTTTTCCTACCATGTTGGAAGTTACAGCTCTCCCTTGTTTCAGGGGAGTGGTTCTTGTCTTCTTAGCAGGATTCTGGTTTGACTCATTTAATCGGTCGAACACAGATATCATGTTCTTGCTGCAGCCACAGTTACTCATCACGGCTGATACTGTTGTCATGAGTTGCTGGCAATGGCAACTATGTTCAACTTAAAGTTGGTCTATGCCTCTCTTCTTAGAAAGATGCTCCCTGAGGTCAGTGCCTCTAGACATGAAATCAAGAGGTCCATTCAACTCTTGAGAGTGTTTAGGAATCCACTGAAGCTTCTTTGATTGATCAACCCTGGCTCTGGGGTCAGACTGATCCTCGCGTGGCTTAGGAATAGCCTCGCGTTTCACATTGCGGACCTGAAGAATAGCTCCGCGCTTATCCACACTAGCCTCGCGTTTCTCGCTGGCTTGGTGTGTCCTTGGAAGTTTAGCTTCTGGAATAATAGCCCCGCGTGAAGGGAAGTTCTTGCACGCTGGCTTATCTTTGCGATTAACGCAGATCATAGCTTCGCGCTTAGCGCGGTTTTTACGACTGACAACTATCTGCCAATCGTCCTCACGTTCCTTGTGGGTGTCAGAAGTCTTGTGTTTATTGCAAGTATCACTGGCTTTATCGTCTCTCGCTAGGCACAGTAATAGCCCCGAGTGGAGAATCACACGCTAGCTTTGAATAATTTTTATACTCGCGTAACTCGCGAGTGTTGGGTATTCTGCGACTAGCGCAACCCTTACTGGCTTCACGTCTCTCACTAGGCACAGTAATAGCCTCGCGTGGAGAATCACACGCTGGTTTTGAATAATTTTTATACTCGCGTATCTCGCGAGTGTTGGGTATTCTGCGACTAGCGCAACCCTTACTGGCTTCGCGTCTCTCGCTAGGCACAGTAATAGCCTCGCGTGGAGAATCATACGCTGGCTTTGAATAATTTTTATACTCGCGTAACTCGCGAGTGTTGGGTATTCTGCGACTAGCGCAATCCTTACTGGCTTTGCGTCTCTCGCTAGGCACAGTAATAGCCTCGCGTGGAGAATCACACGCTGGCTTTGAATAATTTTTATACTCGCGTAACTCGCGAGTGTCAGGAATTTTGCGTAACTCGCCAGTATTACCAGCCTCGCGTGGAAAATCACACGCTGGCTTTTCCTTGCTTTTAAGGCAAGTTGTATCTTCGCGTTTAATGCGGTAGAGATTGGTCTCGCGGGTAGCGCGAGCCAATTTGCGAGGGACCATAGCCTCGCGTCCTCTAGAGTTAGCTCCGCGTCCAAGGCGGGCTTTGAGGGCTCTACGCCTCGCCCTCCGGTTCCTGTTCCGGAGTTGGGTCCTGGTCAGTCCAGTTCCCATGTCTTCTTCGGCAATCGGAAGCTCTTCCTTAGTTAGGATTTCTTATGTGGACTCCGGCGTTATAACCGTAGTCTCCAAGAATCCCCGTCTCTCGGTGGATACCTTTCTACCCGTCACTCGGGCATTGGAGTACATACGGCGATAGTGCCGTGTCTCATCCAAGTCACCTGATCCGGAGGAGAGGAACTCCTCGTACTTCTGCTGGTCGATTTCAACGACCAGCGTGTCTACTTCGGATCCGATCAAGTCAACGTCCGATTGCGCCACAATCTCTTCATCAGTGAAAGAGACGGCTCTCACTGTGGTCGCCAGTTTGTTCGTCGCAAAATTTCCTTCGCTTCCTCCCATTGAATTAACTTAAATTACAATGAAAGTGAACAAGATATAAAAAGAACAAACGAGAGGATTTTATACTTCAATCTCTCTCTTTTACAATATTGTGGGATCTGTGGCGATGGGATCTGTCAAGCAGTTCCTTTGGACGATCGGTACGTTGAAATCTTCTCTTTTAAAGATATCGGCCGAATATAGACGATCTTCTCTGGTTTTGATTCGTTCAAGGCTCTCTCGCGTAACTCGAACTTCTCAAGAACTCCAGAAAGAAGATGGTGATTTTCTCTGATCTTCACGAATTCAAGGCTCTGTGCGTAACTTGAATTCTCCAAGATTTCAGAAGATGATCGGCAAAGGCTTCAAGGCTCTCTCGCGTACTTGAATTGCCAAATGATCGATAGGAGGCTTCCGATGCCAAAAAGAAGAAGAAGAAGCCCCCTAGGGTTTCACCAGGAAGGTATTTATAGCCCCAGGTTAATGCAAGAGTTTCTATCTAAATAGAACTCGCATTCATCAAGGATTCCAATCAAATATCTTAGTTTTGATGGAATTCTGATTAGACTTGATTCGGGTATTTGGATAAGCCCAGAATCATAATCTCAATCAATTTGAGATTCTGGTTATCTGCTTACGCGGAGCTTTAATCGCATCAAAACGCGACGCTAAATAACCAAAACGCGGAGCTAACGCGGAGCTATTGATCATCTCCGCGTTTTACTCAAACGCGAGGCTAATACAAGCCAGACTGCGGAATCAACGCGGAGCTATTAAACATCTCCGCATTTTATTCAAACGCAGGGTTAATATAACCAAACGCGGGGCTATTGAATTAGCTCCGCGTTCTGTTGTGGAAAATCCTTTTAACTTAGAAATTTTCACTGCCAACAGTCTTTACTGTAGGAGGGATATCGGTAAGTTAGATTTCAAGATTACAATCAATTGTTCCTTTATCTTCAACAGAACCTGCGTATGTGCAGCTGCAGAAGCAAGTAAGGAGTTTATTTTGTTGCAACGATTGATGAGTGAGTTGGGTTTTGATGGAGTAGATTGCAGGTTGTTCACAGTCAGAGTACAATTCATCTTATTAAAAACTCAGCGTATCATTCACGGACTTAATATATTCTCTTAAAATATCACTTCATTAGTTCTTTATTTGAGGATAGCCAATTGAAGTTGGAGAAGATTGAAAGCAGTAAGAATCCTGCAGATATGTTGACAAAGCCAGTTGATGGGAAAAAGTTGAGTTATTCTCAATTTTGGTGCATTTGTGTTTAATGCTGAAATTGGGACTTTAAACGATCGAGGTAAAAACTTTGGACACTAGAATTATCATGTATAGAGATTACAATTTTGCAATAGGTCTCTAAGTGGGAGATTGTTGCTAATGGAGCCCTATTGCAGCAGCGGGTTTCGGTCTGCCGAAACAGGTCTAAAACCGACTCAAACCCGTGATGATATAATATAAATATAGGGTGTGTGCTAGGGTTTGGATTGGCCAAAGTTTGTTTTCTTTCTTTTGTTGTGGGCGGTTAACACAAAAGAAGAAACAAAAAGAAAAATAATTGCTGCTATATTTGGCCAAGAGGGAAAATAGGTGTTGCTATTTTTTGTCTTGGGCAAAAGGATAGAAATCAAAGGTGCGACTGCCAATTGCTTTTGGCCGAAAGAAAAAGGAAGAGGCCGAGGTTTTCTATTGATTGGCGGCTGGTTCTTTGCATTATTGCAGTTGCAATTCTAGGCCGAAGAGCAAGAAGAAAGGGTTTGATGCTTTCTTTGGAATTTTCGGCGGCCGAAACAAAGAGGAAAATCACTGTAATAAGAGGTTAGGGTTTGATCTCAAAATCTTGTGTGATTTCTTTACCAACTCTCTTATGGTTTAGAATTAGAAACTTGTAATCTCTTTTGATATAGTGGAAGTTTTTCGATCGTGTCCCGTGGACGTAAGCATATTGCCGAACCACGTTAAAATCTGTGTGTTCTCTATCTTTACTATTTTTCTCTTCGGTTAACTATTTGATTCCGCTGGTTGTTGCATTAGTATTATTCCACTATTTTTGCTAACATATTATATGCACGAAATTTGGAAATTCCTTTTCCATTGTGATTTTAACTTGAAATACAGTAAAAAGAAAATCCGAGTTATAAGAACAGGAAAAAGAGAGATCGCTCAATTTTTTTTTTTAATTTTGTGGGGTTCTAATAGCAGTGGAGTCTACTGATTTCTCCGGTACCTTTAGCCGGAGAAGAAGAAAAATTCCGCTCTCTAGATTTTTCTGTCTCCCTCATTTCTCTGTTCATTGAGATATTTCTCTCCTTCTCTGTACTCTATTCCTTTTTCTCAACTTCATCTCATTTTTTTCTCCATTTTTTATATATTGATGGAACATAACTATTTTCTCAAAATTCTCTTCGCCTTCAAAACATCATGAGCAAAATTCACGTAATACACAAAGACACTCATGTCCGGGCACACATAGCGCCCTCACGAGACGCGGGTGGGGGAGTGAGTGTGCGCGCGGGAGCTCCTAGGCACTCACGCGGGCGCCCTTGGTCACGTGCGTGGGGCCCGGGGGCACGCACGGACCACCTCTTTTTTTTTTTCTTTTTTTTTTTTGTGTCTACATTTATGGCTTGTTTTGGGAAGTTACAACTTGGGCTCTGATGTTTTTTATATTTATATAAATACTTATGCAAGGTTTTTGTGGTGGGGTTTAAAGAAATATGGTCATCATAAACTTTATGGTTTTAGATCTCCTCTTTCATTTTGATCTAAGTTTCATACGGTAATCATAAAGGAATCATCAATAGAACATGGGGTTTAGGTATTCTTGAACCTACCTATTCTTTCTCTGAAATAATTGACATATAAAGGCTGTCAACGATAGATCGATACATTATGATCTTTGCTTTGATGCTACTTAACTTGTTATATATATAGCATTACTCGTTAAAATTTCACGGAGCATAAATTTTAAGAAGTGCACTGGGATTCTTTAGAACTCAACACCAGTTATGATCCATAAATTATCACCATCTTTATATGAACATTATCGTCTTGATGCTTTTGATTTCTTCAGCGTATTTCTGCTAAGATGTTAAGTATTACTAGTGGTATAGATATCTTCATGAAACTCATGCATTTCCAAAACCTTGGCTGTGTATAATATATCATTATGTCTTTTTTGGAAGAAGTTCATAACGGTTCTGTTTTCTGACAGAATTCTCATCTAATTCCTTGGAAATACGGTAGTCCAATCAGTGTCCTTGATAAATTGTAACTGTGAGATTAAATCACTCCTCCCCGGTCGTGCATATATTTGATATTTCAAGCCAATCCAAGTTCATATTAAGATACATTTGATTTTCATTATCGCCATGTATAATTCTGGATAGATAACAAGAATATAGACATTTTGTTTACCCGATAATATTGTTACTTGACTAGCCTGCTAAATCCTATATAATTTTTATCTTTGGTTTTTTGTGTGCTACCATTAGAAATTGAGAGGCATCTGTCAGCTTGCATGTTTCTGGATTAGAGAGGCATCCCTCAGTCTGTTGGTTTCTTGCTTGCTTAGATAAAATTGTATATATATACAAGCATATTGATGTTGCAGGCAACTGGGCCTGAGGCCGGTCCCCTCTCAGCTGGGAAACTCGATCAGCAATTGCCCTTGCTGCTGCCCTCGGCCTTCTCCGTCTTTTTGCTTCATCTGCTCATGCACATGCTGCTACTATAGATATCGTGCTCTGGAGAGATTACTGACACCCAGGAGAGTGTCCCAGCATGCTGATATATCTACTACAACTCTGGTGTCTTTCATCTGGAGCTGCTCACTGGCAAGGCCCATCCCAGGCCATTGTCAACCTACTGTGCTGGCTCCAATCAATCTTGAGTTGCTGAGTTGAGGACAATATGGTCTAACTCTTGCAATTTTTTTGACGATAAATGGCGGAATATAACTCTCCGCGTTCCATTAAAGAGATAGTAACAGAACAATCATAGTTTAGGACCACTAGTAATGTAGTCCATTAATAGAGTTACAAGCCAAAAAGTTCAAATAACATTATATAAAAAGTAACAAAGTAAAAACAACAAATAAAAATACAAATATCCTGGATGTAACAGCTGGGTTTGTCACCACTCCATCTCATCTCGCACCGTCGAAATCTTCCCTTATTCCTCGTCTGGTGGGATACCATCAATGTCATCGCCCAAGGAGCCATCCAACAAGTGAAACTTCTCTTCATCCAAGAAAACACCTATTCAAATCATGAAGTCATGAATGATAAGCCTCGTGCATGCAATAATGAATGGAGTGATATTTGTTATTAAATAATCTATTGTTTCTCTCTCTCTATTTATTCCAGCAATATGCAGCAATCACTGTTCTCAGTTTATGACTATCATTACCCCCTATCAAGTCTAACTCTTGCAATTAGTCATTGATTTTGTTCAGCTGAGTATCCAATCAACTGCCCGTCGTTGCCTAACGTGGTTGCTGGCATTGTCTATAAGCATCGGTCCAGCTGGGCAAGACTGAGGGAACCAAGCACCAGAACCTGCAGGGACAACCAGTGCTCTAGGCATATACCAATTCAATTGATTAGGCCAAATCCTAAGACAATTCTGAGTCACATTGGCATTGGATTCATGGATGGATGAATCTGATGTCTAAATTGAATGTATCGGTGTTTAGCAACTGAGCCTTGTTTCATTCCAGTCTATAGGCATCACAGTGGGGTTTCTTCTTAAATTTTTGAAGGGCCTTTGGACCTTCCGTTTCCCAACTCTCTTATTTATTTATTTTCTCTTTTTCTTGATGATTAGGATGGTAAAATGGACTGTAGATTTTATGTGATTATGCTTTTCAGTATTCTGGGTGTTTCAGTTTATGTTGCTAGTTTGCTTTGGAGTCTTCATTAAGTTTGTAATTTTGTCAAGTGCTTTGTTATTTTATAAGTTCTTATTGTTTGGATGTGAATTTAGTGGTGATCAGTTTGGTCTGAAAGCTCTGCTCAAAAAAGTTGCAGGTAATTATGAAAATGCTGTTAATGATTTTTTTTCTCAATGCAAGTTATCTATCTCCTTGTTAGAAAGAGTGTGATGGCTAATGTGTTTGGTTAGAAAGCTCCATTTGTTTGTTGGTTGATAGTGTGTTGTTGTTGGGGAAATCTCCTTACAGAAGTTACTTGGCTTGGTTAGCAAACAAGATTGGTTGGGCAGGGGTGGCAAGTGGGCCGTACTCGGTCCGGACACGGACGCACCTCTGGCACGTTTGCTCAGGCGTAGGCTTGGGCTCGGCCCGCCGGGCACGTGTAGTGCCCAGGCCAAGGCATGCCTGCACGTTTTTTTTTTTTTAAAATATTAAGTTGATTATTAAGTAAGTTTAGGAGAATAATTAGTTTAATTTAATTAGTTTTAATAAGAAGAAACGATAGTAAAAATAAGATTTTATTATATTAAATTTTATTAGGTTGACATAGTTGCTCTATAAAACTCTTTAGAAATCATATAAAATTAGAAGAGAAGGGAGAGGATCTTGGCAGTCACTCTCAACTTGTTCTTGGTATTTTTTTTTCCAAGAGATTTGAGTTAAAAAAATTAAATAATTTTTTTTTAAAATTACATAAAAAAATTTACAAATGTAGAAATTACAATTTGAAAAGAAAAACAAAAGTCTATTTTCATTCATTTTCTGGTGAATTCTCTACTTCTATTTCGTTAGACGATTCTTATTCTCTTTTTTCTGTATCGAGCCAGTTCTTCAAGCAAACACACATATCCAATGTATCTGCTGCCATTGAGATTTTCTCCACTCTGTGAGCACTCCACCACATGCACTAAAAGCAGACTCCGATGCTAAAGTAGACACCGAAGAAGTTAGTAGATCACGGACCATGTTGGAAAGTACATGATATATTTTTTTCCTGTAATTTCCACTAGACCAAAATATCAAAAGCTTCATAATTTTTAGGGGTCACATCATCTTCATAGTTGGCCATTTCTAAATAATAATATACTTCATTAAAATATGTACTAAATTGCCTAGCCTTTTTTCGGTAAAATACCGATAATATTATTCGATCTCGGGTTTTCCTAGCAGTTGGTTTCTTTGTAAATTATGTTTTATCACAATACATATCTTTATATGTATGGTACATAATACCTAAATAAATTTTAATATCATTAACTAAATCTCTAACATTATCTTTATAACACATATTTTTATAAAATAAATCTATTAAAATTTCAAGTCTATCTAAATTACAACGTGGATTTACAACAGTTGCAAAATATAGTAAGTATGAAAAATTTCTAAAATATTTATTAAATTTAGTTTCCATATCTTGAACAATATCTTCAAATATTGGATGATTCCTATTAAAAACTGAACTAATTTTGGTTAAATAATATAGTGTAATATCTGTAGTTGGGTAATAAGTGTCTGACAGTGCTCTAATTGTAATTTCAAATTTACTTAAAATTTTAGAAATGTAATACAAATGATGCAATTCATTAATATCTAAACTACATATTGTAATTCCATTTTATTAAACATGTTTATTACATCTTTATATTGAATTGCCGTATTTAACATTTTATATGTAGAATTCCATCTTGTTTTTAATCTAGAGGTAAAAACTTAAGTGAGATTTTAAAAATTCCTACATATTTGTTTAAATAATTGTCTTCTTGGCCCACTATTTTTAATAAATAGTACTGTGTTACTAAGTTTAGTTATTGAATCACTTACTATTCTTAATACATCTTATACACATAAATTAAGTATATGACAAATACACCTAATGTGAAATAGTTTTCCATCTAAAATTGGTTTAGTAATATTTTTTAGAATTTCTATTGCGGCCGTATTTTCAGAAGTATTATCGAAATAAATGGAAAAAAATTTCTTTCTATTCCAAATACCGAAAAAACACTAAGTAGAGATTGTGATAAATTGTGTGCATTATGAGGGAATTCAAATCTCCTAAATCAAATTATTCCTTTTTGTATACACAATGACCAATGTTGATCTATATAGTAGGCCGTTACATAAATAATGATAACTATTTAGAGCCTTCCAATAATTGCGGTTATTACTACTCTAAAAATTAAAGATATTAAAATAACAATTAAAGTTTTCCTCCTATCTTTATATATTTTAACTATATCGGATTTACATATAGAATATGAGACTTTTTTAAATTCGGGAATAGAATATTTTCTTTTAACTTTTTCTAATTTTTGGTTTTCCGACATAGAAAAAGGTTGTTCGGCATGTACTATAAATGTTACTAAATTTTCTCTTGTGTTTATAAAATTATATTTAAAAGTTCCTAAAGTTTCTTCGTATTTGTTTATTTGTATTTGTAGTGGTTCATTTGGTGAGTGTACTTTTATCTAGGTGTCTTTTAAAATGACCCGTTCTACTACTCAAAAGGAATGAGTAGATTTTTTGACAATATTTACACCTAGTATTTCAACACCATTTTTCATAATTTTTTCAAAATGTTTCCATATATCTGATCTCGAAGTCCTAGCGAGGGTGGTTGTTTGGATTTCAGGTATAGTTGGTTCGATTGGTTCTTCTTCGGGCATAGAAAATAGTACTTGAGGAGGGCATTCTAAGGGTTGTCAAAAACTATGATATTCTTCACTTGTTAAAATATGAGAAAAAGAACATGCGGTTTGAGAGTAAGAAGCGTCGAACGAGTATGGATCCATTTCAAAAAATCTTGAAAAAACTGAATAAAAAAACTTTAAATTATAAGTACCTCTTGAGCAGTGAACCATTTGAGAGATAGAGTAGAGACATGAGTACTAAAGAGAGGAAGGCGGAAAAACGAAGAAAAGTTTGTTTGAGAGTTGAGGCGTGCTTGAATCTTGATGTTGAGACTTGTTTTCTTGAGGCTTCTTGATCACTTGATACTTACTTAAAACTTGATCGAATATACTAGAATTTATTTGGAAGAATTTTATTTTTAGAACTTTTTGAGAGAGTTGAGGATTGAGAAGAGTTTTGCGAGCATGAATTTGTTTGTGTGAAAATAGAAATGGAGGAGATGAGGGGTTATTTATAGGAAAAGAAATGTTTATTTTTTTACAAAAAAATTGCAAACCCCCCAACGACCATTTTGACTGTTGGAGAGAAAAAATTGCAAAAAATTACAAGAATCCCCCAATGACTATAAAAATAATCGTTCGGGGGCCTCTGTACAAAAAAATTGCAAAAAACATTCCCTAACGGGCTATAAACGGCTAATTTAAAAAAAAAAAAATAGGCAGGCTGCGCCGAATTGGTTTAAAAGGGCCAGGCAAGCCGACAATCCTACTTTTTTGCCTTTTACAAGCTGCACTCGCTGATTGATACTGAGGGACTGGACACCAAGACTATGGCATCGACAGGCCTGCGGCTTGTGGCTTGCTTGATAAGGAAAACAGAAAACGTTCTTCAAAACTAATTAAAGCCTGGTGGGCCCTACTTGTCAATGGCCCTACGTTTTCCAACCACCAGAAACTCTTAGCTACTCTACTATATGGCGACGATTCATGGGGAACTTCTAAAGGGGCACAGGTTTTTCCTAGTGAGCCCAGTTAAAACTTCCACTATATAACAAGCATGCCCTGGAAAAAAATACCTATATTGCCCTCTGCTTCTCCCGCTGCCTCCTTTCTTCTCGCCCGCGCGCATCCGTTCGGACTGACAGTCCGAACGAACAGGATTCGTTCGGACTGACAGTCCGAACGGATCTCGGCTGTTCGGACTATCAGTCCGAACAGTATCTTGACATCGGCCACTACCTCATCCAGTCTATTAACCTACGTTAATTGATTTATCATTAGTTGTAATGAAATTAACGCCAGTTTAAGGACTTTTATTAGTAAGTATTTATACATGATTATCGAAATTTAGGGAAGGAAGCAAGAAAACATACCATTAAACACCGACACACTGATACACCAACCCATTGATACACTGATACATCGTTTATTGTGATACAATGATACACCGACACACAATGATACTCCAGATACAAAAAAATATAATGATACTGCTAATACACAAATATACTGATACTCATGATACATCGATATAATGATATAATGAAACATAGATACTCCGATACAATGAAACAACGACACAATTACTGATACAATGAAATAGTGTTTATATTAAACAAAAAAAAAGCGAACAAGAGAGTTCATTACAAAGAAAAACCATAAATTCAACATAACTCGAAACGTTTGGAAACATAATTTTACACCGGCCACTTCAAGTTACATACATCATCCATATCAATGCATAACTCACACAATGATCATTGTCTCCTTGTCTTTCTCGGGGGTTGACGTCTGCTTCTGGTTGGAGTCACAATTGCCGTATCGGGTGCATTAGGAGTGGATTGATCTGGTGTTGGTTCCTCTGCTTGCTCTTCTGGTGGTTCTTCTGGCTGAGTGCAACCAGTTAGCACGGCTTTGATCTTCGCAAGTGCAGTAAATAACAACTCAGATCGCTTCTTGAATGCCTTATCCCCTTGCGCAAGTAATGGATCGATTATTGCTTCTATGCGTGTATATCTCTGTTATATTAATGGACGAAAAAAAATAAGCATCAGATAAACTGGTTCACCGTATAGAACATAAAATAACAAAAAAGATTGGTCGGGCATTGGATTTGTGGTCGAGATGTTGCTTTCTTCCTCCTTAACGAGGCAGTTGGTCGAACGCGAGAAGATTCTGTCGGATCCATTTATGTAACACAAAGATATTTCATTTATAGATAATTTTTATCAAAACAATTAATTTTCTATGTGCAAATAAGTAGTAATAAAGTATAATTTGCTACAAATATCATATTTTATCTATTTATTTTAAACTTCTAAGTTAATTAATAAATTTTAATATTAACATCTATAATTAGAAAATAACTAAATTTTCGCATATTTTACAACTACGATTACAATATTATACTTTCTTCATAATTATAATCTAAATATTAAAAAACAAAATTAACAAAAAAATGTACTCGTTTAGAATTTTCCGAATGTAAATTATTATCAAACCAAACAAGAAGTTTTCAGTTTTCAGGGCAGTCACAGAGCAAATAAGAATAAACAAAATAAAATAAAATTAAAATTAAATTAAAGGAAACTTACAGTAGAGCTAAAAAATCTGAGACCAAGAGAGAAGAAATGATGCAGCAGAGGGTAGGGGTGTGGCACCGGACACTGGGGGTAGAGGGTGGGGGGTGTGGCAGCGGCGGGTGGGGGCGGAGGGTGTGGGGGCGGGCGGAGGCGGGTGGGGGCGGAGGGGGTGGGGGGAGGCGGAGGGTGTGGGGGCGGGCGGAGGCGGGTGGGGGCGGAGGGTGTGGGGGCGGGCTGAGGGTGTGGGGGCGGGCGGAGGACTGTGGCAGCGGAGGCGGGTGGGGAGTGTGGCAGCGGCGGCGGGTGGGGGAGTGTGGCAGCGGTGGCGGCGGCTTGGAAGGAGAAGAGAGGAGAGAGGGATTTTGGGTTTGGGGGTGGAGAGGAAGTGAGGAGAGAGTTTTACGAAGGAATATAGGCTAAGAGTATTTTGGGAATTAAATTGGGCTCACTAAGAAATTCTATCCCCTTCTAAACTTTAACTGGGCTCACTAGAAAATCTGGGCTCACTAGGAAAAAAGTTGTGCCCCGTTAGAAGTTCCCCGATTCATGGGTTGGAAAGTGTTATAGTGGGTCCCACATCTAGATACCTATTACTGTAGGGCCCATATTTCTATATTACTTTTAATGTCATGTCATAATTGTGATTGTGATGTACTCTTCCAAAAAACAACTGTCCATGATATGGCCTTTTCAAAAAAAAAAAAAAAAGAGCATTTCTCTCATATCTAACCATACTCTCCAAAAAAAATACATCTCAAGCTCATAAAATAGGAATAACCATGATCTGTCACCATGAAATCCATGGTTCAAAGGCAGGAGCTTCCCATGCTACATCAGAAAAAAAAAATAAAATAAAATGAAAAGGGACAGTTCCCTGCTCTCACGCCACCTTCTGAAATATATATGCGATTGGAGCGATCGACTCTGCTCCCAATATTTTTACTTATTTAACCCAACTGTGCCAATGTCTCTACTCTGATTGAACTGCGAACTTGGTCTTCTCAGTCGGCTTGGTTGGAGTCGATTATGCTTGTTCATTCCTATAGAAGAGTCCTAGTATGTTCATGATACATAAATTTCTACGGGAAATTGAAACTTAAAATCTATGTATATTATTTACTTTTAAAATATAATGTGCGGCATATGGCGCCACTAAGTTGCACATGGCTTATTGATTGCGTGACAACAGAACTAGCATCCTTCTATACATGAGAGACTCCTTCACCGTTTTAAAGGGTTTCTTTTCCTTATTAGGTGATTATTTTGTTGACATGAAATAAGTTTAGTATTTTCAAAAAAAAATATTTTTTACATTTTGGCTCACTCTTGTGATCCTATCCAACTGACGATCCCAAAGTGTTGGAGAAATCTCAATATTTGCATTACTTTTCTTTAACATTGGGAGATCGAGCTTTTTTTTCTTCTTCTTCTTCTTCTTCCGTAAATGGCTTTTACGAATTAACAGCCAGATGTAAGACTTACTAGCGTAGAGAGTTAGTAAACAAAGCGACGTCCCACTTACTCTATTTCAATTTCCTTGCTATTGTTAATTAAATAAACATTCAAAACTAGCTTTTTCTGTTAGAGAATACAAATCTGAACCGTTAGATCGCTGCAAAATAAGCATAAAATTGTTTTTCAATTTAATTTTTGGTTAGCGAAACTTCTAACGTAGGTGATGGACTCCTCACTCAGCATTGTATTAAAGCATTGAAATGATCGGGCTCAGGCCTGCAGTTAAACTTGCGTGAAGGGCTGGGCCCCGGTACATAATCCTCTCTCAAATAATTTATGGGCTTTATTAGCCCACTGCTACTGGCTCCAATGAGCCTAACCATATTGAGCTTTGCATCATGCACGCTGACTTCAAACATAATTGTGTTTTTAGGGATGTACAATGATCAGAGGGTTGGAGTCTGGGAAAAATCTAATCGAGACTATAACCAGATGGAGGAGGTAGAACTATGATAGTAAACAAGGCTGGTATCCAACCAAACTCTGATCACTTCTGTATTGGTCGGATGCAGTCCGAGTACAGTGGCGTCTATTGAAATGTACTATTACAATTATCACAGTCTTTCATGTCCAGCAGTACCCAAGTTAGGAAGAAGAAAGAAAGCAAACCAAAGTGCTTAAAAAATAATGGCTATAACATAATTGTTACCACTGGAGCCAAAATGTAAAGACTTTTGATCGTGTTCCTTCTTCCTACTATTGGGAATCGAAACCTTTATCAAATCTTGCAAATACGATGTGATCACATCGAGATTGGAAATACAGTAAGCACAAGAAGAATACAAAATAATCATATAGTTCGATCGACCTACGTCCGTGAGAACAATGAGAGAAAAATTTATTATGAAAAAAAAAAAAGGTTAAAAGTAAGAAAAGATCCAAGTACCTATCAACCTTTCACATCTCTAAGTATCTCTTCCCCATCAATTGTTCACATTTCTCATATCACATATAAGAGATATATATAGAATAACATTATAATCAACTAATTAGTATTTCAATCTAATTAGAATACCATCAGTTGACCCAAGTCGAACTAAAACTCTTTGTGGTCCCCAATCATACCTGAATACTCAACGAATGCGAGATACAAATCTAATACCTACTTCTAACTGAACTCCTCTCAAGTCCGATTGGCATCGGTCCACTTGATTGGAGTCGGCTATGCCCCATGAAAATAATATTGATGTAGCGGCCTGCAATGAAAACAATCTTAGTGTCATCTTTCTTTCTTTTTTGGGTTAATAACCATAAATTTCTTCATCAACAAACTATGTAAAGACACTTTCTTTACTACATATTTTTCCCTAATGGGAGCTTCTTGTGTCTATTGAGAATATATACCAACGGATATATAACTTTCCATGGAGAACAAAGTATAATATCTTACTCTCACTTTAGGGTTTATTTAGCTTTGAAATTTAAGTTTTCTTGACTATAGTACAGTGATCTATTTAAACCCAATTTTTTTTTTTTTTTAGCTACCTCTCGTAATGTAATAAACTATATAAGTGGCCTATTTTCTAACCATAAACTTAATTACAATTTAGAAAAATTCAGGCAACACGGTTTTTTTCTGACTTCAAAGCATGAAAAATAGAGTTAGAGAAAAGCCTAATTTGCATCCAACGCTTTCTCCTATTTAATAAAGATATAGTTATCTATTTCCTTCAATAGTAGGAGAAAAATTATTATGTATATATTTGTCCATAATAATGTTTATGTAATTTTTTAATTTTATTTTTCTTAGGTTAAAACGGTGGGTAAATATACTCCGCATTCTATTAATGAGAAATTTAACAGAACAACCATTGTTTATGCCACTAATGTAAACGATCCTTAAAGATACAACTTACCACATGTGTAAAATAAAACCAAAAAACCCCAAAGGAACTTTCTCACAGGGTGTTAAATGTATGCTTTCTTCCGGTCTCTCCTGGTCCGACACCAGAGAGGGTTATGGGGAGACCTATCGATTATCAAACGACCCCCCTAAAAACTGTAACATGTCTTTAGTGACTATACCTTAGTGACAAGTATTAAAATTATCACTGAAACTGAATATTTGTGACAAAAATTAAATGTTGTCACAAATATTGTGTTTTCCGTGACGGAGAGAAATAATTGTCACAAGAATATAAGTTTTTGTGACAACCGATAAAAACTTGTCACAAAAACATAGTTTTCAGTGATGAGAACGAAAAATCGCTACTAAAATATAAATTTTTTAGTAACGACGACTAAAACTTGTCACTAAAAAATAGTTTTCAATAATGCTAACTAAAATTTATTGCTAAAACTTAAATATTTCAGTGACAACAAATAAAAATTGTCACTAAACATAATTTTCAGTAACGAAGGCTATAAATCGTCACTGAAAAATAAATTTTTTCTGTGACAACTAAAAAAATTGTCACTAAAACTGAGTATTTAGTAACAGAAACTATATGTCGTCACTAAAACATAAATATCTTCTGTGACAACGAAAACACGCATCACTAAAACTGAGTATTCAGTGAAGAAAACCCTAGTTCGTTACTAAAACATAAATTTTTCTGTGACAAGTAAAATAATTGTCACTAAAACTAAGTGTTCAGTGAAGAAAACTAAATACCATCTCTAAAACATAAATTATTTTTGTGACAACTCAAAAACTTGTCACTAAAACTAATTGTTCAGTGATGAAAACTAAATATTGTCATTAAAACATAAAATGTTTTAGTAGCAAATATAATTACTTTCACTAAAATTGTGTTTTTAGTGACGAAAATTAAATATTGTAACTAAAACACAAAAATTTCAATTACAACGAGAAAGAGTTGCCACTAAAACATGGAAATCAATTATAACTATTTTTATTTTTATTGGTCACAAACAATTGTTTTGTGAGGGATTATATTGTCACAAAATTTATTTTTATTTCTAATTACTTCTATAAAATTATCAACTTACAACAATCATGAGACTTCAATTTTTTATTTATTTTTTTACACCTAATCTTGGTCGTCTATCCATATCCTATGATATAATAACTCCTTGAACTATTATAAAAATAATACAAATAGAATTACAATGATTAACCTAATGTATATATATTTAACCTAAATTTATCTCGGCCATTTATTCAGATACTATATGATAAAATAACTTCTGTTTATATTGTAATTGGAATACAAATAGAATTATAATTCTTAACTTAATCTATATATTTAACCTAAATCTAATCTCAGCCATCTATCCAGATCCTATGATAACTAGATATCCTCTAAATCTATTATAATTATAATACAAATAGAATTATAATTATAATACAAATGTAATTATTATCATTATATAAAATCTAACTAGCCGCAACAAATTTCATATAAACTTCGTAATATCTGATCGATACTTCCCACGTTCGGCCAGTGTGTTCTCCCTCAGATCCGCAAGGAGCAGGTACTCCCGCAAGGATTGGATCAAGTGCGCGCAGCCCCCCTCCTTCCCTGCGCAGCCCCTCCCCTCAGCCGACGCCGCCACGCCCACACCCCCTGTAACGCCCCACTTCCAGTAGTGTGGAAAGCTGGAACGTTCGGCGTCGAATGATAACTCGACGAGCCTCAAACAAAATATTACAGTCGCTATTGTAATTTAATATGAATGACATACAGAGATAAATGAATATTTTTTTTTTGAAAAACAAAGAGATAATAAATTCCTTCAAACAAAATCTGCAATGTCACCATAGATAAATTCTTTCTGAAAAGAAAGGGACTGTCTCATATGAAACTAAATATAGCGCCATGTGCACTTATTACATTTCTCTAAAAAGAAAGCAGCTAACAAAAGGAAGTAATCACTCCTGCAGCTCTGCTTGTTTCTGGAAGTACAACATATCCTGTTCTGCCACTGGTGGGTCTACTTCTTGATAGAAGCCTACATCTGGTCATGCATAATCAGGATCGTCAGCAAAGCAATCCATTATTAAATAATAAAGAACAACAAAAAAATAATGAATAATAATATCTCAATGTCAGGAACAATCATGCAAATGAAGGGCAGAAGGTTTTACGTATTTATACTTATCATTACTATTATTTTAATCGATATCTTTTAAATTTTTACAGTTAATGTCTTTTAGTTACGGTATTTGAAAATTCAAGAAAATATGAATATAGCTGAGCAGAACGCATCCCCGTCTACGCCCGGGAAAACGGAACAGTAGTTGATCGGAGCCTATCCCGATCCTCCCAACAATGGAAAACAGTGGCGCAGTAAATTGATCGGAGCATATCCCGATCCTCCCACAAGTGGGAAACAGTGGCACATTACAGTTACGTTCAGCCGTCTAATTCATATGAACCTAAATTTTTCCCAAATCCCCAGTGTATATTAGGTTCGGTATTAACTGTCAAATTTTAGTATCAATTGGTGATTTCAGAAATTTCAGTTCAGTATGTAGATTGGTGATAATAATTAAGTTCAGAGTACAGTAACAATAACAGTAACATTTGAGAACAGTATAACATTACAGTTGTTAATTATCTATCACCAATCATATACAGTAGCAGTTTGCATTTAAACAGTATCTTATCTTACTTCATATCAGTGTTATCTTTCTTTTCCTTTCAATATATAATAAAAATTTGAATTAAAACTTATAACATAACTTTCTGGATTATATGCATATTTCAAAAAAAATATAAACGTGTGGATTTTATTTAATCACTCTTAAAATAACATGTCTGTGGGTTCAGATAACAATAGTAGTTACATGTAAAAAGAAATCGGGGTAGTTCTAAATGCGCGCCACATAACACACAGTAAAGTGATTGGCAACATAGGGAAAATAGTGCTCTCTAGGTCTGTGTGTGTGCACTTAGTCATCACCGAAACCAAATGCAGCATTTCACTTGACTTGGGGTTGGTCTAAGTGCGTACACATGTTAAAGAGATTTACAACACAAAGAGGTGTTCACAAGTAAAAGTGTGTGCTCACTTAGTAATTAACCAAAACCATGGGCTGCAGCATTCTTGATTTGAGGTTGTTATAACTGCGCACCGACGTGAGATGGTCTACAACATAGGAAAATGGGTGTTCACGTAGAAGTGGGTGCATTTTAGAATCCCCCCCCAAAAAAAACCAGGTTCCCCTTTTAAGAATTTCCCAAAAAGTTTCCCTTGCCCTTGCAACAACGAAGAGAGGAGAAAGGAAAGTGAAGAAACCGCCAAAGCACTAGCAGAAGAGGGAGAAGAAGAAGAAGCACAAACGCAAGTGGAAAACGGGAGCGGACGGTGAAGTCCGACGAGGCGGTGGCAGGGATCAATGGAGTCGACATCGGCGACCACTATCGTTGGCTTCGGTCGGATCGCAGCCTAGCCGTGACCGACAGGGGCAGCGGCAACACCGATGGCGTCGCGATCGTCGACTGCCGCCGGCGCATTGTCTCGGCCGAGTCTCCTTGCCCATTCGCAACCGAACACGGAAAGGGGAAAGCGAAGATGAAGAAGAAGTACATGCGCAAGTGGAAGTGGAAGTAGAAGCACAATGCAAGTGGCAGTGGAAGTGGAAGTGGAAAACGGAAGTGGAAGCGCGAGCAGGAATCAATGGAGCCGACATCGCCGACGGTCGCCGGCCGAGTTGTCTTGCCAACCCGCAACCACAACACAGAAAGGAAAAAGTGAGGATGAAGACGCGAAAGCAGACGCGGAAGGTGAAGACGCGGAAGCACAAGCAGGCGCTGAAGGTGAAGAAGAAACACAAGCAGATGCGGAAGCGGAAGCGGAAGAAGAAGCACAAGAAGATGCGGAAGCGGAAGCGGAAGAAGCACAAGAAGATGCGGAAGCAGAAGCCGAAGAAGCCAGTAGCCAGTAATTTGATCATTATTTATGAATTATTAATTAACTTATAATTTGATTCAATAGCTAATTAAGTCAACATAGCAGCATAATAACGAAAACTATTAAATGTGGTTAATACTATGAGTATAAAGTCATTTAACTAATCTACACACTATGTCTTATAAGAAGCAAGTGTACGAAGTGTGCTAGTTTGAAATTAGATTGGTAGAAACGATTAGAACAATCAAAGCAGTAAACCGAAGCTGAATACTTTGCATTAAATCAAGAAAAAAAAAAGGATAGTGCAGTACCCGACGATTTGAATACTAAGTAGTGAGTTGTATCTACCTGCTTGTGTAGCTACTAAAAGAGGCGTATCAGCATAGAAGTCAATAGAATTAACTTATTATTAATTTATTCTTTGTCAAATATACTTCGCCTAAAATAAAATAATATGAATGTTCTAATCAATCACGATTGTAAAATTCATAGATCTATTTTTTTTACAAAATTCATAGACAATCTTTAACAAATATTATAGGACTATTTTCGATTTAATATTTATGCATCTAAATAAAATAGGAACTATATAAAGAACAAGTATAGCATGTTAAGTGAGTTTAAAAACTCACTTTTAATTGAGTTGCCTCCCCCTTCTCTTTTCTTTTCTGACCTGCGTTCCTCTTCCTCTTCTCGTACGTCCTGCGATTTCTAACGTTCCAGAAGAGAAGAGAGGTGAGAACGGATTTTTAGATCCTTATTTATCTTTAGGTTAGGATATAACCTATTTGGTTGAGATCCAACAAACGAATCTTTTCGGATGAGATTGATATCTCTCCAACCGTTTAGATTTCCCTCCAACAACCCCATTATATAATTTATATTTAAATTATTATTATTATTATTATTATTATTATTATTATTATTTGAAGTGAAATGAACACAATGAAAAGTGGCCGTTACACCACCCCGCGCGCCCATCCCTGCATCCCGCCACCACCCCCCCCCCCCCCCCCCCGCGCCCCTCCCCGCAGCGCCCCCACCACCCCCCCGGCGCGCCCCTCCCCACATCCCCTCTCCGCAGACACCGCCCCCCCCCCCCCCGGCCCCTCCCCACATCCCCTCTGCGCAGCCCCTCCCCGCAACCCATCCCTGCGCGGGTGTGTTTTCTCCCCCGCGCAGCCCTTCCCCGCATCCCCTCCCCGCTGCCCTCCTCGCAGCCCCTCCCCTGCGCAGCCCCTCCCCGCATCCCCTCTCCGCTGCCCTCCCCGCAGCCCATCCCTGCACAGGTGTGTTTTTTTCTGAAAAATTCACATTTAACTTTCTGGAGTAAGATTAAAAGGATAAATTGTTATATTGATTTATACTAGATGCATCCTTTATGTTAGTTGTTCTTATTAGTGGAACCAGGATAAATTGATCATGCAAAATTTTAGGAAGTGATATCCAGCTAGTTGTAGCTGTTATGTGTGCTTAATTACTTATCTTGACAATTTGGTGGAATGTCAAGTTGAAAATTGGGCTTTTCACTTATATCGTTCACACATAATATTACTAATTTCTTGCTTATAAGTTATCCACATTTTCTATTTGATATAATTTAATTCAAGTTGTCAACACTGCTTAGTTGTCTTGTCTACATTATCATATCTCATCAATAATTTGTTTTCATGTGCAATACTTGCTTTGTTTATGCAGAATGTTATTGATTCTGCAGCATATTGCTGCTTATATGCGGAGTGAGTCTTCATGACAATTCTTAATCTACTTCTTACTGTTTCATTAATTGTAGTTTTTCTTAGTTCAGAACTATGTAACTGAGTCACTCATACTGATCTTCCAATAATTCCCTCCATATTTCATCTTGGCATTCTTCACCTTAATCATCTCCGTCTCGTTTTGTGCATTCTACTTCTCAAGTAACTGCAATTTTGGTGTAGAGACTTTTCCTTTTAAGAATGATACTGGAAGAACTTCAAACTGCAAAGAAGACTTTCAGAAATTTTAATCTTGTGGCTTTTGCTTCACAAATGCAAATTATTCTACAAATAGAAAATAAAAGTTAGATTTGATACATATAACAATGAATTAAACAAAAAAGCATTCTGAATACCTTAAATACTAATGATGAAATTTGTTCAGATAAGAGCACGTAGAGAGAAGGACAATATATATATATATATATATAAGGAAGGTTTTTTTATCTTAGAAATTTTTTATTATTGCTGAAATGTTAGACAGAAGCACTTGCATATTGGAAAGATATCATATTATTAAGTTAAATGTAACAAAAAGGTATTAATACTGTGGAACCAAATCATTTTCGGAGGTTGAAAAAGCAACTGTATGTAAATTAAAATTTATACTATGACAATATAAATCATATCTTCATTGGTCTACAAATATTTTGATTATAACGTAATAATACATGTCTCATAAAAACAGAGGGATCCAATAACGGGTGAGAAAGTAGCACCACATGATATTTGGTTAAAACAAAACACCAAATTGAATGTGCAAGCAGAGATACAATGGTCTGATGTAAAATCACAAGAAATACATATATATTTTTACATTACTTTATGTTTCACTTATTTCCATTCATTTTCATATATTGGTTATAGTGCATGTCATATTGTATGTCGTGCAATTAAGTGTATCAAATCACCAAATATTGCTTTATAATTTTATATTCTGTTTTAGGATTTTGTGTTTGTACTCTCACAAAAATTTCACATAGAGTGACTGACATTTTGATATGAAAATTGTATCAAATCACCATAAATAGATTTAAAATTTTATATTTTGTTTTAGAAGTGTATTTTCATACTCTCATAAAAATTTCATAGTAATTGGTTGAAATTTTGATGGATAACTAATTATATTTCTCACTTGTGCCCATATCTGTCCGGAGCTTGAGTTGTGCACTTTATTAAGTAAAAAAATATAACAAATCACCATGAATCACATTAAAATTTTATATTCTGTTTTAGGAGTATGTTTTTATACTCTCATAAAAATTTCACATAAATTGGTTGTGATTATGACATCAAACTAAATATTTTCTCTACTGTACCGGTATAAGACTGGTGCATAAGTTGTGGACTAAATTGATTAGAAATTATACCAAATTACCATTTATAGATTTAATATTTTATATTCTGTTTTAGGAGTGAGTTTTCATACTCTCATAAAAATTTAACAGTAATTGGTTGATATTTTGACTGACAAGTATAATATTGCTCAGTTGTACCCATATCTGTCCGGAGTTTGAATTGTGCACTTTATTAAGTAGAAGTTGTACCAAATCACCATAAATCACAATGAAATTTTATATTCTATTTTAGGAGTATAGTTTTACACTCTCATAAAAATTTCACATTAATTGGTTGTGATTATGACCTCAAACTAAATATTTTCTTAGCTGCACCGGTATTTGACTGATGCATAAACGGTGTACTAAATTGATTAGAAATTTTACCAAATCACCATGGATGGCTTTAAAATTTTATATTCTATTTTCCGAGTTTGTTTTCATACTCACATAAAAATTGTACAGTAATTTATTGATATTTTGACTGATAAGTAGATATATTTCTCAGTTGTACCCATATCTGTCCGGAGTTTGAATTGTGCACTTTATTGAGTAGGAATTATATCAAATCAACTTGAATCACATTGAAATTTTATATCCTACTTTATGATTATGTTTTTAAACTCTCATAAAAATTTCACATTAAATGGTTGTGATTATGATCTCAAACTAAATATTTTCTCAGCTGCACCGGTATTGGACTGGTGCATAAGCGGTGCGCTAAATTGATTAGAAATTTTATCAAATTATCATGGATTGCTTTAAAATTTTATATTCTGTTTTAGGAGTTTTTTTGCATACTCTCATAAAAATTTCACAGTAATTTGTTGATATTTTGACTACAAGTAGATATATTTCTCAGTTGTACCCATATCTCTCCGGAATTTGAATTGTGCACTTTATTAAGTAGGAATTGTGTCAAATCAATCTGAATCATATTGAAATTTTATATCCTATTTTAGGATTATGTTTTTAAAATCTCATAAAAATTTCACATTAATTGGCTGTGATTATGACCTCAAACTAAATATTTTCTTAGCTGCACCAGCATCGGACTGGTGCATAAGCGGTGCACTAAATTTATTAGAAATTATATCAAATCACCATGGATTGCTTTAAAATTTTATATTCTGTTTTAGGAATGTATTTTCATACTCTCATAAAAATTTCACAGAAATTTGTTGATATTTTGATATGAAACTAAATATTTTTTTGTCAACTGTGCCAGTATCGGTATAGTGTGTGATCTCTAGACTATTTACAACAAAAATTATATCAAATCACTATGGATCAAATATAAAAATTTGTATTCTATTTTTAAAGTATGTTATGATACTCTCATAAAAATTCACATTAATTGGTTGAGATTTTGCCCTCTAACTTAAATTTGTATTCTGTTTTTGGAGTTTGTTTTGACCATTGTTACTAATGCTTTTAGTTATTATTATTTAATTGCAGAAAAAACTACATGAGCTTGTAGTGAAACAAGCACAAGATGATGAATCTCAGATGTCTCGTGATGATATATTGCTTCATGTGCTTGGTGAGAAATCAGGATATTTTTGAGGAAAAGGAGCGGGGAAAAGGCCTCCGAGTAAAAGACCTCGGCAGGATATTCAAGAGTAAGTAGAGAAGGCTATAAGTGATGCTAGAGAGACAATGATGATTGAAGTGGCTCAAAAAATTAGAGAAGAAGTTCATGTTGAGTCAGATGAGAAATTAAAGAAACAGCTAACTGAGTCGGATGAGAAATTAAAAACATAGCTAGATGAGTCAGATAAGAAGCTGAAGGCAAAGTTACAAGAAGTACGAGCTGAAATTAGAGCTGAGATGCAAGCTGAGTTCGAGTCCATGTTTCAAGAGCGAATGGCTTCTCTTTTTGGTTCTATATCACAATCAAAAAATTGATTTTTATGTGTTTATATGGATTTAATACTTTGCTTCGAACAAAAACAAGTTACAATTTGTGCAAGACTGGATCGTTTTTCTTATGAATATTTTAGCATGTTTATGTGATGAATTTTATTTTTCTATTGTACATCATTGATATATATATCAGCTAATTATAATACATCTCCTGTGAATATGGTGTTTGAAAATATAAATGATTGTATATATTGTATTTGTAACAGATATTTGTATTAGCTATTTGAAGATGCAGTAACAATATAAATAAATCGTCACTGATAAGTTTATTTGTGACAATTGATAGTGTCACATAATTTGTGTTTTAGCGACAATACACATTGTTGCAAATTTTAACTTTTAGTGACACTATTAAAAAGTTGTTACTAATAATTACTTATTTGTGACAATATTTGTCGTCACTAATTTTATAGTTAATGTCATTATATAATATTATATATATGTAGTGACAAATAGTCATGTTTTCTGTGACACGTGTTGTTATCACAAATACAATTTAGTGATGACGAATGTCGTCACTAAAGAGTCATAATAGTGACCATGTAATAGTTTTTCTGTAACAAGTTTTATTATCACAAATACGATTTAGTCATGTTGAAAGTCGTCACTGAAGAGTCGTAATAGTGACAATATAATAACTTTTTCGTGATAACTATTATTGTCACAAATATAAATTAGTGACGATATTAGTTGTCACAAAAAAAATATTATAGTGACAATCTAATTAGTGTTTTGTGACAAGTCATAGTTGTCACTGAAAACTATTTTCAGTGACGGGCACTAAAAGTCGTCACAAAAACCTTCAGTGATGGCCACATAAGCGACGACACTTAGTCGTCATTAAACTCGTCAATGAATATTTTCAGTGACAACTTGAAGATATTCAGTGATGACTTTTGTCGTCACTAAAAACCCATTTTCTTGTAAAAGAATAGTATTGTGAATAACTATATGAATACAAATATCCAAATTAGGTCATGTTACAGAATTTTATTTCTTTCTCTCCACATATTCCAACCTATAACCAGCCATAGACCTTACAAGACCTACCCCCATTCCTCTACCCTATAGCCAATCCCATATACTCGTGGTATCAAGTATTCTAGGGGAATCTACTCCAAATATAACGTTAGCACATGAAAATTCTATGTTCTTACAGCAAAAAATACCCATTTTGTTTCCCAAATAAAGGACAATCCAACCCATTTTATAGGGTTAATCTGGCCTTTGATGGTATTTTTAAGACCAAAATTGAAGGATGTTTTGTTTCATTTGTACTTCTAGCGGATATAAAATATTATATTGACAAAAATTGTTCATTTTTATGTTTGCTTTATGGACAGTCCCTTATCTATGATTTTCTACCTAAATATATAAGCTAAGGAGTTGTAGATAAAAGAAGAAATACATGAATCATGATTATTAAAAAAAAAAGTATTTTCGCTAACAGAAAACTCAGTTCTACAAACACATATCCAACAATCTCAAATATAACACAATTTTTGTGTACATTAATTTTCTTCAACATAAACGGTGAGATACTCTTGTGTACATTATTGGTAAATTTTAAATGAAAATATATCTTATGAGAACGGAAAAATATTCATATGTAAATCTTTTATCATGGAATCATATCTCAATAACAGTAACATCTCATATTCTGCCATATGCTGCGGCATAATAAATAACTATAAGAAAAGAAAAAAAAAAAAAAAAAAAAACAAGTCCGCAGAACTGACTTGAGCGAGTCCAACCGTTCAAAAAACAAAAACTAGACACTGTCCTGTCACTATCGTGACAACTTTCCCTCCTGTTTTCTATTTGTTCTCTTATTATTATTATTATTATTATTCATTCCCTTGGATTCCTTTATTTCCCCTCTCAACGTCA
Source organism: Dracaena cambodiana (assembly GCA_036321105.1). Classification (NCBI taxonomy): domain Eukaryota; kingdom Viridiplantae; phylum Streptophyta; class Magnoliopsida; order Asparagales; family Asparagaceae; genus Dracaena; species Dracaena cambodiana. The sequence continues at coordinate 45,722,231 of JAYEPQ010000005.1, forward strand.
TACGCATGATTCTTAGCATCACCAACAAAAGCTCCCAGAAGCAATCATGGATATGTTCAAATCTCTTCTTCGAGTCGAAGAGCTCAACAACAGCAAAATCAACAATAATAATGGTAGCACGATTGCCCACATCATCCAACAGTCCAATTCACCTGAGATGGCAGTGCTCGGAGTTTCCGACCTCAAGCGGGTATTCGACAAGTTTGACACCGACGGGGATGGCAAGATATCCTCCCAGGAGCTGGAGGCCGCCATGAGACGCCTAGGCCAGCCTCCAGCCTCGGACGAGGAGCTGCAGATGATGATGGAGGATATGGACTCCGATAGAGACGGGCTTGTGGATGCTGGCGAGTTTCTCAACTACTATGCCAACATTCTTGACGTAGCTACCGTTGTGTTCGAGCTGGAGCAGGCCTTCTCGGTGTATGACCTTGACTGTGATGGGCTGATTACGGCCGAAGAGCTGAAGATGACGCTGATAAATTTCGGAGAGGAGGCTACGCTGAAGCAATGCAAGAAGATGATCGAGTTCTTTGATTGTGACGGTGATGGATGCATAAATTTTCAGGAGTTTAAGATCATGATGTGCTCTGCAGACGTGAGTTATTAAAAATTGAATTGAATGATCAGTTTCGGAGGATTTAAAATTTATTCTGCATGTTCTGTTTATGCAAAATCTCAAAATTATTATGAGAAATTATTAAAGAGCAATAAATTATTTTTTTTCTCCTGACTTTCTGAAGCTCGTAAAAGAATTGCTTTAACCCTATTTCATCGTAATAGCTTGCATTCTTAATTACAAAGTTCGGCATATATATGCAGTTCTTAATATATAACACAATATGGAGCTTAAGTGCTTTTGCACCGATAATTGTTTGAATGGTGTTTTATGCAAATTACTTGTTTTCTTAAAAAGGAAATGATGGTTGAATCCCCATGGTTTTATCAATAATTAAGTATATTATGTTGTAAGTTTGATTTTACTAGATTTTTGATAAATATTACATGATACCCAAAAAAAATAAAAAAAAATAAAAAAATCCACATGTAATGCTATCTGGAGACGAAACTCGAAAGGAGAGTGAATATGGAAAGAGTGGGAATAAGAAGAGAGGTAGCATTGCAAGTATATTCTTAGCTTGTAGAAAACCTTATCCAATTATCTTTTTCTTAAATAACAATGGCGAGAGTTTATCCTGCATTGAATTTGACTTCAATGTCTATATCATAAAAGAATATGCTATGTAAAAAGGGGGGAAAAAAATGAAATATCTTCCTCTTTTAACCCTTAACTACGAGCCCTTTCTTCATTCTATGTTAAAACTTACTAAAGCCTTATATTGAGGCCTTCAAGTTTTTTCTCTTTTTCCATGACTTATTGCATACCTCTCTTCTTGTGGTACTAGAAATTGGCACATACGAAAATGAGAACTTGAATAGATACTCTTAATTCGCTAAGAACGTACTCATATAAATGTTCGTTTGACTATTAATCTAAAAAAATGTTTAATGATTAGTGAAACATGTTTTTTTTTTTTAGTGCAGCATGTTCATCGGACTATTATTCTAATATCATAATTAAGACACCAATTTGCAACTCTTAGTTGATGAAAGATTCTTCCAATTTTAATCATAGTCCTTTTTTTATTCACCAATGTACCGCATGTTATGTCCAGCTGTTCTTGTGCCATATATTTATAAATCGTCAAAAAAATATTTTGAAAACTAAAGAATAAACTAAATCTGTTCAAACGTTACAATTGTAATATACATATCTTTGGCATAATGTTTATAGTTCTCTCTTTATATCTTCATGCCACAAACTCGCTAAGTTTCTTTCTTCAACTACTTACTTTGTCTCAGTATGAATTTGTGCATTCAGAACCAACACAATTATTTACAGAGATCAATTTCTCGGCATGAGATATATGAATTGCAAATTTTTTTAATCGAATTTGTTACACTGGACAACATTCTCATTACAGGTGCAAAATTATGACCTGCGGTATTAATTTCGTTGGGATGGTGACTGAAAGAGTTCCAACTTACCGATACCTAACAAGCAAGGTGGCAGAATTACTTGAGTTTCTTTTTTAGATGGAGAGAAAAAAAAAAAAAACTAAAAAAAAAACTGTTGATGGGATGTCCTTTTAGTCGTTGCTTGAGACCTTTTATAATTGTCCATTCAAGTTAAAGAATTCAAGATATACGGCTAATGATCTCGATGAAGATTTATGTCAAGTCTTACTTCTCTAAAATAAATATATAACATAATAAAGAAATAACATAGTGATCTTTCGTGCGATTTATTATACACATACTTGCAAGTACAATATTGCACGGAATAAAGAATAATAAAAAAAATGCCTACGCCACCTTTTGCTCAATCTATTTAATTCAAATTTTATAAGTTAAGTTTCTTATTTTGGTCTACCATTTATTTCAACTCATGCTCAATAATAGTCCTACCTAATGCTCATTTTCTACTATATTTTTATAGTGTAGTATATGGCTAGCTAATAGCTGATCATATTGCTAATGCCAATTAAAGTATAAAACAATGTTTAAAATAACGATAACAGTAACGTAACGTTTTGTCTCTGTTAGGTTTACGTAAATTACGTGATTTTCTATTTATTTAATAAAAATAAGGGGTATTTACTGGTTTGCCCCTCAAATCTTTATATATTATGATTTAGTCCCCCAAATCTTCATATTTAGGATTTAGTCCCCCAAATCTTCATATTTAGGATTTAGTCCCACAAATCTCCTAAGTTACTATAATTTAGTCACTCTCCCCAAATCCTCCAAATTTTTGACCTGATATTACCATTCTACCCCTCCTTATTTATTCTTTCTCTTCCTCCTCTCTTCTCCTCCTCTCTTCCTCTTCTCTTTTCCTTTTCTTCACTATTCCTCCTCTCTTCTCCTTCTCTCTTCCTTCTCTCTTCCTCCTCTTTTCTTTATTGAGAGAAGAGAGGAGGAAGAGAAAAAATGAATGAGGAAGGGTAAAATGATAATATCAGGTCAAAAATTTGGGGGATTTGGGGAGGAGGACTAAATTGTAGTAACTTAGGAGATTTGTAGGACTAAATCCTAAATGTGAAGACTTGGGGGACTAAATCATAATATATAAAGATTTGAGGGACAAACCAGTAAATACCCCTAAAAATAAATATAAAACTATATAAAATAAATTTTATAAATTGAAAATTGAATAAAAAAATTCTAAAAGAAAATATAAAAAAATTATATCTCAATATTAATTCTAAATTTCTAACAATTTTTATAGTAATTCTCATATTTATCTTCATAAATTAAATTATATTCACACCCATAATTTCAGTCATTATCTAAATAAGAAAACAAGATTTTAAATTTATTTTTAATTATTATTAATATTATAATTTATATTTTATAATGCTCAATTTATGTTATTTTTAAGGGGTATTTACTGGTTTGTCCCTCAAATCTTTATATATTATGATTTTGTCCCCCAAATCTTCATATTTAGGATTTTGTCCCCTAAATCTCATAAGTTACAACAATTTAGTCCCCCTCTCTAACTTTCCCTAACACAGTTAAATATTTGACCATTTTACCCTTTTTTTCCTCTTCTATTTTCCTCCTCTCTTCTTCTTCTCTCTTCCTCATCTCTTCTCCTTCTCTTCATTATTTCTTCTCTCTTCTTCCTCTCTTCTCCTTCTCTTTTCCTCCTCTTTTCTCCTTTTGTAACTTAAGAGAGGAGGAAGAGAGGAGAAATAATGAAGAAAAGGAGAAGAGAGGAGAAGAAAAGAGGAGGAAAATAGAAGAGGAAAAGAGGGGTAAAATGGTCAAATATTTAACTGTGATAGGGAAAGTTAGAGAGGGGGACTAAATTGTTGTAATTTATGAGATTTGGGGGACAAAATCCTAAATATGAAGATTTGGGGGACAAAATCATAATATATAAAGATTTGAGGGATAAACCAGTAAATACCCCTATTTTTAATTATTTATTTTGAATTAGCTGAGAATTTAATTTAATCAGCATGTAAGAAATTTCAGTAGTTGAAAAGGAATTATAAAAAAAAAATTCAGTAATTAAAAATGAATTATAACAAGTAAATAACGATGCACAAGTTAACAATGCTACAAACAATCAAATAAGCAAAAATAAGCCGTTAAGTGAAAAAAGTTATAACAATTCGCTAACAATCAAAATAAATAATCAAAATTAATATAAAAAATATTTAAAAATTATTGTAAATAACATAGCATAACGTAATTTAACGTAACATAACGTAAAATAACATAAAATATGCACCGTTATGGTGCATTGAGTTATTTTTTACTGTTAAGTAACGTTAGCTTTCTATTAGGTTTCATAACGTAATATAACTGGTTTCATAACGCGTTATTTTCAATATTGGTATAAAAATCAACTTGATAAAGCGTCCAATCATGCTATAAGGTGCTATTAAGTGATTAATTTATAATAGGACTCATATTTTCTATTCAAGAAAAGAAAAGAAAACTCAACCCCAGTCCAAATGGAAGAATGCAAGTTATGTTGGCTGTGATTGAGGTTCAAACTCTCAACCCATACGCCAAATTTTGTTGCAATGCGATCAAGTTAAATTGCATATTGTGTTCGAGTTTACGTACAACTAGGGATGGGAGTGAGATGGGGCCAGTTAGTGAACCCTCCAACTCCGAGTTGCTACAGTAAGACCGTCCCAAAAACAAGACCAGAGTAGAACCAAAATTCTAAGCTCAATTTATTTTGAGGGAGAGACGGGTTCTTCATCGATTCCGTATGATCAATCCCACCTATACTAAAATTCTATCATCCATCTTTGAAATTTGAATTCAATAATTAATATTTTTTCTTGATAAAAGTAGTAAATATCTCATCTAATCCTAAGTGTTAGTTACTCAAACTTGAGAGTTTTACGTAATATAATTATTTGAATTTTTTTTCCTCATATATAGCAATTTTTATTCTTGGAAAAGTTATTTTATTAAATGTTATCAGAAGGTGGTTTGGTTAAGTTTACAATATTATTTTTTCGTTGATTGTCCTAATTTTAGATAATATGGAACTCCTAAAAATATGTTAACCGCTAATGGTTAATTTATGTGAATTCCAAGCATTCCATTTAATTTGACGAAAATGTAGTAGGAAAAGAACGAACACTAAATTATTATGGCATATTACAAATATATGTTTTTCTATATACTCAATATAATTTGGATTCTAGATTTTATCCTCTAATATTATATTACTAATATATGAGTAACATAATTTCTACTTTTTGTTTTAGAATTTTGTTTAGGCATTGCATCATGCAAAGTCCCATTTTCGTAGAATCATAACATAAATTTATTCTATCATCTTCCTTAGTTCGTTCACTTTTTCAACTTATATTTTGAAAGAAAAAGGAATATAAAATTAAAATTCTGGAAATCGATCTCTATCCCGTAAGCCTCATTTCTAGCATACAAAAAATTTGGATAAAATTAAAATTTTATTATTTCCTAACTAAAAAGGCCTCACCTTGTTTTTTGATGCTAGGAAGCATTTGTGTAGTTTTGACTTGTCTTGAACGTACATATTTTTAATGAATTCTACTGAAATTCTTCTTATTTCATATGACATCTCACTACAATATATGCTTCTATAGAATAATAATTAAACCCTTGGTCTTAAAAAGATTAGTTGGAAATAAAATTATGATTAGATGTTGGCTGAGTAAAATTTCTATTTAATGATTTCTTACTGATTGATTATTCCATGCACATGTATTATCAACTTACGCTGGCTTTAGAAATGAAATCTTTCATCAAGACATCCACTTAGTTATGGACAACTATCTTTAAGAAACATCAAAATGTAAAATTTTTAAAAATTTAGATGGTCATTTTTGAGGTTACATCTTAGACATGGGAGCTTGCAAAGACTATGGTCTTGTTTAGGCTTTATTCTCAAGATTGATGGGATCGTCTAATGGATTTCATAAAACCATTAAGAGCATTTGTCTTTCTGTTAACAATAATGGCAATATCTTCCAATAAGAATGGAAGACTGAGATAGTGCATTGCAATCTGATGAAATCATCAATCAGAAGGCTGAGATAATGCCCTGGACATTAAAACTCCTTAAAAGGAAAGGAATACAAATTTTTTGAAAGGAGCCATTAAAATTTATTTCTTAATATTGACATGATGAATTAAGAAAATTTTGTCTTTGTTTGGCAATAGAGTTAAAATATAGGAATTATGAAATTTTATGCAATGCCCCACATCCTAATCTACGTACCGGTAACGTCCGATTGTTGACAAAAATAAAAAATAAAAAATCATCATGAACACCAAGTGGGAGTTACATTCCATTAATGAGTGGTTTAAAATAGGGTTACACCTCATTCAATTGAAAACTAAAATGGGGGTTAAACCTTTCAAATGGGGTTACATCTCATTTAATTGAAAATAAAAATGGGAGCTACACCTCCATTATCGCCAAGTTAATAAGGGTTTAAATCCCAAAACTCCTATAAAAACCAAGAAGGTTAAAAAAGAAAAAGGGAGGGATCCAGATAAGATGATACACACACCTCTATGAGAGGATCTATCTCTAGTATAAGAAGAATGAAGATTCTCATCTTATAAAGAGTTCTACTATTTCTTAATTCAGATATTTCTATCTCTTAAAAAGTTTCAACTCTTTGTTAATTTAGAGCTTAATTTAGAGATTTCTATCTCTTAAAGAGTTCTATTTTTTCATCTCCAAAACCATGTAAGACTATTTCAACTCCAAGAGTTCGATGTTAAATTATCAATGGGGAATATGATCATCTCTCACTGCTACATTGGAGAACCTTAACCTAATAAGGATAATATGTGAATCATCAACTAAAGAGAGATCTATATTTTAAGTCTAAAATAGTTAATGCATGGATCATCAAAGAGAGATCCATATTTGCTAAAAATAGCTAATACGTGGATCATCTGTTATAAAGAGATGCGTGCATCAAAAGTAAAGAAAAGCTAAAATGCGACCATCACAGAATCGTGTTTTATCTCTCAAGATAACCAAAACATGGATATTCAACCAGAGAGATCCGCGAATTGGGCTAATAAGGGTGGGGCCGCACAAAATTGTGTTTTAAAATAATGATCGGCGCAGACTCTTAAAGTAGCATTAAAATGTGAATCTAATCTGCGACTCAAGTGAGAAATTGTGGTATGGCCCACGAAAGCACACATAAAAGGCAAAGACGATCCATTTTCAATAGAAGGACAGGCCCAGCTAATAAACTAAAATCCGGATTATCAATCAAAAAGAGATTAGAATTTTAGTTAACTTCTTAGCTTATGACTAGAGCTAAACATAACTCACGCGAACTCCAGAGAGTCGTGATTCTACTTTGAAGCCTCAAAAAGTAAAAACCATCTCTAGCAGCACTCAAATATGGGCCCAAACATACTATGCAAATAACGAACATGCCATCACAACAAAACCACGAATCTAAAGTTTGAGATTCATAGTCCAGCAAAACCACGGATCTAAAGTCTGAGATCCGCATTTCAGTTATAATCCGAAGGACCCATGAATCTAAATTTTGAGATTTGCATTATGGCTGTAATCTAAATGAATTATGAATCTAAAGTTTGAAATCCGCATTTTGATTGTGATTCAAAAGAGCCGCGAATCTAAAAATTGAGATTCGCGTTCTGCGTTTAAGTTACCATCCAGAAGATTAAAGACGTCAATTATAAATTATGGAGATTTAATACAAATCCACCAGACAAAAATGCGGGAAATTCTTAGATCGTGGAGGCCAACAGTTGAACAGTTATATCAACTCAAAAGTTTCCAAATCTCTATAAATAGAAGAAGTTTAAGCAAAAAAGGGGAGAGATCAATATTATAGAGAGAGTCATTTTCTATGCAGGTGTTGGTGGTATCAAAAGTCTGAAACTCCTACCAACTAAAATATTATACATAGTGTCAACAGAGAGTAAAATCGTCCTCCACAGCTACTCTAAAGCCCAGTTTTAAATAAAAAGGGAATTAAATTTTCCTCATTTTCTGTAAATAGGAAACCACTGAAATTGTAATTTTTTTATTGAAAAAGTTCAATAGAAACTAATTTACGATTTTATGGCAAACACCGACGAAAACAAATATGCCAAGCCAAAATTACATGAACATAAGCGTGAATTACCTCTTTTTCGATCACCTGCAAAGGCAGATCATTTAGATGTACCAAACCAAAGTTGCTAGAAAGTCCTAACAAATGCTACAAAAAAGGAGATAACACACATGCACGGTATGTGATAAATATATATATATATATATATATATATATATATATATATATATATATATATATATATATATATATATATATATATATATATATATATATATATATAATGAAATAAACAATACATATTGACTTCATAATAGTTATCATAAACAATACAAATTATTGATTTTGCTACACTTATCTCGAAGATGATGATAATCAAACATGTGGTAACATAAATATGCCATGAATAGTACTGAAGCAAACATAGTAAAATAGAAATAAATATGTATATAAAACAAGTCATATCACTTTGATAACTATTGTGAATGAATTTAGAATTGTCAGAAGACATATGCCTTATATTTTATGAGTATCTTGTGTATATACGAGACTACCGTCATTATTTCTGGTACTGCCCTCCAGAACATACTGCGAGCTACTTTTAGAATGGTGTATTATTAAGATATAATGATCCAGTAGTCACCAAAATATCCTAAATTAGGTCTCTTGAATCATCAATTACTAACCAAACGACAGTGTAACTCCCAAAACACATATATAATTCCCTCTTTCAGTTCACCTTTAAACCCTATGATTTTATCTTTAATAACAAGTATTATGATTTCAAAATTATCAAATAGGATGTTAGATGAATGATTCAGTTTATAATAGCATAAATTTATCTCAAAAAGTATACACATGGACATCAACACATAGCCACACTACAAGATTGTTATTGACAGTGAATTGCTGCTATCGATAGCGGTGCCCTAGGATGCATGGCAAAGAGTTGTGATTGCTGCATGTTGCCAATAACACCTTTGACCAGGCCTGTATAAGTGCATGTCAAGAGGAAACGATAAATTTATCGCAGAAAAGTATACACATGCACACTAACACATAGCCACAACACAGATCGTCAAAAACGTTGATAGAAAGCTTTAATAATTAAAGTAGTTATCTAATCTATAGAGTCATGAATGCAAAAGGACAAGTAGTTTTTTCTTTAAAATTATTGAGAATTATTTCAAAATATAAAAGTTGTCATGCACTAAAATGGGCAAGAAATTCATCTGGACTATTAACTACATAATAAAACTTCCTACAAATATGTTCTAAATTTAAATTACAAAATTATTTTTATAATTCATCATACATATTTTTTCCCCTTAATTTGGCAAAAATCTAGTAAAATTGAATTATTTGATAAAAGTCAAATTAAAAAGGGAAGCATTTAATATAATTTGACGTTACATCTTAACTAAAGCAATGAAAAGTCTTAGTAGTTATAAATGAATCTCGCTATCTAATCATTATTAATAGTAAATTCAAACAGTATATCAAATTAAAATAGGAACTTTTAGCTTAGTAAGTATCATATTTACTTTACATATGCAATAGTTTTTTCTTTACAAAATACTATCTTTTGTTTATTTTCTATAATTTGACAGTGTGGTACAATTATAATACCTAATACATGTCCAATAGTAAAAATGGAGGCATTTAATATGATGTGGCATTACATCTTAACGGAAGCAACGACAATGTCTTAAGAGCTAGAAATAATCTGCTATCTACTTGATATCAATAGTAAATGCAAATATTATATCAAATTAAAGAGGAACATTTAACTAAATAATTGTCGTCTTTATTCTACATGTATTGTAGTTTTTTTCTTTAGAAAATAGTATCTCTTTTTTAACATACCATTTCCCCCCCTAAAACTCTAGAAACTAAAGAGTGGTTTCAAGATCTTTTTTTTTTTTTTTTTTAAATAATAGATTTGACTCCAATGACAATGGTCTTAAATGGACTCTTAAATTCATGTGATTCGAGGGAACAAAGAAATAAGCTAAGTAGTTCATTTTGTATTGATGGAAGACTTTAATATTTAGGAATTTCCTTTATAAAAAATGCATCAAGTTGAAAATATTATGTAGGTGAAGAAATTACTATGTCATTTGAAAATAGTCATAACACTTCATCTATGCCTCCTACGATGGCTTTATTGATGATTTATAGTAACCGACATAGGAGAGTGTTACGAATCATATGATTTTTATAAGTCATTTCTTAGAAGACACAAGTTCTAACTAGAATTTTTATACTTCAGTCGAAACGTTTTTATTCCATATTTGCATCTTATTCCTTCAACTTCTGATGACAATTGAAACAATATTATTTTCTCTTACCTTTATCATCTTTTCAATGGAACTAGAATGACACCAATTTTATCCTTATGTTTTTTCTCTTCTAATATAATATATTCAATTTGCACTATTCTAGAGTGGATTCTTCCATGGAAATTACATCAACCTGGATAGAAATTTTTCATGTACTTTATCATTATTTTGTTGAAGTATCAATCTCCTCACTCAACTCAATTTTTTCTAAAGTTCTTAAACGAAAAGTGGGCTTTCTATATAAGGGATTGGCCTTGAGTCATTACCTTGCATAGTATTTTAATTGTTATTTATTATGAGTAAGTAATTGTAACTAATGTCAACGAACTTTGACTCAAGTAGCATCACTCTTCTCTAATTTGTGAGAGACTCTAAGTTTGACTCCCAGTGAGGACTTAATTTAGGTAATTTTACTAAAAATTTGTACGTAAGTGAATTTAACTAACAAAAAGAAAAAACCAATTGTTACTAATGAGAATAATAATAAGTAATTATATCAATATGTTAATACCATCTTATAATAATTAATCATTGATTTATGTATTTGGACGTAATGATCAAACATATTGACACATAATTGAAATAATTTAAATTGAATTATTTCATTAGTAAAGATTGATTATAAAGGCAAATAGATTGTAAGTTATTTAAGTTGTAATGATCACTGATATTAAACTCGTATACCATCACCATTAGCATCTAAATTAAAATATAGAATCGAGATTGATTGAACATAGGGGTTATCAGGGAAAAAAAAAATCAAATTTGTAAGATTTAGTATTTTGTTTGTAATTGAACTATTGAATTCCCGTTTGATTAAATTGCCAACGGATTTAGACGAAATAAGCTTCTCAATATTGACATTGAACATAGGTGGGATGGACTCCGACTAATTAGTGATTGATCTATTTTTTTATTAGGGATGCACTCAGAAACGCTAACATATATGCTCGATTGGAATGTCAAATTACCATAATAAAAGTGACTAATGAATTTAATTAAATAAGACACAAATATGGAAGCAAAAAGAATTATTGCATTATTATTTATTTTTATTGTGCTCTTTATCATTTGTTGACATGGTTTATTGAGCATTGGTTTATAAGATTTTTGTTGCATATATTCATTATTTATTTATTTGGTAATTTTTTTATTGTTTATCGTATATTGTTATTGGTTTACTGTTATTTTTTGGTTTATGGGTCTTTTTCCTAATGATCCTAGTTGTGTACGAGCAGATCCAAACACAGGTTTAAATGCAAAGAAAAAGATTGGTGCACTGGTTACAGAGTAGAATTTGGAGTATTTTATGGAATAATTAGCATTGCAATATTAGCTAGTTTACAAGTTATTTTTGAAATTAGTAGACTTGATAGTATTTGAAAATTGTAATAATGTATTTTCTTGATACTTTGTTTACAGTTATGAGCTTAATTTTATTGAGATATTTGGTGAAAATTTATTAGCCCTGAACTTCTTTTTTTTCAAAGATAGTTATTTTATTTAAGAAATTTATTCAGTCTGTGATTCTTTATTCAATTTATTTTCATTCTACCAAGGAATGTAGTGATTGTAAGACTCGTCGTATTATCATACGACACCAAATGGAAAGTGAGCATTGTAGCAGGCAAAAAGGTATTAAAGAATTTTTTAACCATCATTATTCACTTCACGGAAAAAAATATAATAAGAGGTATAGGTTCTTTTTTTTTTAATCTAGAAGGAATATTAAATATGGAAAATTTTCCAATGCTACTAAAATTTAAATTACAATGAATATGATAAGAGATATAAACTTATTTTTGTTTGCTTTTTCAAATCTAATTCTTGTCCTACTGCATCAAACTATTAATAGAATATAATCCACGTATTTTTTCTTCTTTTGAGAAGAGTCATCTAAGCAAATAGCATGCATTACTATCTATTAGTCCTGTAAACAATAATGAGCTAATATAATGCCCACTCCACTTATGAATTTTAATTTATTATAATTAAATTTTAAATGTGGTAAAAAGGAATTTTAAATAAAAAGATTCAAGAAAAAAGGCTAGATAATTAATCCAAATAAATAATGGAGACCACAACTCGAGCCCATTACCTAATAGAATTTAACCTTAGTCCAAACAAAATAGGCTAATCAAATAGTTTCGATTAATTAAGCAAGTTGGAGTAATTAAATGAGACGTGAGCTAACCCACTTAATAAGATATGATAAGTTTTGGTTGTCAAATCTATTAATATTTTTTTATTAATTAGATAGAGAGTTTAATTAGAAACACAACCTCTATGAAATGAGAGAGGTTGGCACAACCCACCATATCTGAACGTAGTGAAAATAGAAAGAAAAGTGCGAGGGAAAAAGGAGACGAGAAAAAGAAAAAGAAGAGGAGAGTTCAACCTTATTTTATGATATTTTTTGGCATATTATCAACTACAAAGCACATATATATTCTAGACCAACCAAAGTGAGTCCAACTCACTCAAACAATATGCTAAATTAAACTATTTAGATTTTATCATCTCTAATATTCATAAATATATTTCTTGTACTTATTAAATAGTTTGTTGTAACATACAAAAAATAGGGGTTTTTTTGTGTGAATTTATAATTAAAAATTTGATTTTTAATGTCAAATAAGTCCTGACTAATTATATATACAATGGAGATATATATATTTTTTTATTTGTTCTACTTAGATTCCTATGATTTATCTCGTCATTTACGTTTTACTGTAAAGATGTGATATTTACTGAAAATATATTTGATAGATAATAGTTTTGGTTAGAGTAGTGCTAAAGACATGATTTTGTTTGGTGTTAATGTATGCATTTATATTTATATTGATATGTATGAGTTTTAATTCAATCACATGGCCCTATTTGTTTCTCGTTATTGAAAAGAAATTTCAAAAATAAAGGTGAAAATGACCCTAATCGTGTCATTTTCTCAAAGTGTTGTCGATAAAAACTTTGATACCGGCTTCAATAGCCCATTTCCGTCACGACAAAAGTGATTGAAATAGAAAAGAAGTTTTCGACAGTCGAGATTGGCCTTCGACAGTGGACCTTGGTTATTATCTTGCACAATGTTTTATTTGTTATTTTCTTGAGAGTAATTGATTGTAACTAATTAGTATATTAATAAGAGTAAACGGGAAATTCACCGGCAGTGAAGGGACTTCCTTCACCACCGCTTATGTGGCACAATAAAATTATTACAAGTGGCGCCACTCAAACGAAGGTTAAGGAAATTTTTTTATTTATTATCTTGATTAGCGTCACGTGTAATAATTTTATTGGGCCACCTAAACGGCGGTGAAGAAAGTCCCTTCACCGCCGGTGAATTTTCTGTTTTCTCTATTAATAAATGATTGTCTCAACATATTAAATATCATCGTATAATAGTTAATAATTGATTTGGGTATTTGATGGTAACAAGCAAACATATTGACATGTAATTACAATATATAAACTTGAATTGTCTTATTGGTAAAGATTGATTATAATAGTAAACGGATTGTAAGATATTGACATCATAATGGTTATAGATATTAAACTCGCATTCCCTCACTATTGACACCTAAATTGAAATATTAAATCGATATACTCATAATTGATTGAACAAAATGGGTTATCAGTGGAAAAGTAAGTTTGTAAGATTTAACGCTCCATTTATGATTGAACTATTGAACTCTCGTTTATTGATTTAATAACCATTAACTTAGATGGGATAGATTTTATTAATATTTTTCATGGTGAACTGAGATACACTCAGAAAGTTAACATCTATACTTGATTAGCATTTCAAAATACCATAATAAAACTGACTAATGAATTTAATTAAATAAGTTGGAAATGAACATAAAATGAATTATTTGTTATATTGGTTCTATTGTATTCATTATCATTCCTCGACATGATTTATTTTCTTGGATTATTGTTGTTGTTGTTATTATTATTGGTCGCTTTACTGACAATTTTGGTTGCGCATAATCATATTTAGATACAGATTTTAACTCAGGTACATGGATTACTAGTTACAAAGTGAGATTTGAAGTATTTCGAGTGAGAAACAGTATTGAAACTTAGCTAGTTTAGAAGTTATTTTTGAAATTAATAGACTTGATAATATTTAGAAATTGCAATAACTTATTTTCTTGATATTTTTGCCTAGTTTATGAGCTAACTTTTATTGGGACAATTGATAAGACTTTATTAGTATTGAATTAATTTTTATAAAGATAGTAATTTTGAAGAGATGGGCACTTGGTCAAATCTAGTATAGATCATGCTTAGACAATTGTACTTTATTAGATATTTGATCATAGTTAGATAATTATTGGAGTCAGCGACTTTCCTAGAGTTCCATCATCTAGGATCTTTGAAGAAGAGAATCAAGCTGGCCCTTGAAGACTTTCTAACTAACTAAACGAGATCAGAAAACTATCTATGCTGCCTCTGACTCAACATAAAATTTGAATAAGAACTTTTATGATCAAGTTAGTATTTAGTTACTATGCACACTAGTAATGCGCACTCACGTAATACACATGAACTGAAAACGCCTAATTTAGAGGTCGGTATTCCAGTTGACAAGGGAGAGTGAGTTATGTGATTATTGTATAATATTTATTTTCATTGTTCAAATGATTATATCGATTATAAATTTTGTTGTGTTATCATGCAAAACCGAACGACACAGCAATTAACCGATGGATAGTGGGGCATTATAGATAAATTGTATATTCTAGGAAGAAAAAGAATTGAATGGTAAGATAAGAATTATATTATCTATTCAATTTTGTAAGAAACAAATTTTTACAGAAGAATAAGAAGAGGGTGAGAATAAAGAATTTGTCAACGAGGATACTTCCTAAAACCATTTCCATTTTTCACATTATAACATTTAATATTGAGAGTCTAGTGCATGCAAGGTGATTGACCTATCAAAATTTTGTTCATTATTTACTATAACATTCTTAGAAAATATAAAAATTGTAATTTATTGAGATTTTGTATTATGAAATTGAGATGTATTATTATTCTTTAAGACAGGATGTATTTATAAACTTTAGTGGAAAGAGAACTAGGAGTATGTTATTATTCTCTAAAATTCATCAACACATAATAATCTTGTTATTTTGCTTATCAAATATTCAAACTGTAAAGGAAACATGTTTATGTGTAGATAATTTAATAAGTAAAAAAAAATATCTGATAATTCCATGCCACTTGAAGAAATGACTTTGATTTCCCTCAATATAGTTTGTCCATGTAATCATCATCCGCTCGCATTAAAAATTCTTAGAATTTTTTCATCGTATTGAAGTGTTGGAGATAAATAATGGGGTGGTTAGATTTCCTATTATTAAGTGAAATAATTAATTTTTTATAAGTTTCTAACTATTAAGATTAATTTACATCCATATGATAAGATGCAACCATGATGTGACAATTTCCTATTATCGAGGATAGTATTTAATTTTTTTTGTTGGAGTTTCATAAATGTGATAAATCTAAAACTCTAGAAAAATAGAAAAGTGCCATTATAATATTCTTGTTTTTATATATATTTTTAAAAATGGTATTTTTTTTTTCTCTCATGAATTTGCTTAGTTATATAGAAGATGGAGCATTCGTGACACGAATCGAAATGAAAAATAATTAAGGCGAGGATTTTTCACACAATCCAGAACCAACTCAATGTACTCCTCATGGCCCACCAGTATACAGCCACGCACACATACATGAATCCATCAATTGTGCCTTATAGGGTGTATAATTGATGCTTCTATTTGATAGAAGTTTGTAATAGTACTAGTTTTGTGCATGTGTAGTTGCTTGCGTACTAGAAGCTTTCAAGGAAAATCCACAAAAAACCTCATTGAAATTATGAAAATAAAATCTATTCAAAAAATATTCACTATATGAAAAATTAGAGGGTTCCGAAAGTATTCATATAGTAGACTTCATATATCTCTATTAATTATTAACTTAGATATCTATTTTTCGTTTTTATGTGTTCACATACAATTTTGTTTAAGATCTCGACATTATAATACTCGAGTAGATTAATGATATAATTAGATAAATACATACAATGTGGTTGAATTACTATGCAATCCATTTGTGGTCCTAATCATAACCTTCTACTAAGAAAAGGACAATACTATAGTGAAAGTCAAATCCGTATATTCAATGCATGTCATAGAGTTTAGCAACACAATTGGATTTAACTCAATTACAGTCATTTTAGAAATATTTAGAAAGTTAAAAAATCTTCTATTTACCATCTAATGATATTTATCTGATATAAAAAAAGAAAAAAAAAATCTAATGATGAAAATTTTCATTAAGAAATTTACCATCTAATTTCTTGTCGATTTATATTACTCACAAATATTTTTCATTCACAACAGCCCATAAAAAGGTTACCTCATTTCTTATTATTATATACCTAATATTATGGCTAAAAAATATCCTCTGTACCATCTAACGATATTTAATGAAAATTATCGTTAATTAAAAAGTTTCCATCAGATTTCTTATCGATTTAACTCACTCACAAACATTTCTCATACGTAGCTATCCTTAAAAAGGTTATCTTAGCTCTTACTCTTGTATATCTATGATTTCATAAGAGGTTACATCATGTCTTACTATTATATATCTACTATTATCAGGGACAGATTTAGTCATCTGAACATGAGAGCAGGGTTATTCAAGTGTTGAGTTACCTGAACAACTCGACGGGCGTGCATAGGTGAAGCACCCTTGCCGGGGGTTAGGGATAGAGTTCCGACCAAAAAAATATGTTATATTTTTATTGAATAACTTGTGCATATTTATGCATTAAAATACTAATGTAAATGTTTTGATTATATATTACTATGCAAATTTAAGATATTACAATGCAAATATTATCTTCATATCTTTTTTATTGACTTTTGATGTTTAAAATAAAATGAAAAATATTTTGTTCAATTCAGAAAAATGAGATGCCCTATTAACATAATTATTAAGTCATTCATCTCTCATAATTATGATCTTGATAATTAAACATTAAAAAATTAGAGAGAAAAATTATAAAATTAAAGATTTGCGAGGTGCAGCCTTGGAAATTTTGGAAATTTAAAATATACCAGTTTAAAAAATATTTAGAGAGCAGCTGCCCCCTCGGGCATGTGTCCGCCCATGACTACTATGACTAAGCAATGAACCTACCAATTTTCTAAGCTCCCCTCTTTCTAGCTACACCCCCATAAAGTTACAAAATAAGAGTCTTTGTAAGTACAATCCAATATATTTCAAAGTTATCCTTAATTTTTATTTTTTCTTTATCTTTTCTCCTTTCTCTATTGGTCCCCTTGCCCGAAACCCCGTTGTCGCCTCCTCCCCAGCAGTCCTACCCTATTACCAATCTCCTTTCTAGCAATCTGATCGCCCTGCCCCTCTAAAAAGCCTAACTCTATCTTAAAAATATTATAAAAAGTAATTGTTGCAACAACTTCAAACTAATTTTTGAATTTCTTTTATTTTTATTATTAAGAATTATTAGGGTTTGAATTCTTTCTTTTTCGGATATTGAGAATTATTACTATTAGATTCTTTCCATTTTCGAAATATTAATAATTATTAGGATTTGAATTCTTTCCATTTGTGGAGTATTGAGATGAGAATTATCAAGGTTTGAATTCTTTTCATTTTTGAAGTATTGATAATTATTAAGGACTGCAATTTTCTATTTCTGGGATATGAGAATTATTAAGCTTTGAATTCTTTCTTTTTTGAGTATTGAGAATTATTAAGGTCCGAATTCATTCTATTTTTATAATATTGAGAATTATAAGGATTTTTATATGAGAGAGATTAAGAAAGAAGTATGAGATAAGAAAGAGAAAGGTAAACTTGTAATGAAAATAAAAAGATATAAATTTTTCAATCAATTATAATGGCAGAACTTTCTGGCAGTTATTTAGAAAAGTTGAGTGCACATTTAGAAGTTCCTTTTATCTGTTATCCTTTGACTCAAGTCATAAAGAAAATTATGGATATATCAAGATTTTTATATCACTTTATCTGAGTTTGTTCGTGAAGTCAAATAAGTAAGGTTTATAATTGCATCACAAAATTTATTATGTAGCTTTGTATTTTGTCCAATAAAACTGTTTCTGCCTTTAAATACTTTAATAATTACTTTTTTATTAAAAATTTAAAATACTTTAAATCGTCTTCCAATTACAAGTGCATATACAAGGATGGATTCTAATTACTAATAACTTTACTTTTGGATTATCTAATGTATCAAGTTGTTTTTTTCTTAATAACTTTTAGTCTAGTCTTAAACTTAAAACTTTCGGTAACCGACTTTCATTTATTAATTAATGAGTAGGTTTCATAACACAATACATGAAGTTCTTTTTACTGTATGCATTGGGAAGTTAATCAAATGAAATAACTATAAGTGCCAACACAATAGTTATAACTTTATTAATTCCTATTAAAATCTCTGATGTTTATTTAGCCATGCACCATGATTAAATATTGATAAAAATAAGAAAACAAATAAGTTAATAAGGGTACAATTTCGGAGAATAACAAAAATGGGGAATAGTCCATGTGCAAATAGAGTAGTACAACCAATGGGAGAATGACAACTCAATATAAATGTTATTAAACATTGTCGACAAATATATCTTTATATTTAAAAAATAAAAAATTGCTTTTCTTAGTAATTGAATAGTCAATTAGTGTTTGAGAACTCTATTATCATTTTCTTTTCTTTCTTTCTTTCTTGAAACATCTGAAATTTTTAGATATTGGTTGAAAATAGAGAAATACAAAGAAATACTATGACGGTCAAAGTAAAGAGGTAGTGGCTCCTTTTTATTTTATTTCCTTCCAAGGGTAAGGCTTTTATTTGATTGGATTCATGCCCGCGATTGTGTTCAGTTAACTAAGGGGAAGGTTATTTTTTTCAATTTTCCTAAGGTTTGGAGGGTCAAGTAGTTATTATCATATTTTTGGGGCTTTTCCTATGGAAAATTCTAAATACACCTACTAATTTTCTAATTACCCATACTGAAAAATTCAATTCTATCCCAATAGTTTGTCATTATAATTTATTAATGAATTTATCGTCATTTTTATTATAAGTTTATATTTCCTCTTTTTCTCTCATTCTTCTTTCATAATTTCTCTAATGTTAAAATCTTCAGTGTTAGAAGTAACTGGATTAAATCATAATAATTTTCAATACTCAAATAATAGAAAGAATTCAAACCCTAATAATTCTCAATGCTTCCAAAATAGAAAGAATTCAAACATTAATAATTCTTAATGCTCCAAAAATATAAAGAATTCAAATCATAACAATTCTCAACCTTGAAAACTATAAAGATTTCAAATCCTAATAATTCTCAATAATAAAAAAATGAAAGAAATTTAAAATTTGAATTAGAAGTAGTTAAAAAAATTACCTCTTTAGAAGATATTTGAGAGGGGCGAAGGTGGTTGGACTGTGGGGTGGGATGTTAGAGGTAGGTAGGGTCATTGAGGAGGAAACAACTGCGGGTCGAATAGCTGTGAAGGTGGCAACCAGGGTTGGTCAAGGATAGCGAGAGAGAAAGAAGAGAGGAAAAAACAAAGAAATAAAAGAAGGATAACTTGAAAATATAGTAGGTTGTGCTTAGGAAAACCCTTATTTTTTTAATTTTATGAATGTATACTTAAAAGTTGGAGTACTTAGAAAATTGGTGGGTGTATTTAGAATTTTGTATTTTTGAAATATTGAATATTGAAAGGTGCACATCTAACAAAAGAGAATAATGAAAATGAGCCATCATCTCATTCAAGTTACTTGAATTGCACCCTATTTCCACTATCTCTACTATTTTTTTGTTTTTTTTTTTTTTGGATTATGATCTTGACCACCTATGATTCACTCATATCCAATTTTTTGGGTTATAGTTATGATTTTGTCTTCCATTAAGTAGACAAAAAATTAACGGTTTTGGTGAAATAATATTTTTGTATCCACTTGTTAAAAGATTAAATAAACTTCAAAATATCCATGAAATTTTATCCGAAAAAAGCTAAGAAGGTAGAGATTATAATTTTAAAAAATAAAAAAATAATAGGACCATTACTTTTTTGTTTCTGACTCTCATAATTTATCTAAGTTGATGACTCATATAAAGTAATCTCCTAACAAAGTCCTGTTGTTTTTGTCGGACTCATGTGCATGAACCCAATTAAATAAAAACCTTACTCTTGAAAAGAAATAGAATAAAAAGAAGCCACTGCCTTGTTACTATCGCCATCTTAGGGTTTCTCTATCGGTCTCCATTTTCTATCAAGAGAATTTCAGAGGTCAGGTATCATCTCCTTGCTCCTTTTTTAAGTTAGAATTTTCAGCCCGTGCCATTATAATCTTTCCCTAATCATCACCGATTAGGAAAAAATATCTAATTTTGCTTGCCATTGTCATCAGATCAAGAGAATCTCCAATCTATTACAATTTTGTAAGAGGCTTTATTATGGTAGCCCTACAAATCTTTCATTGTTTGTTCCTATTGAATCCCTAATTTACAAAAAAAAAAAAAAAGTGATTTCTTAACCACATAAGATTTACTTTTCCTCAAATAAAAAAAAAAAAAAAATCTCTTTTGCTCATCTTTGATAGAGAAGTACATTGTTAGACTTAAATCTATATTTTATTTATTATAAATATTATTAAACTTTGAATGTTAAATTATCATCTTATAGAGATAAACTTGGATCTGATAAGTAACCTAGTTGAATATCTACTTTATTTAAGTTGATCTACATCCTAAATATTTTGCTTATAGATCAAGTGTACACAAAATAGACGACACTTGTAGCCTAGTTTTACAGTCTACAATGGTTGAAAAATAACAAAATATGTAATTTTTTTTTTATTTGGTTTACATCATGATCAATTAGATCTAGAAATTGTAAGTTCAAAACTACATCTGAGTAAAAAATGCTAGTGTGGACTGTTCATTTTTAGCCAATTAGATATATGGTCCAAAATATAAATCCTTTGATTTTTTTGTTTTTAGACCCATCAAGTGAGGTAGGTCACCATGAACAATATGGATTATCCATAAAAATAACTGAATTTGTATTTAAATGGGAAGGATTTAGCCTCAATCCTTCTATAAGGAGCCAAGTTTTTCTCTCATGATATATATATATATATATATATATATATATATATATATATATATATATATATATATATATATATATATATATATATATATATATATATATATATATATATATATATTACACTTTCTTCTAGGTCTTTCATGTATAAATTTGGGGAGGGGGGACCATACAAGCATACAAGTTGAGATGAGAAGTTAAAATTAGAAATTTTTTGAACTATTTACCTATATAGTAGGAAAAAATTAGAAATTTTTTGAACTATTTACCTAGATAGTAGATAAAAATTAGAATTTTGATTTGTAATTTCTTATGACTAAATATCGCAAATCTTAAATGTTCTCTAGATCATCTTTTCATTTGGGTAAGCAGAAGTGGTTGGATGGATATGTAGATCAACCTGCAGAAATCAGAAAACAGGAGAGAGTTTACTGAGAAGAAGTACCAAATGGACCGAATAAGTACACTGCCTGATAATCTTCTACAGCACATACTCTCTTTCTTACCTATGAATAATGTCGTTGCCACGAGCCTCTTGTCACGACGCTGGAGGAACCTGTGGATATCCATGCCTAACCTTGATTTTGATGCTTACATGCTTAATGACAGAACACAGATCTCGAAAGTTATTTCCATGTGCCTCATGCGTTATGAGGGCTCAAACGTGCATAAGTTCCGCATTTCTATGCCCATTCTCTATGTTGACCGTTGTTTTATGGATACATGGATCAGTTTTGCAAAGAAGCATAGTGTCAAAGAGCTTGATTTGGATTTCTCGGATGAATTATATGAAGTGCCTCGACATCTCTCTAATTGTGATACATTAGAGGTATTGCGTCTTTCGTGGTGTTATGTTACTTCTCCCTTTCGATTTCTCTCTCTGAAGAAGTTATATCTGCATGATGGATTTGTACTTGATTTCGATACTTCTGGTATTCCACTTCTAGAAGATTTAGTAGTTTCTAGATGTAACTACAATGGCAGCCTTTCCATACATGCCCCTAATACCAAACTTAGATATTTGAGTATTCATGATCCGGATGAGTGTGAACACTCGGATGCTGTGATTCATGCTCCACATCTGTTATCTTTTGAAGTCATGGGGTGTTTGCGATGGCGTTATGATATCAAGGATCTTTCATCTGTTACCAACGTGAAACTTAATTTCAATGACATGTTTATTCACAGAGGGGATGATGATATTGAAATAGGTAGCTTGAGGAAGCTTCTCAAAAATGTTAGACATGCTAATGATCTTACACTTTCTCAGTGGTGCATTCAGGTATGTGGAAAATAATTCTCACTTTAATTTGTGAATATATGACGTGTTATATTTAGTAGAAACTCTTTGTTAAAAGTGGTGATATGACTGAAGTATTGCCATTTCTTTGTTCTCACTAACCAACTTGTTTTTATGAGAATATTTTTAAATGGATTGTTGCCAAAAATAAGTATACTTGATAATTCTGTTGAATTTGTGTTGTAGCTAGTTCTAGCTTATGGAAGCATAGAAAGCATTAATTCAGACAAATATGCAAGTGAGTAATAAATTACTTAAGAAGTTAAAAGAGTATACAGGGTGAGAGAAATATGTTTATTATTGTGAAGAGCAGCAGAAAAAAAAAAATGAAAGACTCGGAATTGTTATAAAAGAATAAATTAAAGCATGGTTTATTATCCTCTTTCTAATTATGTTGTTAACTAATGGTTTTATCGAGGATGATTGTATTACATAAGTAAATAGTTCATATAAGGATGAAGTTACTTTCATGTGTTTTCAGTAATATACGAGATAACTTAAGGTATATTTGAATAAGAAAATATCTAATATATGGACCTACAAGAGCATATGTTATGTATGATTCTATGTACATATACTTCAATAAAGAAATAACACAAAGATGTACCAACTATCATGGATAAACTTAAAAGTTATGTAAAGAACTATGGATGAGTTAAGTTGTTCTAGGATTAGGAAGCTGTAGTTTTTGAAAAACAATTTCATTCTAATGCAATGATATTCAATATTGAAGTCATTTTATTATAAATATTTAGAGATGTAAAGGATCTGATAACTGATCCTCTTTAAAAGATATAGATAGAAGAAATTATATCTGATATATATGAAGATCTAGAGAGAAGGACAATTACTGTATATTAAGAATTTAGATTGTGGAATTATAAGTAACATACTATTCAGCTGAAGGTCGAGGAATTAATATCATTATTTACTAAAAATTACTGTATAGTAATGTGAAGTGTGGACTAGATTGAGTTACCAACTTATACACGGACCTCTTAACATTTCTACCGAGGAGTCATAAGCACTATGGTATCAATTTAGAAGAAATATATATATAGAAAATATACAGACCTTTGCAAAGTTGCAAGCTACTGGAGAATCAAGCTCTTGAGTCATGGCATAGAACTTTGTTGAGTATTGGATCCAAGTTTTTTCTAGAAAAGAAAAAGAAAAACAGAAATATAGGTTTTGAAAATCGCATTCTTGCCATGGAGGTGAATTTAAGAGTGATTCCATAAAGCTGAACGTATGAAATGCCACTATAGTGCATATTTGTAAGGCTGCCCACCAAGGATGCTAGTTTCTATTTATTATTATCAACATAAACGTTTAGAGAAAATAAAAGACATTTTGGTGTGATATTTATCAACTTGGAAAATGATTATGACCTTGGCCCTTGGGAGGAAACACAGGAGTTATCTGAAAAGAAACAAAGTCTATTTATTAGATGTGATTAAGAACACGCATAATTGAGTATGAACTTGTAAGTGAATATTAACATGAGGTAGATTCACACAAGCCTATAATCTAAGAAGCACAGACTTAAAAGTTAGTATTATATCCATGTTGGATACGTATCGGATACTGATATTTGCATGACACTTGTCATATGTGTTCGATATACTGAAGTCATGTCAGATTCTAAAAGCCCAAAGACTTATATCTTGGTGTCGTATTTGCTTTCGTAAAGTTATATATATATATATATATATATATATAGAGAGAGAGAGAGAGAGAGAGAGAGAGAGGTCGTGTTTGTTATTAAAAATTTATAGAAATTTTATTTTGTGTATTGTGGAGTCATACATTACTTAAAGATATAAAATTCTTGACATAAAATGCTACTAAGTTAGTAAGCCCAAATGCCTTACAAAAATAAAGCCTCAAATATTTTATTTATAGTACTGGTCTACTAGATTGAATACTAGATTTTAAATTCTTTCTTTAATATAGTTATTTAATTAGAATTTCTATCTTAAGTTATTAAGTTTTTTTTTTCTTTTCTTTCAAATTCAAAGAAAAGATATCTTTAATAATTATGAGTTGTGATGCACATTATATATTATATGTATTAATATATGATATTTATGTCGGCTTGTCCCTACATCTAAATATCCTACTTTTTTAGATTTTATTGGGTCTTCATTTCCGTGTAGCATTGTATCTATGTCATGTGTCTGTGTCTATACTTCATAGCCTATAACAAGTATTTGTAGAAATCCTCAAGGTTATGGATGAAGAGACTGTGGATATTTAGGATAAGATTTGTGGTGTATTATCTGATAATTTTTCTCCACATGTCCTGAAATGTGGGATAAGCATTCGAAAAATCTAGAAGTTTTAGCAAAAAGAAAATATTTTACAAGAGAAGCACGCTTAATAGTGTAGAAGAAGAAATAAGGCAGCCTTTTTTGTGGCCAATAAACTCAAGAGGGTTCAAGTATTGGACTATTTCGAAGCTACGCATCCAAAAGTGTATGTTATCACATGAATGTGAAGATATATGAACTGCATTTTGCTGCAATATGGATTATATAATGTGTGTATCCATGTGATGTCAGGGATGGTTTCAATTTAGGATAACTTGAAACTACTAATATATTGCCAATAAGATATCGAGTGCCAATAGTTAAAAGTAGTAAATATCCAGTTGATAGAGGGGTATTTTTTTTTCAGTATATATGGATTGATTTGTGATTCAGTATATAAGAGTATCAACATTTTTTTTTCTCTCTATATATTAGAGCTCATATTCTCACTTTATGTACTTTCTATATTATTAATATCATGTTTTTCATTTTGAGAGTATTTTTTTTTTCTTTCAAAAAAGTAGGACCTTCATTGAGGTAAATGGATGAAAAAATGGAATGTGTATTTGAACTTGATGGCCTTGCCCAACTCTTGTATTTCTCTTCACACGTTAGAGCTCATGTTCTTATTTTGTGTTTTTTTATATTAGAATAGCATTTTATTCCCTTTGGGGGGCATTCTTGCCCCAAAAAAAGCAAGAAGTAAATGAATGTAAAAGGTTGAATTGTACTGTTAAGTTTCAATCACCTTGCCCACTATCTTATTTCTATAAATTAGAGTGCTAGTTGTTAATTTGTTATTTTCTTCGTTATTAAGAGAATTGTTTTCATTTTTTATTTGGTCAAAAAGAATAAAGTATCATAAATTCTCATGAACTACCACATTTTTTCCCCAAAAATCTTCAGAAATCCCCATGGATAATTTTGAGTTATCTAAACCCCACAAACTTTAAATTTCTTCGGAACATCTATACGATATTAACAATGAACCTGAAAAGCAAAAATACCACTTTATAAGTCTTAATAAGAATTAAAGTCCAATCCATCTCAATTCCTCACCCTTCCACTAAAGAGCAGGCCCTACCTCTATCCCAACCATTTATCTAAAATGGTAAATTTAGGGCAATAAACTCAGAGAAGAAAAATATAATGGAAAACCTAACGGCTAGCCTAACTAACAAATAAGGGTCTATCAAAAACTAGATGAAAGTTTGTGGGAGTTTGGATCTAGATCACATAAAATTGTTCAATGGGGTCTCCATGAAAAGCATTATAGTTCAGGGGGTTCCATTATTTTAGCCTTCAAAAGAAGTGGGATCTTCATAGTGGCATATGGATGTAAGTTTGAGGTACCTATTCACAACACATACAACATTTGGTGGCACAAACACATGATAAAAAAATTGGTATTAAACTAAAAAAATTCCATAGACATGAATATATAAATTGAAGTCGGGAAATATCATCTATTTTCCTTGCAAATTATATATACGGTGATAAGCATATGACTTTAGACTTTCTTTCAACCATTTAATATTTTAATTTACCTAATATAATTATGCTATTTAATGAGAAACAGTAAAGGGGATATAGCATGGGAGTGAACTCTCTAGGTTGGGAGGTTCTAGGCTTGATTCTTGGCAAAGTGATACAGAACGGAAGCGATTTAGGGTTTATGATAGAGAAATTAGAGAAGAACTTAGGGTTTTGGAGATAAATTAGGGTTTGAACCTCACGCCCAAGCAAATCACACGCCCACTATCTCACAAATTACTCGAGGAAAGATTTGATAAAGAAAATCACATGCTCTCAAAAGAAATCTTATTTCACTATATATTCTAAAATGAAAGTTACAAGAAATATTTATAGTAAATTACAAGATAAAAATAAATCTCTAAAAATTCAAGATCTAACTAAATTCATAATCAAATCAAATCAAACTAAATAACTAATTTCATCTCTATCAATTCTCCCGCGCTTAAAAATATTCATCACCTGGTGAATGGCGATAAGAAGAGAGATGGTCAATTGAATTGGTTAATATTTTCGAGATCTGGAAAAACTTTCCACCGAACTAAGTATAAGAAAGTCGAACAAATCCGTAGCCAAATGTAGTGTCTTATATTCTAATGGTGGCGACAGTAACAATTGTAAAAGGTCTAGAGAGAAGTCGAAATCTGTCGCTTCTGTATAGAATGTAGAATTTGAAATGTGAGCTAAAGAGTCAATAAAAACGTGATCGTCATGAACAGGGCTATTGAATGTTTCTATAGTTGGCTCTGACAGAAAAATCGGATCAACAACTTCTGGACCTGTGATGCGCTCTATGATGGTTTTGGTCTTAATTATAATATCATCATCTAAATTCTCAGAACCTGATATGTCGATATTTAGACTCTTCGAAAAGCACTGACATTCATAATGCCAAAATTCTCCATATGCCGAACATTTAATGGAAGGACACTGATGAGCTGAGTGTCCGTATCCTTCACATTTAGAATAAAAAATTCTGGTGAACAATTAAAGATAAGATGCGGAGTATACCGTGCACGAAGAAGAAATTTCAACCAATCCTAAGTTGGATGAGAATTATAGTTACTGTTGTATCAATCAGAAACTTTTTCAACTAATTTTAATCTACCATAATTGTATTCCTGCTCTTAAGTTAGAGAAAAGTAATAGAAAAATTATTCTAAATTTTCTCCTAATTTTCATAACCATTATGATCATTATAACTATAAAAATAAGGGACTGCATCATATATATCACACTCCACTTATTTAAAATCAGCATCAGTGTTGATATATTTTTTACAAAATATGAATCTCATAATTCTAAAATTTTTAAAGCAAGTTCAGAAAATATCAGAATTGGAATATGTAGATTATATCTCGAATCTGATGCGAACCGGGGTTCAAAACGACTTCAAAATCACTCTCAAACCCTTAATGGGTATGTTGAACTGCAAATGGGTCGGGTTTGCTATTGGAAACCCACTGTCTACAAACTCTGTATATTAGATCCAATAGAAAACGGGTCGGGTCTAGCACACTTTAAGTGAACTTAGTTTCCAATTAACCCAAATGAAATCAAACCCGAACTATAACTGAAGTCGGGTCCGCTTCCAAGCTGTTGGTCTCATTGATGGTGAAGTGGAGTGAGGTCAATGGGAAATTCGATGGCAGTGATGGAGGGATAATTGTTGCTAATGGAGCCCATTGCCGTAATGGGTTTCGGTACACCGAAACAGGTCCAAAACCAGTCCAAACCCGTTATGATATATATATATATATATATATATATATATATATATATATATATATATATATATATATATATATATATATATATATATATGGGGTATGGTGTTAGGGTTTTGGATTGAGCCGAAAAAGAAAAATATTTGCTTGGCTGCTGCATTTGTTCGTTGGGGCGGCTGCAGCAAACAAAAAGGGCGGCCATTTGCAGCCTGAGAGAGAGAAAAATAATTTGCAGGTGGTTGTAATTATTTTTGGGCTGTGGCTGCTGGTCTTTGTGCTACAAGGTTAGGCCGAAAGCAAAAACAAAAGAGGCGGCTGCTCTTGTGGGTTCGGCCAAAAGAAAATGAAGCGTGCGACTTTCTTTTGGATACCTTTAGGTTTTTTCGGCAACCGAAGCAAAGAGGAAAATCACTGCAACAACAGGTTAGGGTATGATCTCAAAATCTTGTGTGATTTCTTTGCCAATTCTCTTGTGGTTGAGAACTAGAAACTTGTAATCTCTTTTGATATAATGGAAGTTTTTCGATCGTGTCCCCATAAACGTAGGCATATTGCCGAACCACATTAAATCTGCGTGTTCTCTATCTCTTATATTTTTCTCTTCGGTTAACTATTTTATTCCGCTGGTTGTTGCATTAATATTATTCCACTATTTTTGCTA
This sequence comes from Dracaena cambodiana, assembly GCA_036321105.1. Lineage (NCBI taxonomy): Eukaryota > Viridiplantae > Streptophyta > Magnoliopsida > Asparagales > Asparagaceae > Dracaena > Dracaena cambodiana. The sequence continues at coordinate 45,751,437 of JAYEPQ010000005.1, forward strand.
ACAATTGGTATCAGAGCCTTGCTTCGGGTCAGATTTCACTCAGATCGGTGTTGACTTTGAGTGGGAGTTATGGCGGAAGATAGGAAGGGAAAGATTGAAAATTTTGATGGGACAGATTTTCAATGGTGGAAATTGCAGATGAAAGATTATTTATATTAAAAGAATTTACATCAACCACTATTTGGAGAAAAACTAGAAAAGATGACAGATGAGGAGTGTGAATTGTTAGACAGGAGAGTTTTGGCGCAGATTCGATTGTGCCTGATAAAACATGTTGTGTTTAACGTCTCCAAAGAGAAAACCACTTCAGGTTTGATGTCAGCGTTGGCTAAATTTTATGAGAAACCGTCTGCTTCAAATAGACTGTTTCTAATGAAAAAATTGTTCAACTTGAGGATGCCTTCTGATAGTTCAATTGTTAATCATTTGAACGAATTTAATACATTATGGGTACAACTTGAATCCTTAGATTTTGTCATTGCTGATGACATTAAAACTTTGATATTTATGTGTTCGTTACCGGATAGTTGGAGTAATGTTGTTATGGCTATCAACAATTTTTCCAATATTTCTCTTAAATTTTATGATGTTGTGAGTACAATTATGAATGATGAATTGATGAAAAAGAGTATGGGTGAGAGCACAGTTTTTACAATTACTGTTATGTCTTGATAATGACAGAAAGAAAGAAAGAGGTAGAAGTTTAAGTAGGGAGTCGAAGCAAAGAGAGAGATCAAAATCTAAGAGGGAATTCAAGAAAAAGTTAGTGTGTTAGAAATGTAAAACAGAGAGTCATATGAAGAAGGATTGTTCAAACAAAAATAAGGAATGAGCGAATGTGGTGAATTCAAGTAAAAAGTATGATGACTTGTGCTTGTCTGCTCGTACAGAATCAAAGTCAGATATGTGGTTTGTGGATTCAGAGGTTTCGTTCCATTGCACTGCTCGCAGAGAATGGTTTGAGAATTATGTCCAAGGTGATTTTGGGCATGTGACTGTTGGCAATGGGTAGGAATGTAAGATTGTCGATAAGGGGACAATTCAGTTACAGTTACACAATGGTGGAAAGTTGCTTTTACAAGAGGTCAGGCACATACCAGATTTGAAGAAGAATTTGATATATATTAGCAAGCTGGATGGCGAAGGTTATCAAATCTTATTTGAGAGGAAACAGTGAAAGATCAGCAAAAGAGTAATGGTAGTGGTCAAGAGTGAGAGAGTGGGAACTCTATATTTACTCTCAAGCTCGGTTCATCACGTTGTTTCTTTGGCCACCGTGAAGAATGAGAAGGCTACCTTATGGCATCAGAGGCTCGGTCACTTGAGTGAGAGCGGCATGAGGGTATTGCAATCCAGAGGTATATTGACAGATATGAAAGATGCTAAGTTTGATTTCTGTGAGAACTATGTGTTTAGAAAGCAGAAAAGAGTTAGGTTGATGAAGGATGGTAAGGAGAAGAAAATTGAGAGATTGGAGTTAGTATATACAGATATATAAGGGCCTTCTTCGGCGAAGTCTCTTGGAGGTAATTCTTATTTTGTCACTTTCATAAATGATGCAAGTAGGAAAATATGGGTGTTTGCACTTAAGCAAAAATCCGATGTCTTCAAAATCTTCAAGGTATGGAAAGCTCTTGTTGAGAATGAAACAGGTTTGAAGGTGAAATGTCTGTTGTCAAACAATGGTAAGGAATTTTGCAATAGAGAGTTCGATGACTATTGCTCTACCTACGGGATTAGGAGAGTGAAGACTGTACCGAGGACACCGCAGCAAAATGACGTGGCTGAGAGGATGAATAGAACCATTTTGGAGCGAGCTCGGAGTATGAGACTACATGCAGGTTTGCCTTTGCAACTTTGGGGAGCCGCTGTAGATACGGCAGTCTATCTGATCAACAGGAGTCCAGCTAAATTCCAGAGGAGGTGTGGTATGGTAAGACTGTGAATTATTCATTCTTAAAAGTATTCGGTTGTATAGTATATGCACATGCGGATCATGAGATGAGAAAAAAAGCTTGATTCTAAATCTCAAAAGTGTGCATTCATTGGATGCGGTGGCGACGAATATGATTATCGCTTATGGGATTATGAGAATAACAAGGTAATTCGTAACAGAGATGTAGTATTTAATAAGGCCTGTATGTATAAAAACCGAATGGAAAGTAAGAGTGACAAAGCAGTGGAGAAAGAGCACTTGGAGCTGGATGAGCCATAGGATGGGATGGATCCCATGGATAAAATAAAGGAAAAAAATACCTACATCTGAAGGGAAAGAAATGGCTACACCTGAGAGTACATAAGATTCAGATGAGACCGAACATGAAAGAGAGCTACTGACTGAAGTAGATAGTTCTAGTACTTCATTAGAGAGTGTTCCCACTTTGAGGAGGAGTACGAAGATAAGGAAGCCAACCCAAAAACTTTGTCTTCTTTTATATCATATTTTGTATACTGATGCAGGTGAACCAGAGAGTTACCAAGAGACTATGCAGGATAAATTTTGTCTTAAGTGGGAGCAAGCCATGCGTGATGAGATGTCTTCTTTGGAGGAGAATCACACATGAAAATTCGTGAAACGACCGGAAAAGATGAAAGTATTGCATAACAAGTGGGTATAAAGGATAAAACATGAGGCATGAGGGACACAAAAGTTCAAAACTAGACTTGTGGTGAAGGGATACGGTCAGAAAAAAGTTATTGACTTCAATGAAATATTTGCACCTATTGTCAAGATGATTTCTATTAGAGCAATACTGAGTATTGCGGCTATGAAAAGATTGTATTTAGAGCAGCTCAATGTGAAGACTACTTTCCTTCATGGTGATTTGGAGGAGGAAATATACATGGAACTGTCGGAGGGATATGAAGTTAAAGGAAAGGAGAATTGGGTATGTCGACTGAAAAGAAACTTGTATGGGTTGAAACAAGCGCCGAGGTAATGGTACTTGAAGTTCGACAAGTTTATACTGGATTCAAGTTTTGCCAGATGCAATTCAGATCATTGTGTATATCTATAAAAGTTTAAAGATGATAATTTTATTTTACTTACTTTGTATGTAGATGATACACTTGTGGCAGGTATATGCATGAAGAAAATCAATGATCTGAAAAGTAAGTTGGCAGGGAGATTCTCTATGAAGGACACGAGTGAGGCTAAACAACTTCTTGGAATACAAATTACCTGAAATAAGAAAAGTAAGAAATTGTGATTATCTTAGGAGGGGTACATCAAGAAGGTATTGGAGAGATTCAACATGGAGAATGCAAAACCGGTAACTACAGTTTTTTGTGGTTAGTTCAAACTGTCAAAAGAGTAATGTGTTAAGACAGATGAGGAGACGAGACACATGGAGAATGTGCCTGATTCATCAGCCGTTGGGAGTCTCATGTATGCAATGGTGAGTACAAGATCAGATATTGCACATGCAGTGGGAGTAGTGAGTAGATTCATGAAGAACCCTGGAAAGGAATATTGGCAAACGGTGAAGTGGATTTTCAGGTATTTGAAAGGTACTTCAAAATATTGTTTGTGTTTTGGGGGGGATAACATTGATGTGCAAGGTTTTGTGGATTCAGACCATGCGGGTGATAGAGACAATGGCAGGAGCACCATATGTTATGTCTTTACTGTAGGAGGGACAACGGTAAGCTGGATTTTAAGATTACAAACAATTGTTACTTTATTTTCGACATAAGCTGAGTATGTGGCAGCTGCAGAAGCAAGTAAAGAGTTTATTTGGTTGCAGCGATTGATGAGTGAGTTGGGTTTTGATGGAGTGGATTGCAGGTTATTCAGTGACAGTCAAAATGCAATTCATCTTGCTAAAAACTCGGTGTATCATTCACGAACTAAATATATTCACTTGAGGTATCACTTCATTAGATCCTTATTGGAGGATGGCCAATTGAAGTTGGAGAAGATTGAGGACAGTAAGAATACTGCAGATATGTTGACAAAGCCGGTTAATTTGAGTTATTGCTCAACTTTGATGCATTTGTGTTGAATGCTGAAATTAGGACTTTAAACGATCGAGGTAAAAGGTTTGGACACTAGAATTATCATGTATAGAGATTACAATTTTTGCAATAGGTCTCCAAGTGGGAGATTATTGCTAATGGAGCCCATTGCCGTAACAGGTTTCGGTACACCGAAACGGGTCCAAAACCGAACCCGTTATGATATGATATATATGGCGTATGGTGCTAGGGTTTTGGATTGAGCCGAAAAAGAAAAATATTTGCTTGGCTGCTGCTTTTGTTGGTTGGGGCGGCTGCAGCAAACAAAAAGGGTGGCTATTTGCAGCCTTAGAGAGAGAAAAATAATTGCTGGTGGTTGCAATTATTTTTGGGCTGTGGCTGCTGGTCTTTGTGCTAGAGGGTTAGGCCAAAAGCAAAAACAAAAGAGGCGGCTACTCTTGTGGGCTCGGCCAAAGGAAAAGGAAGCGTGCGGCTTTTTTTTGGATACCTTTGGATTTTTTCGGCGGCCGAAGCAAAGAGGAAAACCACTGCAATAAGAGGTTAGGATTTGATCTCAAAATCTTGTGTAATTTCTTTGTCAATTCTCTTGTGGTTGAGAACTAGAAACTTGTAATCTCTTTTGATATAGTGGAAGTTTTTCGATCGTGTCCCCGTGAACGTAGGCACATTGCCGAACCACATTAAATCTGCGTGTTCTCTATCTATGCTATTTTTCTTTTCGGTTAACTATTTGATTCTGCTGGTTGTTGCATTAGTATTATTCCGCTATTTTTGCTAACAGGAGGAATATACGGTGGTCGTCGAATTGGGGCTGCAGATGATCAGAGATGAGCAGAGATGTTGATGAGAAGTTGGGGACAGTGTTGCAACTTGATCGGCGAGTTAAGGGTGGAAGGATAGTCGAGAGTTGCTGCGGGTTGATCGGGCAACGTTGACCTAGAGGATATGGTCAAATAGTATTGTCCTTGATCTGAACCTTCAAATTGAGGAGTTGCGTTGGCTGACGTGGGTGGAAGGAGAGGGAATTCTTCTTCTTCTTCTTCTTTCTCTGCTTCTGCTTTCGCTCCTCTTTGCTTCTGTTCTCTCTCACTTTTTTTTTCTTTTTTTTTTCTTTCGTCTTTTCTTCTGCTGCTGCATCTCTGTTCTCTCTCTCTCTCTCTGTTGTTTTTTTTCACTCAATTCTTTTTTCTCTCTTTTTTTCCTTAACTGATTTTTTTGTTTTGTTTTGTTTTGTTTTCTGAATTTTTTTCAATCAAATCTAAAAAGAATTTATAAAAAAAAGATGAAAAGAGAAGAAGATGGAGATGGATTTGAATACATAAAGTTTATCTCTGATACCAATTTGACGAAGGACGGAAGCGATTTAGGCTTTATGGTGGAGAAATTGAAGAATAACTTAGGGTTTTGGGGATAAATTAGTGTTTTTACCATCCAAATAAGGATGGAGATAATATTGAGTAAGTCCTTACATTTATTTGTGGCCATAGAGAAGCTGTAGAAGCTGAGGTCTCATGTATGGTTTTGAAATAGCGATACGAGCAGTGATGTTATTATTGACTATGATTATCTAACAGTTTAAGTACAGTTAATATAGTTGAGGCGCAGTCAAAATATGGATTTTGGGGGTGAAATCTGTGGCGTCAGCCTATCAGGTTTGTTGTTTTTCTAATTTCTTCTCTAGCGGAATGTGAAAAATTACCCTTCGATTTACTAAAAGCAGAGGAAGAATTAGTAGCGGGTTATCAAACAGAATATTTAGGTATCAAATACACTTTATTTTACCTTACTTCTTACCTAAATTTATTAGTTTCTTCATTATTTATAACAGTTCTTTACTTAGGTGGGTGGAATTTCTCTATTCCGTATATATATATTCCTAAACTTTTCAGAATAAATCAAATGGATGGAGTCTTTGGAACGATAATTGGTAATATTGTTCCTCCGTTGATTAAGAATTTGGATCTTTGGGAAGTATTATGATCATCCAATAAGAAAGGTTTCAATTTATTCAAATGAATGATTTGAACACCTATTGATTCTAATAATTGATTGCAGGGTTGATCATTCGGACCTTTCAATTCATAGATGTGGATCTTGGACCTATGAATGGGGGTATTCCCGATACTCACAAAGAAAAATGGAAGTGACTTGGACAAAAAGAGAAGTGACTTGGACAAAAGGGAAGATAAACAGATCTGCTTATTTACGATCGAATTATATTTGTTTGATACAACATTGTCAATATGAATGGAAAACAAATTCAATTTACTTAATACTTAAATATTGTATTTAAGTATTAAGTAAATCAAATAAGAATTCGTATTGGATTGGCACAATATAAATAAGAAATTTAGATGAAAAAAATAAGGAAAAGGTAGAGAAAAAATATGAATACAACAAGAAAAGAACAAATTTTGAGTAACTAATTGCCCAAAATAGATACTAGTTACCTTTTCTTTTTTATTTATTAAAAGAAATTTTGTTTTTTTCTTTATGAAGGTCCTTCTTTAACTTTAAATAATTCTGCCTTCCTTAAAATATTCCTTATAATATTAAAAATCAATATATTTCTAAATCTGTTCATGAGAAAGGACCAAGAAACTTTGATTTCCGTTTCAACAACCATGATTATACAAGTCACACATATGATTTCACATTGACATTGGCCAACAGATCATCAATATTTCAATAGTAATATGAAAGTATATTACTATACATATTACTATAAAAAAAGAATAAAAAATGTAATAATTTATATCTATATTTTATTTATATTATTTTATTATATTATTTATGTCTTTATTTATATGATAGTTATGACTAATTAAAAACTGGACCATAAAAATGATGAATTCCACATTTCTTTTTTCGTTTTCAACTTCTTCTTCAATTGCCAGATCCTATGAATTTGAATTCTGATCAATTGGATTTCAAATAAAATAAAGCTTGTCCCTTGAACAAGTAAATGAGTTATGTTATAAAATTTAGTTAAGTATAGAAAATGACTAAAAAGAACTATCTATTTTGAGCAATACATGTCTTTCACATACAACAATAAAAATGAGTAAGTCTTTTTTTTTTTTGAATGGCAGTTCCAAAAAAACGTATTTCTATATCAAAAAAACGTATTCGTAGAAATATTTGGAAGAAAAAAGGATATTTAGCTGCAATAAAAACTTTTTCTTTAGCAAAGTCAGTTTCTACTGGAGATTCAAAAGTTTTTTTGTGCGACAAACAAATAAGAAAATCTTGGAATAATCGGAATTTCCAGGGCTAGAAGAATTTCCAATTTTGGAATATGAATAATTCCCTTTAAGTAAATGTATTGATGTATTGAACTCAATACAATATTAGTTAGAACTAACCGCTATGATATGATATGTAGAATAAGAATTTCTCTAAGTATCATTATTTTTTTCATTCTATTTTTTATTATAATCTATTTATTAATTCGTAAGATACTTTTTTCCTATTCATTTTTTTTCACAACGGAAAAATAGAATGAAAAAAGATTTTTCCGTTGTGAAAAAAAAAATTGTGATGGAAGTTGAAACTATTTTATTTTTTATTATATGCCTAACTCAAGACCAAGTCGGTTTCATAAATATTATCATAATTTTTTTTAGAAACTATGTACACAACAAGCAACAAAGAGTATTATAATAACTTTATATTATATATTGAAATTAATTAATACTTAATGATACTAAGAAAAGTATCAAAATTGTTAGAAAAATTACTTAAATTTAGTAATAGAATTGTGATACATATGAAATTCTATTTTTTTTTTTTTTTTTTTTTTGTTCGTTTAGAACAAAAAACTCTTTGGCAATTTGTTTTTCATTTATCTGATTTGGTGGATTCAAAATAAGTAAAAAATATATAAAGAGGACAATTCACAATTATTAGTTTCTGTTTCGACTGAAAACAAAATTGGTATTTCAAGTTACAAGTGTTCCAAGAGAACTTAATATACAGATAGTACGTAAAAGTTGATTGAACCTACAATGATACTAAGCTAAGTAAAAATTATTGAAAATTCAAAGATGAATTTAAAAGAGCTCTTATTTATCAGTTCTAATATTTCCTAAACTATATTGAATCCTTGAATCTAGATCTAGACGATTCATGTAAACTGAGGATTGGGTTGCGCCATATATATCAAAGAGTATACAATAATGATGTATTTGATGAATCAAATGCATGGTCTAATAACAAACTTAATTCGTTGATAATATTAGTTGAATATTTTTTGAAAGATTTTTATCAAAGGTTTCATTCACTCATAATCCATATCGAGTAGACCTTGTTGTTGTAAGAATTCTTAATTCATGAGTTGTAGGGAGGGACTTATGTCACCACAAACAGAGACTAAAGCAAGTGTTGGATTTAAAACTGGTGTTAAAGATTACAGATTGACTTATTATACTCCTGATTACGAAACCAAAGATACTGACATCTTGGCTGCATCCGAGTAACTCCTCAACCCGGAGTTCCCGCTGAAGAAGCAGGGGCTGCGGTAGCTGCCGAATCCTCTACTGGTACATGGACAACTGTGTGGACTGATGGACTTACCAGTCTTGATCGTTACAAAGGACGATGCTACCACATTGAGGCCGTTGTCGGGGAAGAAAATCAATATATTTGTTATGTAGCTTATCCTTTAGATCTTTTTGAAGAAGGTTATGCTACTAACATGTTTACTTCCATTGTGGGTAATGTATTTGGTTTCAAAGCCCTACGAGCTCTATGTCTGGAGGATCTGCAAATTCCCCATGCTTATTCCAAAACGTTTCTTGGTCCTTTCTCATGGGCAGATTTAGAAATATATTGATTACCTCACGTCCAGGCGAATCACACACCCACTCTCTCACGAATCACTCAAGAAAAGATTTGATAAAGCAAATCATATGTTCTCAAAAAAAATCATATTTCACTCTGTATTCTAAAATCAAAGTTACAAGAAATATATATTTATAGCAAATTACAAAATAAAAACAAATCTCTAAAAATCCAAGATCTAACTAACTTTATAATCAAATCAAATCAAATCCAACTAAATAACTAATCTCATTTCTATCACAAAGTAACTTTATGCTTTGATTGATTTCATAATTCATTGAATGGGTGAGTAGTGGCACTTGGCACTAAAAATGAATAAATAAGTAATCAAACTCTATTTACTTTGTTAAAATATTTTCATTCAAAAATTGGAAACAAAAATCAACCAAAACACTTACCCTTTAGAGAAGTATATTGCCTATCCTAATATGGAGTCTTTAGTGATAGCCTATAAAGCACGGACTCTCAAAATGATGCTCATGTTCATGTCTCTGGAGGACATATATTAGATACCGATACTTGCACAACACTTTCGTAGGACATATTAGATATTTCAAAACTATTTTAGATTTTAAGAACTCAAAATCTTTCAATAAAATTTTAGAGATCATGTCGAGCACCATGGAGCCATGACCTACTATATATTAAAAAAGAATTTTTGACATAAAAGGGATATTAAGCTAATAAAACTTATATTTCATGTAAACATGTGAAGAGGCATTTAGTATGATGTATATATTGCTTTTCTTAATTTGACTGTCTGTGGTAAAATTTCATTTTTGGAACTATAAATTACATAAGAAAATTTTCTATGAATATGTTTAAATTAAATTATAAACTGATTTTTATAATACATCATATATTGTTTTTCTTAAGTTGGCTAAATGTGGTAAAATTGTATTGCCTAATAAATGTCAAATAGTAAAAAAAAAGAAGCATTTAGTATGATGCATCGTTACATCTTAACTAAAGTAATGGCAAAGTCTCAATAGGTATAAATGAATCTAACTATCGATTCATTATTATATTAAATCCATCCAAACAGTATATCAAATTAAAAGGGGGAATTTTTTAGCTTAATAAGTATCATCTTTACTTTATATATTTAACGGTTTTTTCTTTAGAAAATAGTTTTTTTGTTTAATTTCCATAATTTGATGGTGTGGTACAATTGTAATACCTAATACATGTCAAATAGTAAAATAGAGCCATTTAACATGACGTAGTGTTACATCTTAATGAAAGCAATGACAACATCTTAAGAGCTAGAAATAATCTGTTATCTACTTGATATAGTAAATCCAAACATTGTATCAAATTAAAGAGGAACTTTTCACATAATTAGTATCGTCTTTACTGTACATACATTACATTTTTTTCTTTAGAAAACACTCTTTATTAACTCACCATTTTTTCTAATTCCAAAAACTAACGAATATTTCCGAAAGAAAAACTGTAATATATGTATAGTAAAAACGATACTAATTATGTTAAAAGCTCCTCGTTTATTTTTAAAAAGAGGAGTTTCAAGATCTTTTATTTTCCAAAAACTAAAGAGTACTTTCAAGATCTTTTGTTTTTAAAAAAATAATTTATTCAAGTCCAATGAATCACAATGTTCTTAAATGGACTCTTAAATTCATGCAATAGAAGGAAACAAATTAGAATCTTAAGTGTTTATTTTGTGTTGATGGAAGACAAATAGTTAGAAATTCTCTTTCTAAAAATGCATCGAGTTAAATATATTATATAGATGAAGATATTACTATATCATGTGCAAAATAGTCATAAACCTTCAGTTATGCCTCCTTAGGGCTCTATTGATGATTTATAGTTATCGACATATGAGAGTGATATGAACCATATGTTCTTCGTTAGTCATTCATTGAAGAGACAAGTTCTCATAAAGAGCTTTTATACTTCAGCGGGAACATTGATATTCCTTATTTGCACCTTATTCTTTTATATTCTTATGACAGTTGAAAATATATTATTTTCTCTTACCTTCATCATATTTTTCTTACCTTTATCCTTGTCTTTTTCTTTTCTAGTGTATTTATACTCAATTTGCACCATCCTAGAGTGGGTTCTTTCATAGAAATTTTTATCAACCTGGATTGGAATTATCCATATATTTACATCATTATTTCTCATTCAACACAATTATTCCTCAAATTCTCTTTTCTTTCTTTCCTGACACAAATGATATTGCCATTTCTTTAAATGAAGCATGCGGAAGTGGTCCTATATAATTTGGATGGAAAAAGTCAACTCCATGCATTGCTATTTGGATGGAAAGGTCAACTCCAGAAACCAGTTAATATGTGTGTTTGACTGGATACGCAATGCTATTTGGGACATCTTTATATTATTGTTGAATATCCATGCAAGGACCTTTTGCAAATAGTTGAACTCTGAATAATGCCCATTCTGACTTCATCTTGGATAACAGTTCACATGTTTCCCTGTGTGCAGATTTTATCGATGGTGCATGTAAAAAATATGGAATTCCCAATTCTCAATGCTACATGCCTGGAACTGGAAACTAATTTGAATAAGTGTGAACTGCCTGGCATAACCTGCATACTAAAAAATTCTCCTCGAATCCAAATCCTTGTTATAAATTATTCCCTTCGAAATACGCATGCGGTATGTATGCAATGCTTTTACTTGTGAGTGTACATCTTCCATATTCTCTCTATTTGGTGAATAACAATAAGTTTTCACAGTATATCTGGCGCCACAACGAGGATGTATTAGAGAACATCGATCCTTGGGAAATATTCGAGCTTGTTCACTCTCTTAACAATTTGCAGCTCACAACTGTTCAATTAAACAATGTATTGTGGATTGACCATGGCGCTCATGTTGGAAATATTGATGTGAACGAATATTTAAAGTATGCTGGCAACCCAATCAAACTGGTAAAGCTGTTACTGATGTGCTGTAGTAAGCTGGAAATGGTGATCATCGAGGAGCCGCCTTATCTTAGGGACCATCCAGTCAGGTCAGAGTTGCTTCAGCGTCTCTCCAAGGAATTTCGGTCTCGTGCAATGGCTTCCAGTGCAGTGGCTTCTAAAAATGTCGAAGTATGTTTTGCTTAGGATGGATAAGTACTTTATTTTCTTCAAGCGTGATGTGTTAAACTGTATGCTGTTCTGTACTGTTTGTCTAATGTCAACTCTTTCTCCTGGGTGTTTGTAAGACAATTTGAACCTTAAACATATGTTAAATGAAGTTTGGCATGTATCTTAAACCTTTTTGGCTTTCACCAATATTTCCTATGCTTTGCTTCTCATGTATCACAACTGCTGCTTGTTGTAATTCTTAACCGAGACAAGGTGTGGGGATTGTGTATGTGCACTCATATACTGGCCATAAACGGTTGTATTTCCTTGTTCTTTTTTTGCTAATTATTTCCTCATCCTTGTTGAAGTACCATAAAATTGCTAAAATTCGATCTGTGTTGTACTGTGAAATTTTTATGAAGTGTTTGCAATTTGTTATAGTAGAACCATTTCAATATGTGCTCCTTCAACCATAATTAAGCTGTGAAATTGATTTTTTTTTTAGCATAAAAGCTGTGAAATTGATATAAGATGCATAAACAGTGTATAGAATGTATACATGTTCAAGAGTCCATTATACATGCAAGAAGGCTCCATCTACTGCATAACACAGCCATTTGCCCAGAGAATTTTCTAGGCATGAGTTATTAAATTAGTTTGAAAGAGATATGATCGTCCACAATCAGGTACGGAAATAGATATATACATGGTTGATGATCAATGAGGAATAAGGTCCAGGCCTACTTCTCTGAAGAAAGAAAGAAAGAGAGAGAAATAACATAATAAAAGAAAGAGTTAATTACAATCAGACTCCCCGTAATATTGGAGGTGTGTAACTTAACATCTCTGAAGTTTGAAACTCTGAAAAAAATCCCTGCACTGTTAGCAATATTAGTGAGGGTTAGTTATTTCCACTCTCCTTTTTTACTAAAGTGCATTCTTGTCCCTCAAATTCCTATTTTACTCTCATCACTCTCTCTAACTAGCACACTCCCTCTCTCTCTCCCCCCTCTCTCTCTCCCTCTCTATCCCTCTCTCAGTTACTCTCTCTTTATCCCTCTCTCTTAGTCAGAGAGAGAGCGTGAGTGACTGAGAGAGAGGGATAGAGAGAGAGGGGGGAGAGAGAGTGTGTGTGTGCTGGTTAAAGGGATGGATGAGAGTAGAGTAGGAATTTGAGAGACAAGAGTGCACTTTAGTAAAAAAAGAGAGTAAAAATAACTAACATTCACTAACATTGTTAACAGTGTTGGGGATTGAATTCCCCATCGAGATAGTAGAGACGAAGAAAATAATACAACACAAGAAGAACACAAAATTTGACGTGGTTCAACCGACCAAGTTCGACCTATATCCATGGGAGCAACGAGAGAAATATCCACTATGAGAAAAATAGGTTACAAAAAGAGATCCAAGTATCTCTCTATCTCTCGCATCTCTCATAATAACAGAAGTATATCTCTCAACCAATTGCTCTTCGATTGCTCTGCTCTCTCGTATTACATACAAGAGATATATATAGTGTTTCTATCATAATCCCATTAGAATAGCACTATCACCATCTAATTGGTGTTCCAATCCAATTAGAACTTAAGTCTTCTAACCCAAGTCCAACTGGGACTCCTTGTGATTCTTGATCACATCTGAATACTCAACGGATGTGAGACACAAACCCAACAATCTCCACCTTGGCTCGTATCCGATGAGCCATGCATATTGGAGAAACTCCGTTGTTCTCGCCATCCACTTCACAGACATCCACCGCATGATCACCATGCTCCATCGACCGGAAACAACTTATATAATCATTACTGCTTCTATACTTGAGCACTCAGGATCAGTAAACCATGCTCTCTTGAACACTCACGATTACTACGCCACGCTCGTCACCAAGCGCTCATAATCGCTACACCGTGCTCCACCTCGGTCAAAACATCTGGACCTCCGAGTATTCACAATCACTTATTATGTTGTGTACCACACAAAAGTGATCGATATACCGTACTCCATCTTGATCCAAAACTATGACCAATCTAGAGACATAGACATTATACATTACCATGCGATTCATCATGCCACGAAGTAATCGTATCCATCACTATGAAGTACCACGCCATACTTCATCATTGTACAATCAACCAACCATCGATTATGGATCATCTCGATCAATATCGATCTCTCGATCATCGTTGATCACTGCAGGTCTATACAAAATATGCTCCAAACAGTGGATTTTGCCCAATCCGCATCCACCACTGTATCTGGAATTCTGAAAAATATAGGATTCGACTCCTAGATCACCTTAATCGGACACCGATTCTTCAATCCACACTCCGATCAACCATAACCGTCGATCTGTGCCTCAGAATCCATCTAAGTTATCAGCCATTCCTTTTGGTGGACATTACTAAAGCCTCCGGTTGTACACATCACCGGTTGTATCCGACTGTTTTTTTCTCTTCTTCTTCTTATTGTATTTTGCCTTGATGCCTCCGCCAATCTCCTTATCGACTCGACATCAGATCCACCATCTCGCAATTTCGATTCTGGATCCATAACTCTGTCTCTGATACCATTTGATGGGGATCGAATCCCCCATCAATGCAACAAGGAAGGAGCGAATGTGGTGAATCCAAGTGAGGAGTATGATAATTTGTGCTTGTCTGCTCATACAGAATCGAGGTCAAATCTGTGGTTTGTGGATTCAGGGGCTTCGTTCCATTGCCCTGCTCTCAGAGAATAGTTTGATAATTATGTCCAAGGTGATTTTGGGCATGTGACTGTTGGTAATGGGCAGGAATGTAAGATTATTGCTAAGGGGACAATTCAGTTGAAGTTGCACAATGGTGGAAAGTTGCTTTTACAAGAGGTCAGACACATACCGGATTTGAAGAAGAATTTGATATCTGTTAGCAAGCTGGATGGTGAAGGTTATCAAATCTCATTTGAGAAGAAACAGTGGAAGATCAGTAAAGGAGCAATGGTAGCGGTCAAGGGTGAGAGAGTGGGAACTCTATATTTACTCTCAAGCTCGGTGGATCACGTTGTTTCTTTGGCCACCGTGAAGAATGAGAAGGCTACCTTATGGCATCAGAGGCTCGGTCACTTGAGAGAGAGCGGCATGGGGGTGTTGCAATCCAGAGGTATGTTAATAGATATGAAAGACGCTAACTTTGATTTCTGTGAGAACTATGTGTTTGGAAAGCAGAAAAGAGTTAGTTTTATGAAGGATGACAAGGAGAAGAAAACCGAGAGATTGGAGTTGGTGTATACAGATGTATGGGAGCCTTTTTCGGCGACGTCTCTTGGAGGTAATTCTTATTTTGTCACTTTCATAGATGATGCTAGCAGGAAAACGTGGGTGTTTGCATTTAAGCAGAAATCCGATGTCTTCAAGATTTTCAAGGTATGAAAAGCTCTTGTTGAGAATGAAACAGCTTTGAAGGTGAAATGTCTGTTGTCAGACAATGGTGGGGAGTTTTGCAATAGGGAGTTCGATGACTATTACTCTACCCACGGGATCAGGAGAGTAAAGACTGTACCGAGAACACCGCAGCAAAATGGCGTGGCTGAGAGAAATATCCACTATGAGAAAAATAGGTTACAAGAAGAGATCCAAGTATCTCTCTACCTCTCACATCTCTCATAATAACAAAAATATCTCTCTCAGCCAATTGCTCTATATTCTCTCATATCACATGCAAGAGATATATATAGTGTTTCTATTCTAATCCCATTAGAATAGCACTATCATTATCTAATTGGCGTTCCAATCCAATTAAAACTCTGGTCTTCTAATCCAAGTCCAACTGAGACTCCTTGTGATTCTTGATCGCATCTGGATACTCAACGGATGCGAGACACAAACCCAACAATCTCCACCTTGGCTCGTATCCGATGAGCTATGCATCTTGGAGAAACTTCGTTGTTCTCGTCGTCCACTTCGCAGACATCCACCGCACGATCACTATGCTCCACCGACTGGGAACAAGTTGTATAATCATCACCGCCTCTATACTTGAGCATTCATGATCATTAAACCATGCTCTCCTCCGAGCACTCATGATCACTAAACCATACTCTCTTGAACACTCACGATTACTACACCACACTCTTCACCAAGCGCTCATAATCGCTACACCGTGCTCCACCTTAGTCAAAACATCTGGACCTCCTGAGTACTCACAATCACTTATCATGTTGTGTACCATACAAAAGTGATCGATATACCGTACTCCACCTTGATCCAAAAACTATGACCAATTCTAGAGATATAGACGATTATACATTACCATGTGATTCAACATGTCACGAAGTAAACATATCCATCAACATGCCATGACGTACCTCATCATCGTACAATCAACTAACCATCGATTATGGATCATCTCGATCAATATCGATCCCGCGATCATTGTCGATCACTACTGATTTGCACAAAATCTGCTCTGAACAGTGGATTTTGCCAATCCGCATCCACCACTGCATCCAGAATACTGAAAAACATAGGATTTGACTCCTGGATCACCTTAATTGGACACCAATTATTCGATCCATACTTCAATCAACCATAGCCGTCAATCTGGGCCTCAGAATCCATCTCAGTTATCAGCCACTCCTTTTGGTGCATATTGCTAGAGCCTCCGGTTGTGCACATCTCCAGTTGTATCTGGTTATTTTTTTGTCTTCTTCTTCTTATTGTATTTTGCCTTGATGCCTCCATCAACTTTCTTGTCGACTAGACATCAGATCTACCATCTCGCAATCTCAATTTCGGATCCATAACTCTGGCTCTGATACCACTTGTTGGGGATTGAATTCCCCACCGAGATAGTAGAGACGAAGAAAACAATACAATACAAGAAGAACACAAAATTTGACGTGGTTCAGCCGACCAAGTTCGACCTATATCTACGGGAGCAACGAGAGAAATATCCACTATGAGAAAAATAGGTTACAAGAAGAGATCCAAGTATCTCTCTACCTCTCGCATCTCTCATAATAACAGAAGTATATTTCTCAACCAATTGCTCTTTGATTGCTCTGCCTTCTCGTATTACATACAAGAGATATATATAGTGTTTCTATCCTAATCTCATTAGAATAGCACTATCACCATCTAATTGGTGTTCCAATCCAATTAGAACTCTAGTCTTCTAACCCAAGTCCAACTAGGACACCTTGTGATTCTTGATCACATCTGGATACTCAACGGATGCGAGACACAAACCCAACAAACAGTCCAGAGGGTTTTTTCAGAGTTTCAAAGTTCAGCATGTTAAGTTACACATCTCCAATACTATAAAGAGTCTGACTGTAATTAACCCTAAAAGAAATAACATAGCAAATTTATTATATATATACTTGCAAGTTCAATAACGGATGGAATAAAGAATCTCATAACTGATTACGCCACCCTGTGCCCATTCTGATAATCCTGATGTCCTGAGGTATTCTTCTTAATTCATTTATAATTAAATATAATATATATGGTTGTTTTCTAGTTCTCATTTTCTGCTATATTATTTTTAATTGCGTAGTATATGTCTAATGGCAATTAAATAAACAAAAGTGTACCACCAAATTATGAAGTTCATGAGGAAATCAAGCTGTTGGATGTCCCAAGTTTTTAATTTTAAGAGTATTTTTTAAGTGATTTAAATACGACTCTCATTTTCCCTTTCGAGAGTGAGGGGGTGAGAGTGGAGAGGTATGTGTCATATTGCGGTGCCATATTGGGCTAAAAGGGGATCAAGTTAATTTGCATATCCTACTTGAGCTCACCTTAATTAGGAATAGCAATGGTTGAGTTTAGGTTGAGAGCCCCCTAATTAGGTCATGATACATATCTTTTGAAAAAAAAAGATATGAATTAGGCCAAAAGGAAACCGAGCTATTAATTACTCGAAGTCCCACTTGTGAAGTAATATCCTTTTATTTAAAAAATTATCATTTATAACAAATTTTTCTTTAGGAAAT